>JACDOX010000093.1:2174636-2297105 GCA_014549065.1 Cardinalis cardinalis
GGCCGGGACAGGCGGCGGGAGAGGGAGGGGGGGTTCGAGGGGCCGCCCCCGCCCACCCGCCCGGGTGGGACAGGCGTGCGGCGCGGCGGGGCGGGGCGGGCGGCCCGCGGCGCATTAGCATACAGCTGCGGCCCCGCGGGCACGCGCCGCCGCCGCCTCCCCGCCGGGGCTGCGAACCGAGACTCCCCTTCACCGATGGCGCTGCGCTCCGACAGCTCCCTTCATCGATGGGGCTGCGCACCGAGACCCCCGTTAACTGGTGGGGCTCTGCACCGAAACCTCCCGTGCCAGCCGGGGCTGCGCACCGAGATCCCCATCGCTGCCAAGGCTGTGGCCCGAAACCCCGTTGCCGTCTCTCTCTTACCTGCAGCCGGGAGCAGTCTGTAGGCATCGGTCGGCGCGTACATGGGCAGCTGGGCGCGGTGGTGGCGCAGGTAGCGCAGGACGGGTTCCCGAAGCGATGGCCGGCCGGGTTTCAGCCTAGGCGGCTGCCCGGGCACCTGCAGGACAGAGCTGTCAGACAGACAAACGGGACCAGGAACGCACTCCGGAGACACGGAGCGTGGCAGCAGGGCCCCAAAAAGGCCTGAAAACATGTCGGGGCAAGGATACAGGGCAGTGAGGTGTGGAGTGGGGCTCACACTGAGTACACCCTGGTGGTGCTCGACTGTTTGTTCACCTCTCCCTCACAAATAACCAGCCACAGGTGCGAGGGTTGTGTGGAACAAACCCGTGTGGAACCCCTGTCAGAGGGGTTTTGCCAGAGGAATTCCACACTCCCCCCTTCACCCCCCACCCCCTCCGTGCCCTATATTTACAGTKGCTTTTAACCGAGTCTCAGCCCAGCCCGGCTGCAGCCAGAGCACCAGGCCATTATTCCTGATGGAGCACAAGTGCTGTTCGGGTAGCTCTGGCACGGCACGTGTGCCCAGGGYGTGCGGCAGGCAGCATCCAGCAGCTGATGGAGGTGCAGCCCCCAGCCCTGCCATCTGCATGTTTGCATCGCCGGGGCTGCGCACGCCGCCACAAACACATGGCTGCGATCCCCGAGGGGTAAACACGGCCCGTGCCAGCGGCCCTGCCAGAGCCCCGCGCTGCCAGGGCAGCCTCGGGTGACAATTTCAACGCAGGCTAAATGCACAGCCCGTCCCCAGAACATAACTGGCTTTGCTGTSTCTGTGCAGTTAGTGCTTTGGTTATCAAATATTTCTGTAAATATTATCCCCAATGCAGGACACTTTCTCTTGTTCCACTTTCCACTTTCTCTGGAAACTAACCAGAAATATCTGACTTCTGTGCATTTATGCCCACAGCTCTTAAACATCTCTCTCCCTCATTTTTACACTTCATTAGTATAATTTTTCTGCATGCTGAAATGAGTTAGAATATGAGCATCAGGAGGCAAAGACAGTAGGTCTCTTACTTCATACAGAAATACAACCAGTCCTGAGGCATTGAAGAGATACTCCAAGAGCACATGGTACCAGCTCTGGATCTGGGAATGTGCCCAGAATGAATACCCAATGAAAATATAAATCGTGACATTAAGTAAATGTAGTTAAAATCACTGTGAAAAAAAGTAAAAGTCCAAAATGCCAAATTTTCGTTCAGATGGAGATACCATCACCTACGTCCACAGGAATCCTGACTCACACAGAGCTGCTTCCAGGGAGGAAGCAGGGAGACTCTCTGTGTCAGGATTGCTGCCACAAAGACAGGGTAAGGCAAGTGAGTTCTTYATTTGTAGGGCACAAATTCCTCTCTCTCTCAAGTTGTTCACACTTACAGCATGACAAGTAAGTTTGAATGATGGCAAGAAAAACACATCAGGCCCCTCATTCAGCACAGAACTTAATTTTGTACTCTTTTATAGAGGTCTTCCAAGAGAACCCAAATTAAACTGCACCAAGGCCCTTTCTGGGTCAGGACAACAGGAGGCAAATAGCTCTGAGCCCTTTGGGGATGAGGGCAGGGCTGAGCACACGTGGCTGCAGCTGGGATACAGCAGCATTGGGCCCTGGAGATGGGTGGGCCATGGGCTCCACTTCCTCCTGCCACCCTGCCTCCATTTACACTCAATTCCATTCGTTTTCTGCACAGTTAAAAACTCAGTGAGCACATGTTTAAAAGCCAGTGCCACCATCTGGAACCACATGGGGTTAAACAAAGGCAGAGCCATGCAAGCAGGGACCGGGTGAACTGGTCCTGGGTACTGGGCTGGAAGCACCAAAATCAGACCACAAACTCTGTTTGGGATCAGAAGTTCCCCAGGTGGGGAAGGCAGCTCTTGGGGCTGCCTGACACCTGCTGGTGTTATTAGTTCTCCCCATGGAGCACAGTGACTTTGGATTTTGGGCAGGCAGTTCCCGGCTGCTGAGGCTTTCTGCCTCTCTTATGGTGCTAGRGCCAAAGCTGTAAAACAGCATTAGCAAACATTTTAATTCCACCCTTATTCAGGAAATCCACTTATCACYGAAAAAGCCAGTTGCTTTCACCCTTTGGACTACAAAAGCCATTCCCTGTGGGTAGGGTGTTGAAAAACCTACCCACGGCTCAGCTGAGAGAGGTGTAGGATGGCTCGTAGCATATTCCTGTTAGGGAACACTCCTAAACCCAAGGGGGGTGGGATACATGGACAAGCCAGGCTCCAGATTCCACTTGTACAAAATTGCAGCTATAATGCAAAAATGCAGTCATGGACAACAAAGCAAGTTTGAGTCTACTGGCAGATTTGAGAATTCACCCAAAGCAGAAAACTGAACATGGTGGCCCCCCCTGTGAGGTACACAGTCTGCTCTGGCTTCCCCGAAGAGAGAGGTAAACAGAAACATAAAGCTTCAGGATACAGATGGGAGCAGAAATCAAAGTGACCAACACCAACAAATTACCTAAATAATAAAATGCACTCCCCAGTCATTTTTCTTACCTCTTCTGACATCAGGATTTGGTGCAGTTCCTTCTGCAGATCAATAAACCGATCGTGATAGATGGCCAAGGACCAAGGTTCCCTGAAGTAGCTGGGTAAAAAAGAAGAAATTTAGTTATCTTGTGAACCTCTCATTAACCACTAATAAAGTATTTACCTGCTTTTTTGCCTTTATAAATTACAGYTCTGGACCCATCATGATCGTTTGTTCATAAAATGCCTCCTTGTAACAGCATGGTCAATCAATTCTTTTAATGGATGTTCCTGATGTACAGCCAGCTTCAGTAATTACATTTAAAGTGGCTTAATTCAGAGCTGTGGCAAGACCCAGTGAAGAATCCTGATTTTATCAGAATTTAAAAGCCTGAAGACCTGTAAAGAACGGTGTCTCCATTATCTGTCCTCATTTGAGAAAAGCAGATTGCAGGATTAACTGAACTACTGCATAAACAAATTAAATTTGTGTAGACAATGACACAAATGTTGTTCATCATTAAGGTTTCTGGATTAATAAAAGCCAGAAAAACAGGCCACCACAGTGCTGCAATATGTTCTTTGCACTAGTGTGATGAAGCTAAATTGAACCGATCCTAGGAGGAAGCTCTAGTAACTTTTTCTTTTCAGTRACAGCATTCACAGCAGCATTCTTCCATGAAAAAGGAGGAAAAGGATGGAGAGGGCACTGCTCCCTGTAGAACCTTATGGCTGTAAATATAACTGGGGGCAGCCAGATTACAAAGCTGTGATTTACTTCTCTATAATGAAAGATAAATTTTACAGCTCGGGTGAGATGCTGGGAGTGTAATTCTTGTTAATGCTCACAGTGGTCAGGAGGTGCCCCGTGCTCATCTTCATAATGACCGAGCAGATTTCAGCAGGCTCACCCAAGAAATTGGGAGAGGGGGGCATTTGTGTGGCTGCCACCAACATTCATGCCTTGGGAATGGCAGCAGGACCCTGGCACTTCATCTTCAGGACATCCTGACAATACTTCCCAATCCCTCCTACCCAGCACTGCCCTCTGGAGCACAGGAACCTTCTCAGGTGGTTCAGCTGTGTGGCCTTTAAGTGAGCACCTGCATAAGGCAACGTAAACACGCCACACAGATGTAATAATTCTGAGATACCTCTCCACAGAGAACTAATGCGCAGTTCCTCTCTGCAGATTTTACTTCCTCCATGTCCAAGAGYAGGATTTCCCCCTCCTGCTCTGAAAGACACCTCAGCTCTCCCTCACACCCATTAAAATGCTCTGTGCACCTGGCACAGCTTGGCTGGATGTCCGTGTGCTTGGCCCCTCTCTGCCCCAGCACCCTCAATCCTCTCTGAGTGCCAGGCTGGCTGGGGCTGCCTCTTGGAATCTGCCTGTCTGCAGCACAGCAGGGCACTCTGTCTCTCCCACAGACCTTTTCAGAGTATAAATATTTATGGACACCATTCCAAGCATCACATCCTTGCTATAGCAAGTGCTGCCTAGCCCAGGAGTTACTGGGACTGATGCTCACCTGCTCATTTGGATTTGCAGGTTAGGATGAGCTCAGCTTTAAGGATCATTGTTTCAGTAACTGCACCCCCCAAAGGAGTGCAGAGAGCTGGAGAAAAACACAACATCCCCAAATAATTAAAACTTCTTCAATTTAAGAAGAAAACCCCCACCCAACACAAACCTTTAACTCACTACTGATAATAAATAGCAAAGAGAGAAAGGGAGGTGTTATACCAGAATACATTAAGGTAATTAAAGACTGTTTTTACTGATATGCTGTGGTAAAAGCCATGTTCTGCTGGCCAATTGTTTTGTCTTCAAGCTGGCATCTTAAGACTATAATCCTGAGCAGATGATTTCCCCTCTCAACTGAGGTGCAACCTTCCCAACTGCCTTACCTCAGTTAAGGGGCTCACCTGCCTCACTGAGGTGTTGCACTTAATGCTCTTTATAAATGTTTCAGGGGTGCAACATAYTCCTGCTATTGTCACCAGCTCCATCTATAATCACAACTTTACTGTTCTGGTCAATATCCACAGATTTGGAGCTCAAAACCTGAAATGTGCCACCCAGTTTGGAATCTTTAATGCAAATAAAATGCCTGGTTTTGGGGAGCAGAGAACGCCTTGTCTGTATCTCTAGATAGACTGCCAGAAGGAGCTCCTACTAACTGAAATTTACTCTCAGACTTCCTTCACTTCCCTTCACCTGAASAACACCAAGGGCCATTTGGAGATTCAGCTCACACAAACAATTCACTTTCTTTGTGGCTCTGTGCTTCCATCYATTTATCTTTTCAGTTCCAATCACCTTTCTCAGAGGAGGTACACRGTGTTTTTGACAGAGCAGCGAGCAGCTCTACATATGGCTGCTAAAGGGAAGCTTAATAATGAAAAACCCCATTTGAAACCAACAAGTTGACTTTCTGAGGCTCATTCTGAATTTTATTACCACTTCAGCAGCAGTCCCTCAGGGCAAGCCATGGAAGGCTTCAAAGTATAAAGCTCTTCAGYGTACGAGACGGAGCTGGCACACTCCCAACAGGGGCTCAGCGGCTCCTCCGCTATCACAAGAACGGCATCTGCCACATGTGTTTGCACCATTTAGTCTTTCATAACCTGCCAGAGTGATCAGGCTAAATGYGTACAAGATGACAGTGTCTGCCAGGAACATAAGGGGTGTGCAAACTTGGTCACTTCCTAGCGGGGATCCCTGCTGGAAGCCTTTCTGGCGATGACAGCGATCGCGGGAAGGCGTTTGTGACGGGTGGGATGGAATGGGCTCCTGCAGAAGACAATGAACAWCATCCTTTGCGTTGCCAAGGAGCTGGTCTCACCTTTCATTGACAAACAACATTTCAAGTCTGTTCTGCCTCGTTTGTGAGGCGTAGCCTACATTAGATGAGCGGCAAGGAGGAAGAAAATATTTTGTGGCACAGAATCCTTCTCTTTGCAAGAGACATAAATAAAATGGACAGAGCTGGGCACTGATAGCAAGCAAAAATGGAGTGCACTCATGGCTGTCCATCTGAGAGTTGCTTAGAGTCACTCCATTTCATTTGCAGGAACACACCACATTTGGAGAAGAAGCCTCTGCTCCTGTGGAAGATGGTTCTATGTCCTGGCAGCAAGGACCCAACACTGACCTGCCACCTGAGGCAGGTCTGGTGGCATGGGAGTATAGCACTGGCAGCAAAGTGTGAAGCCAGAAAATCTTTAAAACTGAATGAAAAACCTTCAGAATAACACCCTTGTTTTGTGCAAGGATGAAACACAAAGGAAGTTATAAAGATAAAAAAAGGAGATGAGTGATTTCAGCTCTGTGGTACATCCCCTACCTGCAGGGGAGCTTGTCCATGCCAGGTGCCCCATGCTCTGACCCAGGATCTAGTTCCAGGGATCAAACCTGACCCCTGAGCTGTGCCTGTGCTCTGGTGCCTTCTCGCTGCAAGGAGGGTGGGATGAGGAGGGGATTTTCCACTGCTCAAAGGGCAGGTGGCATCTTGTGATGGTGCCTTTGAGAAATCCCGCTGCAGACTGGAGTGTCAGTGAGTACAGGTTKGGAGGATGATGTGTCCATGGCTCTTTTTATGCTTGCTACTCACAGCTTGCATGGATGGAAACAACACACCCAAATTAGACTCCTTGCATCCCTCCTACCTGTTCTTCCACCAACACACACACTCAAGGGAAGTTCAGAAACTCTGACAGCCTATGATGTGGGTTGAATCTGCAGCTCTCAATAAATGTCTCTAAGCAATCCTGAATACAGATCTCTTGAAATCGCATTTGTTTCTTCCCAAAGTCATCCACGAGTCACCAGTGCCCTGCCTTCAGTGCCATTAAGCCCAGTGGCCCCCTGGTGATGGCTGTGCCCTCAGCACCAGCACTGTGAGCACACACAGAGCAGCACTATGGCTTTTAGTACACAATACAAGCAGAGTCACTGGTCAACTCAATCTCCTGGTAATCTGTAAGGAGTGGAGAGTCCCATTTCCTCTCTGTACCTTCCAAAGCTTTGTACAACCTGGGGAATTTCTGAGCTAGAGATTTACCTTCCTAGGTCGAATTTTTTTTTCTAGAAAGAAATATAATGCTTGAAATGCAAAATTCTCCAGGCTGTTCATCTGGAAGATACTCTATCCCTTCTGAAATTCTCAGACTTCAGGACATACAAAGTCATTCTCCAGCACACGTGGATGGCTCTGGTGGATTGTGGAAGCTGAGTTTCTCAGTGGTGCCTTTGGCACATGATGGCCAAAGCTGGGAGCCCAGTCAGGCAGAGAAAGGCTGCTGCTCACACATGCCAGGAATCACCCCAGGAGAACAAGCACAGAGGAGATTGAAGCTGTTCAGCTGACATGGGCTCAAGTGGAACACAATTACACCAGGAGTGCCTACACAGAGCARGGACTTCCACTTTTCAGAAGTGGGAAGAGTAAAGTGTTGTGAAGGGATGGATGCAATGCAATTTCAATTTTCAGGCCATCCTGACAATACTTCCAATCACAGCTTGCAGATGAACAAAAGTCTTTTCTCCAACACAAGCACACAAGATGGAACATCCCATTTTGCCAGGAAAACTCAAAATGTGTTGTTTTGAGAACAAGATATGCATGTCTTTAAGACTCTTAATTACAAAGATATGGTAATACCAGCAAAAGATACAAAWTGTTTCATGATATACCTTGGATAGCTGGACCAGGAATCATAGTGTGTTAAAGACAACATAAATAAATGCTCAACTGAGCATTTCCTGCATTCATATGACCAATAATTTCAAAAGACAGCTTGTTTACATAGGTAAAAAGCAAGACCAATTTGTGTAAAATCCCCTAGAGCACCACCTGAGAGCATTGTTCTTCAGCACAAAGGACATAACATATTCCCTGACCTGCAATTTCTTAACACTCACCCATAACTGCTGAGCAGCAAATGCAAACCAACAGCCTGTTTGTAGCAAGAAGGGCCTTTACTTCCTTGCTCTGCAGTTCTGCTCCCTGAACACCTGCTTGTCCAGGTGTTTGAATATCTCCTGTTAAATTCAGTGATCCAGGACTCTGTTACTGCTCTCACCTGGTAATTAGTGAWACCAACAGCCTTATGGACAACAAATCTGTGAGTGAATCCACCGAGCAGGTTCACAAAGTAACAAGAGTGCGCACAAATTCACAGGCTGACATTTCTTTTGTCCCTTTCGAGAAGCAAATCCTGGAGAGGAAGCCTGTGCTTTTTTACCTCTTCTCACAGAACCTGCAATGTCTTGTCTTTGGAAGATGGCTGGTTTAAAACTCCAGCCATCTTATGGTTTACAAAAACTTATGGTTTACAATTCCCTTTTAAACCTAGCTGCAATGGCAAACCAGAGCAAAGGACAACTGCTCTTGCAATTCTTGTTCTGGAAAAATGGCCACTGACTCCAGACCACACTGAGGGTGACACTGCTCCTGCTGGTCCAGACCCAGCCTCCCTGGGGCTGCTGCAGGGACCTGCTGACGTCAGGGGGTGACACTGCACCACTCACCAGCATCCTCCCTCCAAATATGCTGGTGATCCATCATGACTGATAAATCAGCTCTGCTGCAGTTTTAATATCCTGGAAATGTTACAGCASTGTACCCAGAGGCACCTTCAGAAAGCAGATCCTGGTATTGAGATAATGCAGCCCTTTCCTGTTCTCCTAAGTGGCCTCAGGAGAGACTCTCTGTTATTTCAGCACTGGTATTTGGTAAAGTTTAGACACCTTAGTAGATCACAGCAATTGTGGTGTACCAGCTCTCACTGAACTACTCTCTGAACTTTCTAACCTCTGTGCTTTTTAAAGCTGCTGTCTGTGCTCTCTCTCTGAGCACTTTGTGGCTGACCCTGAAATCAGGCTTMCTGCATTTTTTTCACTTAGTGTTATTTCACACATAATGTATTATGGAAAATGATTTAAAGGAAATTAAACCTGAGGCACAAAACCATCAAACAGGCTGTGTGCAGGAGTATGATTGCTTTTCTGCAATTGTTTATGGATTCAATCATTCACAATGGTTTGCATAATTACTTGTATGAATCAGCAAGGTTTGGCTGCAAATTAATGTGGCAGGGTTCAGCTGACAAGCTTTAACTTACTAATTTGAATGTGGGGTTTCTTAGTAACACGGCTCTTCATTGGCAAGTTAGCTGCTCCTTTAAAGCTACTTAATATCTGGAAATCTCCAGCCATTTGTATCGATTTTCTCAGTAAGTGCAGCTGTAGCAGTGCACTGCGGGGTGAGTGGTTAATTCCAGGAGCGAAAAAGCCCTCAGTGCTTTGATATCCCTTCAACGCGTTCCTCTCTCCTTACCCTCTCTCTTCATGAAAAGCACACACATTTGCCTCTAATTAGGCTGCAGAAGGTACAGAGCAGCACTAGTCCCTCTCAGTCATGCTCACTACCTGTTACACAGTTCCTTTCTGGTCTTTTTTAACCCTGCAGAAAAAAACATCTCACCGTCTGCCCAACGAACAAAAGCCTATGGTGGAGTCCCTCACATGTAATCCCAGTGTGCTAATGGTGTGGGATCCAGCAGATTCCAGACAGCAGCAGGGCATTCTGGTGTTCCTCYTAACAAACAACCACTTTTCATTTCAGAAAGCTTGGATTAAAACCAGCTTTTCCATGTAGCATGCATTTCATGTGTAAATAATCACTGATTATCCAGCCTGTAAGTAATGAAATTCTCTCTATCTTTCAACAATAATGCTGAAAACATTAAATGTTCCTCTTTKCCTTAATGCATTTGTTATATGGTGAGCTTTATTAGTGTTGAGTCAATAAACAGTCCAGTGTGGTGTTTCTGCTAACAGTCTCACTGAATGACACTGCTTAACAGATCACCTTCAGCCTAATGTTAACAGCACCAGGATGTGGGAGGTGAACTTCAGGGGAAACACCTAAATGGTTACTTCAAAATAAGAGAATGCAGTTCATGCAGCTCAAAGTACTTTTGAGCATTTAGCTTGTACAGCCAATATGAAAATGCAAGGTGAAAATAAAAGACAGGGCTTGAAGAGAGCAGCCAAGAAAACATCTGGTGCTGTTATCCATGTTTACAGTTTCTGGATGGATTTTCCAAAGCCTCTCAGGAAAAGGGAGCCTGACTCCCTCCACATATTCCTGCAGCATGYTTGGCAGCCTCATGTTCCATGGCTTGGTGCAGTTGAAGCTGTGCCACTTTGTGTGTGTGTCAGGGGTGCCCAGCTCCTGGACAGCAGCACACAGGCCTGCTGAGAACCACCTGGCATGGATCTCCACAGATCACCTGTTCCCTTCCTCAGTGAAAACTGAATCCTACCTGCATTCTGGCACTGGGGAAAAAACATTCCTTTGTGACTACAGTTCACCTAAATCCCCTGTGCTTTTTGTTCTACACTCAAGTACTGCCATAAACCCCACTCTCCCAACTCCTTCTTGCCAAAGAGCCCTGGTCATGTCTGCTGGGGGCTTCTCCCCTCTCATGGTGCCCAAGACCCCTGTGCAGAGCAAGCAAATTGTCCAGTTTGACAAATAAAATTCTGGAAACAAAGCTCTTGAAACAAAAAGTAACCAAGTGGTTTTGAGCTCTGCCTGGATGACCRTGCCTGTGAGGTTTCTCTGCTCATCCCTCCTTAAAACATGCCCTGCCTTTGTGCACTGGTCCCCTGTGCCCCTGCCTGGTGCTGCCCTCACCTCACCACTGCTGTGAGTGCCACATGACTGAGATACCACCAGCATCTTCTGCAGGTCATGGCTGCCAACCAGTTCCTTAACACACAATTATAAAATCCCAAGTAAAAGCCACTCACACCTCATTTGCAAAACAAGCTCCTTAAGTATTTTAGAACCTAGTGGGTCAGATTTTTATGCATTTATGTTAGATTTGATTTTCATTAATGCCAAATGAACCTTACATGAAGCACTTCTATCTCATATTAAAGGCATGATGCCAGKGAGCATCCGTTTGGTTGCTAAGTATCAGAAGATCCTCTAATTATCTGTTTTGTACTTAAGATGCAGCAGAGKGAGATTCCACTGCTCTGTGGACATGTTCCATAACTTGGCAACTGCCTTGCAGCTGCCTTCAGCTCAGGAGGACACAAAAGGAATGCTGGTTGCATTCCTCCTCTGTGAAGTAGTGTGGGGGACTGATGACCAGTAAATCTATAAACTTAGAAAGAAAAGAAAAAAGCTTCAGATCTCTCTCTCCATCCCTCTCTTATATCTGCTGCTAGGGCAATAATAATGGAAATAATCTGAAGGCCTTTCAGGAAGTGAGGGGGGCCAGGAGCATGGCATACATCATGGTATCCCTTCAGGGAACACCACCAGAATTTGCTTTCTTTTTTCTTCAGGAGAAGACTCCCTGCAAGAAAGAGCCTTGTTCTTGGGGACTAAAATTCTAGTTGTCTTTTTGAGATGCATCCTGATGGGAAATGAATAAAAATTGCAGAAAACTCCTTCCTGAAGTGGATTCCAAATCTAGTGAGTAATGCCATTCAACTCAGAGGTGATGAGTCTTTGCTTCCTACATTTTTCCCTGCTCTGGCATAGAAGAACTGCACTGTCAGGCCCCTCTGCTGAGAAATGCACTGGCTGCAGCCCCAAGTGCAAGAAGAGCACCCACTGCACAGCATGAGGCAACTAGAAGGGAGGACAATGTGTGCTTCACCTCCTCCAAGGGTCCAGGCAGTGACCAATCCTTCCTCTGGTTGTGGGTCAAGTCCTGTAGCTTTTAAATCCTGCTGAACTCACACCCAAATCAATGGAACTATTCTCCAGACAAAAGGAAACGTTGTTTCTCTCATTATTCCCATTAGCTATGGTTCCAGGCACACAAGCAGAAGGGATGACTTTGTCAAGTTTGCTGGATCTCAGGGGACTGTTGTTAAAGCTAATTTGAGAATGGCATTGGCACATTCTGGCCAGGAAATCCAGTACCATGGGGTTAACTTTCAGTTCTTACACCAAAAGCAAATCAGTGAGGAAATTCACTGCTAGGTGCAGTCTCTAATTATTTAAAAGATAATTTGCATGCTACACAGAAATAAATTAGCTCCCAGGTGACAGCTGTTCCACTGTGTCCATTCCTGGAACGAGATACCATGCTGGGAAATCTAAATGCAGACCAAAAGATTARAACACTGCATTTTCTTGCCTTGTAGGAAGGCTCTTCCCAAAAGAGAGGCATAAAGAAGAGAGGAGGGGAACAGATGTTTCCAACCATCAAGTTTACAAGCTGAACTAGCACGCCACATTTTCACAGTTTGTATTTTCGTTTCACTAAGGGCGCTTCCCATCTTGCCAGTAGACGTGGATGCAAGTGTAACAAGTACTAGTTTAAAAGGAAGGTTTTGAAATCCAAAGACAGGAACTCAGTCCTCACATCAGTTTTGTGTTCATGTGGGATCCTTAMAGACCACATGTTCTATGTGTGTGATAAAAGTTGTTCTTTTATCACACACATAGAAATTAGTGAATGCTTTTTCCTGTTCTGTACCAAAAGCCAACCAGGCACCACTTTTTCTSTACATAAAAGTCTCAGGACAACTCACAAGAGATGCTAAACCATTTTTCAGTGGGTTTTCTAACAAACAGTCCTCTCATGGTTTGGTTTTAACAATGGCTAGTGCACACTGCACGCACCTGTATGCACATTTTATGTGACACTGTACTGTGGGGAGGCAGATGTGTTGTAGATGTGATATATTATGAGTACATCATTATACTGCCAGCCTTGCTCTGTTGCTCCACGTCCTTCTGAAAGCATCAAATTTCTTTGCCAGCTTGCTGTGTGCCAGGACTGCTCCGTGGGGATGCCAGAGAGTTTACCTGTTACACCTGCTGGAGAATGCTCCCTCCTCACAGGGTGGACATGTGTAACAGAAACATCATGCTGGGATGGGTGGGAGTGTCTGTGTGTGTGTGTGTGTCTGTGTGTGTGTGTGTTAAAGTGCCACAAGAACCACACAAGCAAGGATTAAAGAGCAGCATATGTTCACTGTTGCAGAGCAACATATGGGATTTCATTCATATGACCAAAGAGCAAAAAGAGAAGGAACAAATCTATCTAAAGATAAGGTAGAAAGAAGACTGAAAACAACTGGAGGCAATAAAAAAAAAAACAGATAAGAAAAACCTGGCAACTGTAATTCAGGAATTCTGCCACAGGCTAATGAGAGGCAAGATAAAATAATGAGGCAAAAGGCCCCAAACAACATCACTGTCTAACAGCTGTAAAAGACAAGTCCAAAATTAGTTCATCACTAATTAAGGAGAGCTGAAGGGATGTGATGAAGCCCTGATACATGGCATCCCTCTGTGCAGCACACCAGTGATCCTTTGGTCAAGGTCAGGAAAATACTGCTACCTGTGCTGCAGGCTGAAATCCCAAAGCAGGATGATTTATTCTTCCAGATGTTACTACTGGTGTGAAAYTTGCTGGTGCATCTGGCAAATGCCCCATGCCACACCTCAGAGTGGTTCACAGAAAAGGGGAGCTCACAATATGTGTGCACACTGTAATGCCCCAAAAAAGGACTGATGGTATCCTGCACAGCCTAAGGAGTTCTTCTAGTGCTCCAAATGCACCCTCAGCATGAGCCATGACAGGGAGAGRAAATCAACTGCTTAGCCCATCTCTCATGCACTTGTGTCACCCTCCTTCAGTTCCTCTTTAACATTYACTGACAGTGAATTTCAGGTGAATTCCATGTCTGCTGTGCCCCATTCCTCTCTTGTAAAACAACCCCAACATTTGCTATGAATTGAAATCAAGCCCCATGGCAGCAATATTCACAAGCATCTTTCTGGAACACAGTACACCCTTCACAGTAAACTTCCACAAACTCTTATTTAGATAACATTTAATCTGAAAATTTTGATACCGTTTGTGCCTTTCTTCTAATCACTTGTAAATAGAAGAAAATCAAACCTGGAAATGTTTCAGGCACCACTTTGTATCACAATAAAAACTGATCATTTGTTCCTGAGCCTGTCTTTCTGTCTCTACCCAGCTGATGTAAGGCAGTACTTCACTACTCCATCTGTGACAGTTTCTGTTCCAAAGCACCATTCGTGAGGGATTTCTTCAAATGAAAATCAAAAGCAATGAAACATTCTCTCAGAGGAGATGGCAYGTGACCAGAACTAACCAGGCCCTTCAGTCCCTCTCACCAGATAAAAATAGGCAAGTTGCTGAGTGTGACTATCACCATGAGTTATTTAAAATCTGCCTACAAACCTCTGACTTAAAAATTKGATTCAAAGCAACAAAAATACTTTTTAAAGCTACTTTTGAACATGAATCTGCAGTATTAAAGGATTGTTCCAGTTCAGCTTAATGATTAAGCTACTGAATATTCTAAACATAAGTGATAAAGACACCAAAATGCTAATTCAAATGAAAGATAATCAAGTAAACCATTGCTCCTCCTCTAAGTAAATCTCAGACACAAAGCTCTTTCCAAGAAGGTCTTCAGGACTTACATTTTTACCAACAATTCTGCTAAATAATGGAAAATATTTTTGAATCTGTTCTTCTACCTTTTGTTCCAAGGGAAAACAGCCAAAAGAAGATGCACAATGAGACAAACCTTAAATTCTGCCAGAAGGCAGATTTTGAGCACAACAGTGAGCTCCTCTCACCTGTAGAGGTCTGTGAGCTGCCCRGCCCTCCAGCGGTAGTACAGGTCATTGAGGAGGCGCTCGTGCTGCCCGTACAAGCAGATGTAGTTGGACACAGGGAAGGGTTCCTTGGAAAAGCAAGTGATGCTGTCYACCATATTGTATCTGCTGAAGTGTATCCTGAAGTAATTTCCATGACTGGCCTCCCCAGTTACAATCTCTGTCCCCTGGAACAGAAAACACCAGGAAGCTGTGGARACAAGAACACCGACCTGGCACATGTACAGGGTCAGCGAGGGCTTCCCAGCCTGTAGCTCTCACTGCTTAATATCCCCAATCCTCCTGTTAAAACTGAGATACCACTCCTGGCACAGCAGCTCATTGGGCATGTTGCTGTGGCTTAGACACAGATTTTCCCTGTGGTTTGGTTTGGTTACTGCCCATCTCACTGTCACTGCAGACACCTGGGGGACCCAGGCCCTCAGGCTGCGCTGGCAGTGTGACACCTGATCCACAGGGACCTGTGACCTCCTGGAGCAGCAGCTGGAGTCAGGAGGGATGACCTGGGGCATCCCAAGTAACACTGGACAGCTCTGTTTGGGTAACTGAACTGAACTCTGTTCAGCTCCTTTATGACACAGAGCACACACATGACATACCATGTTTACTGTCAATAAAAGAACACCAATATTAGACATTCACACTCAAACTGTAGCATTTAGCTTCAGCCACTTAAATCAATCACTCAGACAAAAATGTAAAAATTTCCTTCAAATCTCACATTGCAGTGGGATGATCAGATAGCTTGAAGCTATTTTTTCCAGCTGTATTCCTGTCACAGTTTTATACATTTCTACAACCTGTTGCTAGGCTACAGAAACCTTTAGTATTTCCACACCTAAGCTAGCACCTTTCACTAGCTTCTCTTACTTCTTTCTTAGAAAATTCTTTTAGGATTTTTACACAAAGTTTCTGGAGTGGCTTTAAAACATATCRTCCCTTTTCAGGTAATCAGCAGGTAATCAGAGTGGCAGCAAAATAAGTCTAATCATATTCTAGCAATTTGGAGTAACAAAACCAATTCCTCTTTCTGATAGTCCTTTCTGCTCTCCACTACATGCTGCTCTGGATGGCTCATCCTGGATCTGAAAAGCAAGGTGAGCCATGCTTTGATTTCTCTCCCTAAACCATTTTCTTTTTAAAAAGCCCATTTGTTTCACTGCTGTTCAGGTTTTAGAATCAGTACTGAAGTAGCTTTTTAAAAGCTGCTCTTTAAATCAACTGCAAAAATGGGCTTGATGCAGACATTTCCAAGGAAAAAGGTAGAATCTGTGTGAAAGAGGATCTTGCCTAGGTGGAAAGTCCTCTCTGGCTTTAAAAGACATTAATCTAGTCCTTTTCTTGCCTCAACTTCTCCAGTAAGAGAATGTAGCCCAGCATGGGGAGTGCCTCCCCGAGCCCTGTTCCACGACAACTCTCACAGCTGCAGGGCTTGCTATTTTCTAGCAGCACAGAGCATCTCTTCAACAATACTTCCTGCTCTTCTAGAAATCAGCTGAATTTCCCTGCCAGACTGCCATCATCTGTATGCACTGGCAGCACCATACTGCAGGGAGCAAAGAAGGCTGAAAGCATGAAATGCTGCTAATACTGTCCTGTGTCCTCTGCATGGAAACCAGGCGTCTTTGGAGAAAGCCAAATACCAGGAAGTGTGGAAAGGAACACCAAGAGGTTCAGTTAGCTCTGTGACTGCTCCTGGTTTTCTCTCCAGCTGTACCTGGTGTGTCCTATGCCTCCAGAACCAGCTACCCTAAACAGGGACATTTTTTCAAACAAACAGGGAGGACAAAACAAGAAAAGTTCCATTATTTAACTTACACGATCACACGGGTCAAGTTCTACATCCAAGGGCACGGGGATTCCAGGCTTGGAAATGTGCAAGTAGTTATAACCTCCAGGAAGAACACCACCTGCCATAAATGAAAATATGAGGTTTATTAAGCCATTAACAATGAAGAAAATAATGTATTTTTTGTCCTCCTTCTGCCATTATCTTTTTCCAGTACATAAGGAGCCTTGAGTGCTGTACTGCACTGATTTAGATGGTTTTGAAATGTTTTGAAAAACCATCATTTCTAAATGAGATGGCACCTGAGGTGAGACAGACATGCCTGCACTATAGAAGAGCAAAAATACCTGAGAGGGGATGGAAGTGTGACAGAAATCCAGCTGGACATACCTTGAACTTTACACCTGCTGTATACRGGGATGAGTCTGTCTGAGCCTGCTGGCGGCTCAGAACTGGGCTGAGGGGTTGAATCAAAGAGACTCAGCATGGAAGTAGCAAGCTCAAAGCCAATCTCCTTGGAGTTGAAGTTGCTGTGTGTTAATTCATCCCTATAATATCTCCTGGAGAACTTTGTCAAAGGACCTGCAGCCCTGATGCTGGCATCATTGGTGTGGAATTCGGTATCAATCACGAGTCTTCCATCAAAAACAAGGCAAGCATCAATGACAGCCTTAAAGATGTCATAATCCAGTGTCCTGTAGGCAAAGCTAAAAAATGCCTAAAAAGAGATGTAAAAAAGTGAAGATAATTGTACATTACTTATTGGCTGACTTCATATATTAAAACCCAGATCTTATTCTGAATGTTATTCTACAAAAGAAGAATGTGAAATACAGTGTGATTTTAGCCACACTGTCACAGCAGAGAGATCCTCCGCATTTACAACTACCAAAGTTAAGACTAAGACAGCAGAAAGGAGAATTACTAAACTAGACTCATCTGCTTCTGGTTATTAGATAGTTGAAGAACTCTTAACATTTGCCACATCAAACAGCTTGAGTGGCTCTGCATATTTTCTGTGTTAGTCCAAGCATGGAACATAGACATGAACTTTTTGTGAAGTTTGTTTTCTTTCAAATGCTCAAGTCAACCTGAAACCCCAAGGAACAGAAAAGCACCAATGTATTTGAAATTTAGCAGGACAATTGTGCATTACAAGTGTTTTCCAAACTGTTGAGCCTGTTTACCAACAAATTGRGTAACCAGCACAGGGACAGTCAATGAAATGGAAAGATCAGAAATTAAACTTGTTCAGAAGGAAATGTCATCCTCATTCCAGCTATAGCAATGGAATTTTAGTCAGTGGAAGCTGCAGAGGCCAAGGACCCTAAATCCATAAAATCTTGCTCTAAGTCTCAAAGAAAAAAAAATCAAGTGATAATTCTCGCCTTTTGTTTTCTCATGGTGTGGGGCACAAGGAAGCAGAGCTCCTCTCCCCCACAGAAGCTGGGGCAGTGTGACCAGCACTGCAAAGCAGGTGGTGCTGGGAGCAGACAGCAGACRGGGGAGAAGCAACAACCATGAGCAGCATCCTCGAAGCTCTCTCTGGCAAAGGATAAACTGAGAGCTGCCAGAACACTAACCCTGAATGAGTGTAAGTCAAGAGTGCCCACTGGCCACAGAGGGGTGAAAGGAACAAGAATGACAAGGCTGAGAGATGTTCTGAACRAGACCACAGTCTGCAAAGGGCCCAGATGAAGACACTGTCCCACKGCTCCAAGGGTTTGTGAAGTCCCAGGGCCCTCACACAGAGCTTTTCCCATGTCAGTGAAATTCACGGGAGAGTTTCAGTGCCTTCAGTTTTTAAAACCATCAGAAAACAAGCTGCTGCCCCTCCAGCAAGAAATATTCCTTTACTGGCTGAGCAAARGGTGGAAGGATCTCAGATGAGCACATTCTCCCTTGCTGCCTTCATTCTGAACAGCCCAAGACTTAATTGTGCCAGGCCAAAGCAGCATCTGTAGTCTGTCCTTCCCTTAGCACCAGCTCAGGACAAATCTGTGACTGGGGTAAAGTTGTTACCCAGTTGTACCCCCAGAGAGCTCTCTTGGGGACTAAGGGCAAGTGTCAGATACTCAACTGCCTGGAAGAAAAGGCACAGGGAGCTGGAAATTTTAGCAGCACTGGCATAAGCAGAGAAAAGCAGTGAAGGAGACAGAGCCCCTGGGTTTGCTTATAGATAAACTGAGTGATTAATTATGCACAGCTAAGGGAATTCTGACCATCTCAGGGAGCCAAAAATCAAGGAAGCTCTGCCCATGAGGGCAAGAGGACCACACAGCCCCACATCCTGCTGGCTGACAGGCAGGACAGGGTCACTGGAGGGGAGGGCKGCAACCTCCAGGTGGGAGCCATCTGTCAGCTTGGGCAGGAGGTAGGGAAGAGGGAGGCTGATGCCTTAGGGAAAGAAAAGATTTTCTCCTGTTGTTTTTATCCTGCAGGACTCAACAAATTAAGTCCCCAAGAACTGCCAATCAACAGTTGATACTGGCTGAAATCCCAAAAGGCCCAGAGCTGCTGCAGAGATGATTCCTGCAGAGCCTGGTCTCATGAATGCAGCTGCCTTCCTGGTGGAGCTGCTCTCCAGAGCCTGCTCCTCCTCTGAGCCCAGCCTCCCACATGGCTGGAGGCAGACACAGGAGCCTTGCATGGCAGCTGAACTGGTTTTGGAGAATACAAAGCCCTTGACATCACATGTAATTGCAGGTCTTTCATCTTCGAGGCTGTGAAAGAGAGACCTCCACAGGGAAGGAGCGTGGATGGAGGAAGGAGGAGCACGGGGCACAAATGGGCAGGAGAAAGAAACCCCAAGGCAAGGAGCATCTGAAGGAACAGTGCAGGCCAGACTGACAAGGTGGTGGGGAAAAGGGGGGGCTGGAGGGGAGCTGGTCAGTGGATACCAAGCTGCAAAAACAAGAGTCACACTGAGATCTTTGTGGAAGGATAAAAATAGAGAGATTTCAAGGAAAAAGGAGAGAACTTTAAAAGCTGTATACAGGGAGAGAGTGGGAGGAACATCACTACTGATATGGAGACCAAAGCCAGGAAACAGCTATGGATAGAAGTGCTGTGTGAGGTCTTCACCACCATAACAAAGGGCTTAACCATTCCATGTGGAAAAAAAAAAAAAAGGGCTGCAGAACAGGGACCCCAACACCTGGGGAGCTCTATGGGAGAGGCACAGGGCACACCCTCTCCACAGTTAACCCCAACAGCTGCACAGAGGGGAATGCAGAGGGTCTTGGTGGCTCTCTACAGATGCAGGTTTTGAAGTGACTCACTCCTGTGGATTAGCTCAATAAAAGAAAACAGAACTATGCTGGCCCTTAGGAAAGGCTAGAACCTGCCCCCCCAGGCTCAAAGCAGAGCCACACCAACAGCTTCCATAAATTATTGGTACTGGAAGTGAAAAAAACTGATGTAGAGGGAGAGGAACTTAATGAAAATATATTTTCATTAAGTTACGTACTATCCTAGTGGTTTTGGCTTCTACTATGACAATTAAATGCACATAACTATAGACAGGAGTAACTGCACATTTAAATAAGAAAAGGATTTCTGGAATTACTTTAAAAATKAATTAAGAGTATTTCTCACTCAGCAGTCACAACTACTTGTGTGTCAGGTGACTAAAATACATTTTAATCCAAATCAGCCAGGACATTAACAATAGGTTTATTTGGGTTTTTAAAAAAACAATCATTGAGACTAACAAGCRAATGTTCCATCTCCCAGAGACAATGAGGAAATAGATAAATCTGTGAGGAAGCAGGTAAATGTGATGGCTTTTTATTGGATTTTACCAATATAGCCAGATGGGATGTGCCTGAGCTTGCTGCTGAACTAAATAGTGGCAACTGTGGTGTTTTTACCCCAGAGACACTTTTGGCTAGCTGAGTGCTTGGAGGCAAGTCCAGGCATGCAGGAGCTCTGGTGGTGGTAGGATGGAACCTTCTCCTTTAAGAGGGTCTGTTCCTCGGGTTTACCTGTGGTGGAGAAGCTTTAAGGGGATGGTGAAGGAAAGGAGTCTGTTCTGATGGAGGCTTTCGATCCAGAGCTTTATTCTGGCCTCTGAATCCAGCAACTGCTCCAACAGAACTCTCTGACCACATGGTTGCTGTTCTTTTTAACTCCAGGGAGGAGGGGGAGGGAAGGGGTAGGAAGCCATCAACCAGGTACAGGAGGGGAGATCTCAAGGGACAAAGGACACCTGGATGGCCCAATGCCCCCCCAGGGGTAGAGGGCATCCTTTGAATCTGCCAATCACTTCTGGAATTCTAGGACTGACAGACAGTACTCGGCAGGGGAAAGGAGAGGTGATTGACACACCTGGAGGGAATCTTCAGGGCAAGGACCAGAGGTTCTGAGGTAAACCCTGAAATCACAACTCAACAGCTTTTGAGTTAAAAGCCCAGCCTGAAGGGAAGGCGCGGGAAGCGCGTACTTACAGAGCACTGCAGGTGCAGGAGGCTGGAGGCAGTGGTGAAGGCAGCCCAGGTGATGAGGCCATTGTCACCGTGTCCCCACTGTGCCAGGACGCCGTCGGGGTGCACAGCCACGCCCGCCCCTGCCAGGGCCTCCCCCACTGCCCCTTCCACGGCAGCCTCGGGCAGGCAGGGGCTGGCAGAGCCCGGCGGAGCCCGCACCAGGTGGATGCGGGAACCGTCAATCCCAAGGGATAAGAGGGCTTCTACCGTGGTGTACGTGTCAATTGTGTTCCCATAGACAATGATGTTCCCTAAGAGGGAAAAAAAAGGGCGAAAGATTTCTAAGACATACAATGAAAACCTTATTAGTATAACTCAGATGATAATAATGTGGAATTGCACTCTTTGACCCTCTTGTTTCTCTGATGCTATGAAGCAAACAATGTTGCCTAGCAACAGCAGCCAAGATAATTTAGTGAAGAATCTGTACAAAACATCCCACAAAGTAGGCAAGTACTTAACACAGAAGTATGATATTCATCCTGACCCCATAATCTGAATTATTTTGATTGAAAAGCCTCTAGGGTTAAATAAATAAATAAATAATAATCATTTTTATTTTGTTCTCCCCTCTCCCTAATTTTGCTCATTCAAAGGACTGATGGAGGGGGGAGCAAACAGAATCAAATTCAATACAACATTCAGAAAACCCCCACAAACCATGAAAAGGCCAAATTATAGAAAACAAGCCCTTGTGCCACATGGAGGTCACCAGTGCTGCCACTCCCTTCTGCCAAAGCCTGATCTCCAGAGAATGGGAATGTACCTGTCCCTGGTGGTGAGGAGAGCTCAGCACAACTCCGAAGGCAGCTGCCCATGGCACAGTGCCCAGCCCAGTGCCAGTTCCATCCCTGCTCACTGCTGGGAGCTCAGCAAGCTGCAGGCAGCCATCCATCCAAGCAGCTGCCATGACAGCAGCATGTAGGAACTGCTGCTCCCTCTGCAGAGCATCAGCACCAGCACAGAAACAGCTCCTGAATGCAGCCCCATCCTCCTGYCCTGGGCAAAGGGAGCTCAGACCTGATCAATCCCTCCTGCCTGGCACTGCACAGCTGCAGGGCAGGGCCCTGCTCATTCCTGTCCTGAACTGCTGCCACTTCAAACAGTACAGTCAGAGCTGAGCAGGAACATGAGGAGGGGAGGGTCTGTTGTGTGTGAGCACGATAGGGCTCTCTAGCCTAAGGGCTAAAGCCCTCCTGACAATAGGAGAGGCAGAGCTGGGAGGCAGCAGAGCAGCTGTGTGTTTTATCTCAGGATGGTTTCATATAAAACACTGACATTCCTCTGAGCAAGACTGAGACCTGCTCCTCTCCCCTTCATTCCCTCTGCCCTCTTCTTGGCACAGGAAGCATTTGTCTCTTGTGTGATCCACTAAGCCTTTAAGCAGCCCAGGCAAAATGGAACTCCTCTCCTGGGGCTAAGGACCCTCACCTGAGGGCCAGCGCCCAGCCCTGCAAGCTCTCTGTGCACCACACACCCCACAGCCATGCCACACTCAGCTGCCCCAGCCCTGAGCGAGACAGGGTCTACAGGGAGGCAGGAACACCTCCACCTGCCTGCCTGTGCCCACATCAGCTCCTGTGTCACAGATCTGACCTGTCAGCACAAGGATGCCCAGAAACCACCTTCCCAGTGCTTTCATGTTTCTCACCTGGGCAGTGCTGCAACCAACCCACACGTTTGTCTCAGAGGTGGCATTTCTGTCTCACCACAAGTGACAGCATCCCCAATGCCCTGAATTGTATTATTTCATGGGCTAAGCTAATCTCACTGGACCATGTTTTGCTGCATGAGATGCAGGGCAATACTAATCTGAGCAGGCACACAGCCCCAGCTCCCGAGAATATTAATGATAAAAATGTTAACAGATGTTCTACTATTCCCCTTTGGCTACAAGGTTATTTCATCCGTCCCCATCAGTTTGGCTACTCGTAGGTGCCAAAGAAACATCTCTCTTCAYAGCTGCCAGAGAAAAGACTTGCCCCATGAGGACACAGCACACCAGTGACAGAAAACATGTTTCTACTGTTCACAGCAATGGCCCGAGGGACAGAACCATTTTACCCTCAAATGCATCAATTTGAAAACATAAGAAGAAAGAGAACTTACTACTTCCATAAATATCATRTAGAATACAGGAATGCTCCAGTGTGTCCATCACTGGCCTGACTTCCCAAGCCAGAAGAATCTATCCCATAGCTTGTGCCTGCCAGGACACCTGTCTGCAGCTACACYGGCCTCAGGAGAGTGCCAAAAGAGAAGACAGATGTAAGCCTGATTGTTTTTTCCATGCTACAGCAGGGTGTAATGCAAGAAGCAGCCCAGCAGAACCCGTGGGTAAAGACCAGCTTTGCTCTACTCGTTTTTATTAACACCACGTGCTGACAGTGTAGGCCAGGATGTGGCGTGCAGGTGCCAACAGCCTCGTGCTACATCTACATGTTTTCAACTTGCAGGGAGTGAAACATACGAGGAGTGAAGAGGATGCTGTGTCTGTGGCTGGAAAAGGAGGATGGGGAGGGCTTCCCTGAGGCACAGGCAAGAAAAGCTCCATTCTGACTGCAGGGCAAAGCTGGGCTGAGACCCTTCACCCTTGGGCAGCACAGCCCCCTCAGAGAGAAGCTCAGTTCCTGCAGCAGACACTGGCATTTGGGGATGGACAAGATCAGATGAGAGTCCTACATTTCTCAAGGAAAATTAAAATTCTGGTTTATATGGTAATATTAAATACAACTGCATTAGAKCAGGGAAAGCAATGCTCCTTTATTGACCTCTTGTAAATCAACAATTTACTGCTTCTGCTTATTACAATATTAGTGGCTTTTTAGATGACAGTGCTAGTAGTCTAGGAACTGCAGATATTCATTATGGACTGAAATTATGTCCACTGAACAGAGAGCAGTTCCTCAGGATGCTTTTATTATTTAACTACATGAAAATGTATGTATCTGTGAGTAARCATAATAACCTTCTACAGAAAAAACAGCCATAAATAAAGATCATTACAGTAGTTTTATCGTTTATTACCTGAATGTCAGYGTCCTGTTGCAGAGCAGACTCATTAATTTTCCACAAGTAAGAAGCACAAGATTTCAGTGACCCTAATGTGACCTGAATCTTTGCAGTTTGCAAAAGCCAAAGGAGAAACCCAGTATGAGCTAAAGCATTGGTGGCTCTAGTCGGTGATTCATGCACTGGAATTTTAATGCAAGACTATTCCTACAAACACACTTTTAATAAGGCAGTAAACTATGCTTAGGTGAAGAGAAAAAAATAATTGCTTCATTTTGGGCCATTAAAGCAGTTTTGTTCCTTACTTTACTTCCATCCTACTTTTATTTTCATGGAAAGTACACAGCTAATAGGAGATGAATTTCAATTAGTCCCAATTACAGCTGWAATAGGTTCCATGCATTAGGTGGCTGGGTTTATCAGTAAATCACAGTGGCAGCCATGGGGCCAGTGCTTGCCCTGCTCCCAGGYCCTCAGCAGCAGAAAGCCCTCCCAGAGCCCTGGCACAACTGTCAGGACTGAAGGAACAATGTTGGTAAGAAACTCTGCTGGAAGAAGAAGCAGGGTGAGGAATAAGAGAAACTGAGATCAGAGGAGGAAGATCTCTCCAGCTGGGCACTTGGCACAGAAGTACAGAATGTGATGGGAAGAGCAAGGAGAGGGAACTGAAGCCAGAGCAGGGGGAAAGGGGAAGGTGTCACATCTCTCCTAGACCACATCTCCAAAAGTGCCTCCAGACCAACCTCATGGTGGTGTGAATTTACCTTCTCTACACATGAAGCCAGGCCAGGGCCTCATTAAGGGATGCAGCTCCACCTTGCAGCCAAGGCCAGCAGCAATAACAAAGTGAAGATGAACATCCCATGGCTCCAGCACTGCTGCTGGAGCAGGTGCACTCATGCCAAGGCAGGTGAGACAACCTGATTGTGCCATTTGCTGCAGAGCGACCGGTCCTCCTGGCACCGTGCATCCCAGCCAGCAGCTGCTMCCAGGCACAATCCTGCACAGGGGCACCAGAGCACATTCCAGGACTGGGCACACAGGGAGTTACAGGAAGGGCTAGCAGCAGCAAGCAGGGAAAGCTAACACCCTCATCTGTCTATAGCAGCTGGATAGCAGGTAAGGCTGTGTGGGCAGGGCTGGCACCAGCTGGAGGACAGGTGGAGCTGGACTGCTCCAGAGGCAAGCTGAGAAGCTGGCCAGAAACACTGCTATGTTTATAAACCCCTGTGCTGATCACAGCGAGACCTGGAGGACGATAAAGGAATTCCCAATGCTTTTAGAACTTCCCTCAAGGACTGGCAAGCAGGTGTGCACCTTGCACCACACCAAACCACTGCCAATTCTCATCACACTCCACAAACAAGGCAGRTAAAACACATCTTCAGGAAAGCCCTGCTCTTGCACTCTGCCAGCAGGAATTCCCCACAAGGACAGCTTTCCTGCTCTGAACTGTCCTGACCCAGAGCCAGCAGGAACTGACATTTCATCAACTCATTGACTCTTTGGTCTCTGTTTTTCTAGTTCAAAGTTGACTCAGAAACCTGGATGGTCCCAGGCATTTTCCACAGTGCACACACTAGTGAACATACTAACACAGCACACAAAACAAGGCTGAGGAAATACAGGGATGGTGCACATCAGCATAAATGTCTGATTTTAAGGGTTAAAAAGTACCAGGAACTTGCAGTTCTATGTGAAAATCTGTCATTGATGCAACTGAATACAATGCTGACACACACTTCCTAATTTAGGCTTATTTTCTTTGTGTTATACCACAAATCTAGATATTTTTCTATACAGTAGAAAACCACATCCACTAATTAAATTATTATTTCACTGGTGAATTAATGACTCCAGACAGATTTGCATTTGGGAYTCATTTGGTTTTCTACAATAACAGCAGATAATTAATCTATCTCAAACCTTCCTTTCCCAGCTAAATAGGCTGGGTATCAAAAATAACTAAAAATTCTAAATTAATCTGGAAAACAAAGCACAGCAGATGAAAGACTGTTAGAATTCAACAGACACCAATTATACCAGGGAATAAAGGAAGTAATAAGCCTAGGAAACATCTCTATAAGTGTGTGTGCTTACCTGTGGACCTGATGAGGTGGTGYTCCTCCAGCCAGAGCGCTGCCTCCAAGCAGTCCTGGGCATCATTGAGAGTGAAGAGATTGGAAGGGACTTTCTCTGTGTATCTCTGTGGCCACTGGCTCGTGACTTCACTGATATATTCTCCCATGGGAGCCAAGGCCTGGAGAAATGAGTCAGYGAGTGGATATGGCACAGACCTTGGAGATGTTAAAACACACTGACACTCACTTTGGCTACCCAGGGGCTGCTGTTCTGGAACATCCCAGCCCTTTGTCACACTCAGCAGCAGCAMACACACCCATGGCCACAGGGAACACAGAGTGTACACGTGTGCATGTGTTCCCTGTTTCCTGTGGGTGATCACTTCAAACAGCCCTGCCAGTGCCAGTGCACATGGCAAATGCCAGGGACTGCACAGCAAACAGCAGAACTGTCCCAACACACAGCAGGGGATCTCAGCAGCTCTCTGAATAACAGATCATTTTTAATGGCTTTACCTCCACCTTTTGTCAGCAAAAATCAACCTTCTACAATGACAGATTTTGTCCCAGAGAAAGGGATCAAAACCTGCTTGATAGCTCAAATGAAGATTCAGTAACATGGTCACTGTGTAATTCTGCCTCACAATAACAAACTCAGTTTGAGCCGTACAAAGCAAAAAGGGAATCTCATCTCTGACTTCCTCAGCATCACTGAGCCACATCCTGAACCCTGTTCTCACTGCCAGCCAGATCAACTGAAACACTGTTGGGTCATATAAAGCCAGGCATGACACCAAAAGATCTTACTCAACAAGCACCTCTTTAAATCATAACACATAATGTTTTACTATGCATTAATTTGACTGCTTATCAAAGAAGGAACAATTTACAAAAAGGATGGACTAGAGCTCTGTGTAATAAAACAGAAGCCACTAACTTCTTATCCTTTTGTATAGCTCAAAAGTGAGAATAGATGATAATGATGGAATTTCTCCCCAAAGGCAGATAAAACCTGCCTTTTCCCTTGCTATCTTTACCTTTCTCCCCCACTGCAGTTACTTGCCACAAATTACTTTGCAAGTCAGAGTTACCTCCAAACACCTTTTCCTAGGAGCACTTTTTTCAGCTTTTGTTTCAAGCCTGCTGAGCAGTGCCCATGGGCTGCTGTTTGTGTGCCTCTGCTCTGAGAAGGGATCACAGACCACACAGCCTGCTGCACACAGGCAGACAGACACTGCTGTGGGATGTGATACAGCACTGCAAAACTGCAGACACTGCTCACATCCATCTCCTGATTTTAAAATGCCTTGCTCACAACTTCTACCCCAAACCATCCAGGTAAGGCAAAGCCCTGCAACAAAAGGACTGTAACAAGCTGCCCATTTGGTTATGGGGCCTGATGGCCTCATGGGGATACAGGAGCCAGAAAAGCCACCCTGCCCAGGGAGTCTGAGTGGAAGCTGACCCTGWGGGGCTGGAGCTCAACTTGATTCCACATCTCCCATGCAGCTAAGGGTCTGCCTCAATCTCACTGGAAACTCAGCTGTGTGCTACAACACCAAGCAGCACCATGGACATGCCTAGGCATGGTCATTACGTGAGATGAGTAATTAATTTGATAAGGAATTCTCTCCATTTCCAAAACTAGGTCAAATGGTGTTAGACCAGCTGGAGTTCAGTCTCCTGTGGCTGGGACCACATGTCAGTTGAGYCTGCTCCTCAGCAGGTTTAATGGTTATGGTGGCAAAAACACCAGCAGCTTTGCCTCCTGCCCAACCCTGAGCAGTAAACTGTCCAACCCTCCTCTCCTCCAGCTTCAGAACCAGCACTGACAACAGTGCTGCACTACAGGGCTGCCAACTGCWGGTGCTACCCTTGCTAAGGCTGCTCTGCCTAATCCCAGGAACACCACACAGTGTGGAAAACCTGGGAATACTGTGCTGTTCACTCTGCACACAGCTCACCTGGTAGCTCTGTCCCGTGCACAGAACCAGGTAGTCGTACGGCACTTTCTCCTCGGAAACGACGACGTATTTGGCACTGCGGTTTATGCTCGTCATTTTACCAACCACAACGTTAACCCAGGAACAAAGTGACATCTGTGCATAATCTTCATCATCAAAACAGTGGCTGCAAAGAAAAAAATATCTGTAAGTGACATTTCGGCAGCTGACAGCAGGCATTAATTAGACATCTGGTGAGCTCAGCCCAGGCCCCCAGTGGTTCCGCCTGCTCCTTGCTGTGAGTTTACTGCAGCCCATGGTAAAAGATTAGGAAATACTCAGTTACAAACTGACAGCTTTCTGCTGAACCCAAACAAGACCTTACAATCACATAATTTAAGAACAAAATCAGAAATCTATGCTTTACTTTTTCCTTTGCAGGCTGATGGGAGTTAGAAGCTTTTGAACCTGCAAAGAAARTAATTCAACAGTACAACTTTTTCTCCAAGACAAGACTTCTTGATTCAGCTTTTCCTCAACTTTCCTTCCTTTGCTATTCAACTTCACCAATCATAGCTAAGGTGAGACACAAATGCAGGGAATGCACCCTACCTTTTTAGCATCTGTATTCCAAAGTATTAGTCCAAAAAGTTTAAAAATAAATAGAAAGCTAGGAAAATGGTTGTCAGAGCTAGAAGTAAAAAGCAGAGACTTCAAGTCTCCTATTGGTGGCCCTTTTCTAAAAGAACTTTTCCACAATGCAAGAATGACAAATAGTGAAAGCACACTAAACTGGTCCTGAGTGGTGCACTCCAGGATGTTCTAGGTGTGCATGGAGCACACATCACAAGCAATGTGCTCTGATAGTGTGAATTCCACATCAGGACCCTAAAAACCACGTGTTGGCTTTGACAGTCTCAGACAAGGTTTGCTTTTCCCATGATTTAGGGGTGTTACAGCCTGCTCCAAGCAAAAACCATCAGATATCCCTACACATGGGAGAAGTATAAAAGATCTGGAAGCTGCTATTTAAAAAAGGCAAATTTTAAAGCAAAATCCAAATGGAACAAAACCTCTTTTAATGCCTTAGCAATGAAAATTACAATTATTTCCAAAGGCTCAGAGTGTGCCCCCACCAAGTAAATACCAAGACACTTATTCCTGCATTTGTACCACCCTCTCTGCTTAGAGAGGGCAAAGACAAAGATTCCTGAAGATAAAATACTTCCACACAGATGTGCAACAGACACATCACTATAAAACATGAGGAGAACATTCCCAGCTAGGTCCATCGTGACCCCTGAATGCCACTGAGCCTGGCAATGGCCCAGCATGGAAATGCACAGGAGGTTGCTGGCCACTGTGTAGATCCAGCTGGGCTCAACTCCATCCCTYCCCTATACTGAAAACCTGCACCAGGCAAAGCCTGCCCAGTTAGGTTCTTTCAGTAGAACTGGACAAACCCATTTATAGCTTTGTAGAGGGATCTAGTGAAAAAGAATACAACAGGTTTAAAACATGCAATAAAAAAAAAAAAGAATGATTGGTGTCACACAGGTGTCTGGTTTGTGAGACCAGAGAAGCTCTGAAAGAAGAAACACTGTGAACAAACCATGTGAAAGA
This sequence comes from Cardinalis cardinalis, assembly GCA_014549065.1. Classification (NCBI taxonomy): domain Eukaryota; kingdom Metazoa; phylum Chordata; class Aves; order Passeriformes; family Cardinalidae; genus Cardinalis; species Cardinalis cardinalis. Next base: position 2,204,173 of record JACDOX010000093.1, read on the forward strand.
AGCTGAGCCTCACCCCTGCCAGGACCTCAGGAGGGGAATGGCCACTACAGAGACCCTGAGCTTCACCCAAGCTTCCAGCTCAAGTCACCACAGAAAATACACAGCCATTTAGAGGCCCAAAACCTTCACTTTCTATGTATACTTAGTGATGAAAAATATTCCACTTTCTCCTACAGGCCTCACAGTGATTAAACAGAAGGGGCTGGGCCCATGCTCAAGCATTTGATGCTTTTCTGTGGCACCAGCAGCTGCAGCAGAGGGTGCAGGCAGAGACCAGCACTGACAGCTGCTGCTTTGCCATTAATACCAGGACACACATGCCAACATAGAGCTCCTGGTTCCATGTTAATCATTGCTACCAAACTCCCAAAACTGGCATTCAGGATGCCACAGGAAAAAAAAAAAAAACACCAAACAGTCAATTTCACAACCTGGGGAATTTTAGGATTGAATTGMCAGGCTTTCTGTGATGCTCTGCGTCCTCTGCACTCAGAGATACCAGAGGGGAAAAAACACAGGAAGAAAACCACTGACAATTCTGAACTGCAGTAATGCAAAAATCTGCATTAAACAAAATAGACATTAAGGACAGCAAAAGGTTTTCAAAAGCACCTCTATAATTGAGGTGCACAGCTTCCAGGAGACTGACACTCCAAAATCACAGGGATGCTTTTAGAAATCATACCCTGCAGAGTTCAATTTTCACTCTTAATCTACTTTCAGATTTTAACAGCTAAATCTGTTGAGGTGGCTCTGAACTGCAACTTTCTGTCAGGAAGGATGCTTTGTTAGAACAACTCTTTTCTACAGTGAACTTAGGAAAGAGACTATGTGCATTTATGTGAGAACATAATTCCTTCATTTGCTGGATGTGCACTTGAACACACCCCTTTCTACAGTACAAAAGTAATACAGGCAACTACTTTTACAAAATGTCTTGTCAGGGCAAAATGAGATCAGATGGTTTTAAACAGGTTCCCACTACATTATTTTCACATCTTTGTAGACATTMCATTTGTAAGGTTCAGCAAGCAGACACGGAGCTGTTTTGTAATTTAAAGAGCCAGTCCTTTAGTGCASTGCAGCTCATGGAGGAAAAGATTTGGTGAAATACAATGTAAAGGCTCCAAAGAGTCACACGCCAAATCTAAATAAGTTCGTATAAGTTCATTCCCAGCTATTCAGAATAACTGATCCATTTTAATTCTATGCCTCTCAATGTTCAAAACAATCATGTTAAAGTCCACAGTGATGATTYATCCAAAACAAAACCCAGAAATATTGTATTTAAATGAGAATTATGTACTTTGAATTTTGAAGAGGTAAGATTTACTGGACTAAATGGAAGCTGTTATATTTATTGAAAAACAAGGATGCCTGAAAAGTGTTAGACAGTCTCAAGGCTCTTCCACCATTTCCCTTCAGCTGTACACAGCCATGATCTGGGACAGTGCTGTGGCTGAGAATGGGGACAGACTGCCACAGCCCAGGGACTGGCACTCACAGCCCACAAGCAGCAGAACTGATGCAGAACAGTTCTGCCAAACTGATCAACAGCAATAACTCCCCCTGTACCCAGCAAAATCYCCACCAGCACTGGTGGGCTCTGCATCCCACCACACAATGCCCAAAGTCAGTCCCTGTCACATTACCAATATTAATTCTTGTACATTCTTTGGTTCAGCATTATTTAGAACAAAACTCATGGAAGATAAAAACCAAAAAATATTTAAAAAGTAAGCAGACATTTTGCRTCATTTATCTTCAGCCTGGAGATTTAAACAACCTAAAAAGCCTCAGAAAGCTGGGCCCAGTTCCAAGGTATAACACAGTGGATTCCTGTTCTGAAGTTACTGCTTTGGCASTATTTCCCTACTCCTAATTCTATCCAACTCCTCCTGTAGGTGAGTGCRTGCTGGATAGACAGACTGGAGTATTTTGGGGCTCTCTACGGATGTATCTAAAATTTAGGACAAGTTCACAAGAATTACAGAGTGTTATGTTTTCTGCAGGAGCTATGGAAGTGTTTAGACATGAAGTCAAACCTGTTAATTAAAAATCTTCTATACTTGGAGCTCTGTGGGTCTTTTCCTGGAAGGCCATGAATGGAAATCAAGGTCAGGTTGTTGAACTTCAGACGTGGCCTGTGGAAAGAAAAAGAAAGAGCCTCAGTTGGAAGAAATTCAGAGGGCATATCCAAGGAACAGTATAGCTCAGAATTCCATGTTCAGGAGGATACAGAAAGCAATTCCTTTACACAGGATCAAAGTGTTTCACTCTGCCCAGATGCAGGTGTCTCTGGATACAAAGAGAAGAACAATTTCCACCACAGTTTCAGCAATGCCAGGGCGAGGAGGGGGACAAGACTGACAGTATGTTGAACTAAATGTGATCTGACATTTGAAAACAAGTAAATATGATGAGTGATTAAGCCTTCTAATCTTCAAGGCTTTCTGTAAGTTAGGGATGGACTGATGCAAATGGTACAAAGGAATCAGAATGTTTTTTATCAACCAATGTTAATTTGTTATTCATACATTTAAAAAATATATTCAAACATAGTTAAAGGTCATACTTAAACCAAGGAATTTCAAGGTTATGGCTACCCCTCTCAAAATGCATATTAATAGTTTAATTCTGGATTATGGATTATCTGTGGTAAATCTCCATGCATACTCAGGCCAAACACAAAGTAATAAATAACCTTAATGTAACAGAGTGCATATATTTATACAGATTATGGGCCTGATTCTCATTTAAATTAAGGTCACTCTGCAAAGGTGGATGTAAATAGAATTTGCTTTTCATTTATGGCCACCTTATGCTGCCTGAGTGATACAAAATGGTCTTCATGTAAATGAGAGTGAGCCTGATCCACAAAGCTGAAAGCAGAGTGTTGAAGTGATGCCATCTGCACACCRGGAACGTCGCTCGTGGGGTGCGAACAACTACAGGAACTYCACACACCAACAGAGCACAGCTCCTTGGCATTTATTTACATGGGATCAATTACATAAACACCCTACATATCCTCCCAACCTCAGAGCAAGGAGATTTCATTTCAGTGTGGAGCTGAAGGCATCTGTACATGCTGCACGGTCTCTTACCAACAGGCACTCAAATCCAGGGGCTACAGTAATACTATTTTAAATACTGTTAATATTTAGGATGGGAACCTTGTGAGCCAGCACCAGAAACATGGCACAACCAAAGTTCTAGGCACTATTAAYGTGCCTCTTTTGCATGACTGCACGATGATGCCCTTTATTGATCYGGTCACATACCATTTTCCTCTGTAGATGCTCTACCTCTATTGAGTCCTCACACAGGCATCCAGGATTTCCCCAGTCATATGGTATTTGTTCCCTTCTTCCCCATGAGTGGGAGGCTTCAATCAGACCTTTCAGTCAGTACAATTTACTAACTAATGATTTACTTCTACCTCAGCACTGCCATGGCATCCCCMTATTAATTCATGCTTCCCACTCATTCATCTCGTAGGCATCAAAATGTCGATTAGCATCTTCTTGGATGAAATGAGAYAAAACGAGTCAAATCTTTGATTTCCCCTTCACACTGAGGAAAAGCCAGGCACAAAGCATGGTGGCTGGCACTCCCCAAGGGCAGGGTGGTCAGGGACAGAGCTGCAGAGCTGCTGGGGCTGGTGCCTGTGCTCCGAGTGCCGCACGCTGCCCCTCCAGCTCCATAGTTCCACACAGCTCCAGGCAAACAATGGCYCCATCTCCACACACAGGCAAACCTCTGCTGCTGCTAAGTGTCAGAATTTGGTCAGYGTTCAAGCACAGGCTGATGGTATTTGTGCAAATTATCAGAATCTTTAAATAAGTAACAAACCTCCTATCATGTGTTCCAAAGCCTGGCTCCAGAAGCGTAGCTGGCACGTGTGACCCCAGGATTTAAAATACATTTACACACACACACACAGGCACTTAAGGACAAGCCTGAGCACTAGAGGGGAGCTGCAGCTCCTGCTGGCACTGTCAGAGTCTCCACAGGGTGACAGGTGGGGGATTTTGTGCTTTATTATTTCTAGGCTAACAAAAGGATGGCTCATTTACTACAGCTCCTTACTGGTGCCTTAAAAGCTCTTAACTGGAGAATAAYCAAGGCCCTGGACATGGGCAGTGGTATCAGGACAGGGACTGACTTAGATGCTGCTAATAACAATGCCCAACATGAAACAGGGCAAAGGGGAGGTTCCCATTTGATGAAAAAGTCTTAAAGTTAAGAGCCTGAACCAGTGCAACGTTAAACAAGTGCACCTGCATTTTAGAAGCAAATAATTCCAGCAGGGATTCRTGTTGCTGTGGATACAGAGGGAAGAACAGCTCAAAGATACTGGTAAAGCAGGGAGGGATTAGAGTATCTAGGGAAATAAGTAAAAGGTGTTAGGTTTCAGCGCAGAGCTCTAGAGGACAGCTACAAAAAGAAACTGAACACTCTTGTCCTCAAAATAAAACAGGGTTACCAATCTATTGAGCATAATCAAAAGGACATAGAAAAGTTCTGGTACAGTTTTTACATATATCCTGGTGTTTGTAAATTTGTTAGAGTATTCCCTGCTCATTTTGCTGGATTTTTTTGCCTGATGTCTGTTTTGTTTTTTTCTTCTGTGTGTGGCATAATGATGGAGGCTTAGACRGTGGAAACTGCCTGAGCAAATAATTTAATTACTTGCTTTCATTTAACCCCTCATTATCACAACAAGTCAAACTACTTTTGTTACAAAAAATAAAATGCAGCAAAGCAGTCTCCATCAACCCGAGATCTCAATTTACTTGAAATCTTACATTTTGTAAGATTATTTTCCTAGTTATCAACAAAAACTAAAATAAAGGAGYGACAGAAGATAATGCTTTATCTGCCTCGTAAAGTTGGTAACTATGCGAACTGTTCTCCTGTGTACACAATCTTTAAACAGTAATATCTGAAATTTTAACCTATCCAAAAGTAAAGTCCTAATAACACTGGATCCTCAGCTTCATGCAGCGGAGCCCTTATAAAAACAGCAGCTCAAGATCATTCTGAAAATGGTAAAAAAAATCTGATTTCAGCACTAAACACTGAAAAGTAAGATGTGATAAAGTCTTGCATTAACACAACTTTGAAATCAGAAAAATCTCTGTCCTGAAACAAAAGAGGAACACTAAATTTTTGCAGGGAGGAAGGAGCCCAGAAGCAGAGATGATAACAAGAGTCCCAAGAGGYCATAACCTGTGGTCAAGGCACAGGAACTCGGCATGTCCAGGTGTCACTCTCACTTTACAAAGCAGATGAAGACAGTTCTCCTTTCCCCCACAAATGTAACAATTTAWCCAAAGCAGGACTTGTTTTTTAAGGAAACATTTCAAGAACACAGCAGCCAGGATGTGACTTGGAGAAAACACTTCTCCAAAAAGAAAAGGTATTCTAACAGACTTCCCAGCTCCACACCAAACTCACACAGCTTAACAAAGGCTGCCCATACAAATAACTAGAAAGAARCCCCACTCACTCAAGTTGTCCCTCCAGGATAAATGTGCTACTCAGTACTACAGCCCTGCTTGCAGCCCCTCCCCAAGCAATGTGTTCCCATGCTGTCTCTCCACGAATTCCTTTGACAGCCCCAGGGTTTTCCTTTTCCTCTGCTGCCTCTGCCTCCCCAGACAGCCACACTTAGCTGCAGCARCAGAAGGGTTTGTTGTTTGTATCAACACCTACCAAAAGCACCTCTTCTCAAGAACCAACTCTGAGGGCATCAATTACAGCCCCCAGAGCAGGATTCCAGATTCACTGCTGACCAACAGACGTCCACTTCCAAGACATTCCCTCTTCAATTACCAGTAAACAAATATTAGCCAGTTCTCCCTTGGACTGACCTTAGGAAAAAGTGTTAAGATTGTGAACGAATTTGCTCAACAAAAGAAAGGATAACAGCACAGTGTTCACTGAGACACTTGTCAATGCAAGGGTCAAGGAGAGGCTTTCCACACAACCTGACCCATGACAACTCTTCCTCTCTCAGCAAAATATTTCATCATGCCCCAGTTGCTTCCTCCTGGTATAAAAACAACAGGGTCCCTTCAAAAACTTCTATTTTGATGAAACAGCACTTTGTTTTTTGGTTTTCTTTTCAGAAACTTCCTGTCAGTTTTATTGGTAATTTTATCAGATGCTGTCATCCTAAGAAGAGCAACCTCTAARCTCAGGCCATGAAAGCCACCACTGTCACCATTTTCAGCATCTTARCAAGAATCCATTGAAGAGCTAAAGAAGAACATTTCCTTCACCCTTTGACTAACACCCTTCAAGGATGCTTGGGAATGCTTCTCTCTCCAGCACTGGTAGCTGGGTGTCTCACCAAACTTTGAACTTGATGGTTCACTGCTTAGTAACAATTACATCAGCRAGATATCAACATTATTCTCATACTCAATCCAAACACGGCTACTAGAGAGCAAATTAACTCTATCCTAGCCAAACCCAGRGCAATCCTGTCTTAGAAGCTATTCCTCTCCTGTTAAATTTGGATTCTTCTGCTAGGTCTACTCCTCTCACTCTTTCCCCTTCAAGTGATTAGCCCTAGATTTCCTTCTCTGTGGTTATTTTACTGTAGTTATATTKCTTGTCTCTCATCCTCTGTGCTGATCCTTTTGCTAGACAATATAACTAAAAACACCAGCAACTCTGACTCTGTTGCCTTCYGATTCCTTTACTAATTCCTAGTTTTTTAGGTGGCTTTACATCAGTCTACAATCTTGATTTCTCACTGAACATTACCAAACATGTCTTTTTCCAGTTTCTTCTTTTGAGCTCCCATCYACCTTATAGCTCCATCCACCCTGTCCCCCTTCTGTGGCTTCACTGTTTTTGTCCCTTCCAATCACCTCTCACTTCCCAGAAACTGGTTTTGCCTACAGAAACTAGAGCAGCCACTCAAGATCTGTGGCATTTTGACAATCTAGGTTACTAAAACCAACGTGGCAAAGTTCCTACAGTATGAATTGTTCTGAAACAGGGCAGGGAAAACTAAAGAGCTCTTTTCCTTGCCCTCTCAAAACACACAGCTAAATCAGACCCATCCRTATCCTTCCACAACTACAGCATTCACAAGGGCAGCCCTGCCATCCCAAATCTAAGTTAGCTTGGAGTCTGACCTAATCAAAGCATTATCCAATCACTGCTTTAGCAATCAGTGAGAGCACTTCCTTCCTAAAATTACAATTTCYATTCCACAAGCGTTCCAGCATTTCATTTTCTTCATAAATGGCAATTATTTTTCTAGATAGAAAATGAGGGATATCTGATTATGACCTTGGTAGCAGTTACAGTCTCTTGCTATTTAATCATCTTGCAGATTCCAAACCACTACTGAGAGACATCAACACCATTTCCACAAACAAAGGTACCATAAATTGAGCAGTAAAACTTAAGTGTGGTAGAAACTTCATCACTGTGCCCACTGCTGTGCCAGTGCTTCAGTGAGTAACACACAGTGCAGATTCCAGCTTGCTAATAGGACATTTTCAATATTATTGGCCAATTATCTATGTTTAAAGCTAAGGTGATGGGGTTTTTATGGCTGTATACTAGACTCCAATTTTCCAAACTATTGCAGAGAAGATGAGTATTCTGACCCCATGATGTAACCTAGTGCAAATCTGGCAATGCTGCCTTCAGACTAGGCACCCTCAAAATGTTCCCAGATGCCACCAGGCAGACAGCCCTTGTACCTGGAAAGGGTTGAGGTTTAACCACGTGTGCTCCTCCTGCCAGCAAGAGAACACAAAACTCAAAGTTGCACGTTCTGAGGCATCCCTGCAGTGTCAGGTCCTCRTGACATAAGGCTGGCAGCTCAGGARGGACAGGGACACAGCTGGCAGAGGAGTCAGCTGGGCCAAAACTCCTGATCCCAAACATCCATCTTTCAATTATTGACCTCCACATCTCAGCATCCTCACTCTGGCCCTCACAGTACACACACACACACAAACAGGAATCAAATCCATGCTAATCACTACTGGGAAGGATCACAGCTTAGCCAGACAAGTCATCTTTTTCTCCACTGCAGCAGCCTGCCCAGCTTGCTGTGCTTCCAAGACAACCCTCAGCCAACCTGGAGACTGCTCTGGAGGGCTCAGCACTGTGTCTTCTCCATAGCTCTGGGAACAAACTTCAAACCAATGAGCAGAAGAGAAAGTGGTGACATCTCCTCCATAGCTTTAGCAGAGAGCTGGAGAAGCTGGATGTAGTGCTTGCACTTGGAATGCAGCTGTATTTGCTCTGAACTGCATCAATCAGAGGTACCAGGTTASCAGGCTCAGAGCTGTGGATGTCCTGCTGAGTCACCAGGAAGAGATGATGGATGCAGCCCAGCATTCTATAAAAACCCTTGTGACTCATTCCAATTCTGAGCAGGCTTTTCATAAGAAAACTACTATTTCCAAGATCAGCTTTAATACTCACCAAGAAGTAAGGAGTATTCAAATATAAATAGTAACAAGAAAAAAATCTACAAATACTTACAAATTTCAAGCGTGAAAGAACAGTTTGGGCTCAGAGATGTGTTTGAATATGTTCCAAGGGCAAGTATTTCAAGTTGAAATAATCTTATTTAAAACYGCAGACAGTCTCAAAAGCAAGATTGTAACTATAAAATAAGCCCATATTGATGCTAATTGAGTCTCATTTTCTGGCAGAGGCTGTTAGGAAGGCTGCTCCTGACCCACATCCCCTGCCCTGTTTATGGCTTGTATCAGTCACTGCCAGCGTTCATTGTGATGCCGACTGCGTGACAAGGCCAGCTCTGACCCATCTGATTTATCTCTGTCACAACTTGAGCTCTGCTCACCACAAGTGATGGAAGGCAAACAATGACTGAGGGATGCAGCCTGGTGACACTGAGCACATGGCCTGGGCTCGCCTTGCTCTGAAGGGAAGGCAGAGGGAAGCACATGTGTGTCAGCTCATGTGGCAAAGACAGATAGGACAAAACAGTGGGCATCACTAACCCATTCATTGCATGTTAGCTCTGTGATCAGCAAGTAAGCACTAACTATTTAATTAGTCAACTAATTAGTGACAGGCAACATGGAAGGCTTCAGATGTTCCCAGACAAATGCAAAGATAAAAAGCCTAATTAACGATCAAGCATTATGCTAACTACAGCCAAACAGGCCAGATGTGTGGGATATTGTGYGCCCCAGTGCTGCCAGATAACGGGCTCTGACAGGAACCCTGCTCAAACCCTGCCACCTCTGAGCTGATCCTGGSTGCTCCCAGCAGGAGACACTGTCCTGCAGTAAATAACTCAGGCTTTCTGTGCTGGATTCCAATTCTACTTCKAGAAAAAAATTCAGGCCTTTGACAAAAATGTACTTTAATCCATCTGGTTCTTAAATGCAATAATTATATTCATGCACCCACAGGGAGAAGGAAATAAATTTCACAACAATTTCACATTAAATATCGTGATTTTAGACACCATTCATTTATGGCTATCTGATGTAGCAGGTTATGTACAATCCAACATCCTCAGAGACATATTTACATCAGGGTTTGCATTCAGGAGGTTTTCAAGACCATGGATTAAAAATGGTTTTCCCTATAATTGAAGACAATAATAATTTCAACAGCTTTATGCTAAGAGGTGGATAAAAGCCAATGGGTTCCCTGCATTGGAACCAGTGACAAGATATTGCTGGGAGCAAGCTCCATGATCCTTAAGCCAAATTTCCATCCTTGCATTCTGCTYCAGGAAGCAGGCATTGGGACTAAGTAGAAACACTGGGGTTTGTAACCCTATGTCCTTCTGGTCCAACCCTGCTGCCCTGTCCATCCCTTTGAAACTAGCAAAGGAATGAAGAAAAAAACCAAAACCAACCAAATAAGAACTCACTCACTGTCACACCTGCAGCCCCAGAGGTGCTGTCACACCAAGAGCTGGCCAGGCAGGGTCTGCTTCTGCTGCTGCCTCCACTGGGCACCTGGCCCTATGGCAAAAAAACCAAAAAATCCCTGTGCATCCTCAAGAAAAGCAGCTCTGCAGCTGAGAACATATACCTGCACATGCTGCCTGAGCAGCATGGAAAAGCTTAAAGCTCCTTTGGAGTTTGGCTGGGTGAGCAGTGGTGCCATGGCTGCCCTGTGGCCCTGCACCCTGGGATGTGCTGCCCATGGCACAGGGGGAGGTGTCCTGCCATGGGGCAGCAGAGCTCATTCTCAGGGACATTTCTCTGCTTAATGAAAAATGGATCTCTTCAGTCTCTAAGAAGTTGAAAACACTTGCAAGATCGAGTTSCAATAATTGCCACATCAGTAAGTGAATTACATTTATGTGTTTCCATGGTGACTGGTAATGTAAAATAATTAAGTATGAAGAATRATGATGAGAAAACAACTTCCTCTTTTTAAGGATTAGGGCTCACAAATTGATTCAGTCCAGCTATTTTTAGTGCATGTAMCCTTTGCAGGAAATATTAGAAAATTATGAGTAAATTAAACTAAATTGTTTTAAAAGGCCTTCACACTGATCAGGAGGCTGATGTGAAAATTAAAACCTAATCTTTTGCAAATTTATCCCTCTATTAATATAAATTTTGTGACACTGCACTAAGTGCTGCTTCTGAGGTCTCTGAGCAGCACCCCATGTCTGAGGCTGGGTGCCAAGACAAGCTCAAGGAGGATGTGTCCTGCAGCAACTCTGCCACAGTTTGGTTCAAATTCAAGCCCTGGCTGCAAAGGCTTGGCCGAGGGAGCTCCAAGGGCAACACCTGCAAAGGCCTGCTCACTATGGATAGACCCAGCTCTAAAGGTCAGGTTTAACTGAATTTGGGGTAGAACTGAAAGCCTAGAAGGTGCTGAAAGGAAAAGGATGAGGGGAAACTATTTACCCTGAGACRAGATGCTTCACAGGAAGTCAAGAACTAAGAGAAGGGCAAAAAGCAGAAATTTTCTTCTACACTGCTCCAGCAATACAACATCTATAAAGCACCTAAACGTATTCCTCTCTTGATGCATTGAAAATATCATTTGTGGTGTTATCAATGGCTGTTGTAGAAATACAAACTCCTGGCTTAACTGAAAAAAGAAAAGAAGGCAGAATTTTCCATTCTCCACCCCCCATAAAAGCACCAGACAACTCTCTCAGTTSTTGTTGCATCTTGTAAGAATCATGTTCAGATTTTGAATTTTATATACATTTCTGCAAGTCTTTCTAGTATGTGTGATGAAACTCTCCATGGAAGGAACTGCATTCTCACAGTCTGACTGCCCAGTAAGCCCCTGGGGAGTACRACAGTAAAACAGCAAAGAGAGCAACCTGTCCTCGTGTTGGGAAGGCTGTTAAACAGCAGAACTCATCCACAGGTTTCCCTGCCTTAGACTTAGGGAAAGGGGGATTCAGACAGGTTTGGGATCCCACCAGGAACAATTGGYTTTAAAGGACAATACTGCCTGGAGCCATTGACTCCACCTCCCCTCACAAGACTGCAGTTTAAGAACAATGGYCAAAGTAACTTTAGGTGTTTTCAACACACATTTTCACCTTAAGGGTCCACATGCAACCCAGAGCTGCTTGGAATCCTGTGAGTCCCAAGGCATCCAGGATGCCAGCACCCGTGTCTCCATCCACACATGCTCAGACATTTAACACCCAGTACATTGAGACTGACTCAAGGAATGCTTTAAATGCAAGAAACAACCCCCTTCATACAAAAGGGAACACATCCTTTTCAGCAAAGGAAATAAAATTAAAAACTTACCAAAAAATCAGTGTTTCCAGAAAAGAGATTCCAACATCAGATGCACCAACCACCACAATTCTACTGTTGATACACACTTTTGATTCCAGCACCAGCTTTCGATTTATAAGGTTCAAAGAATATTTCAGCTGTTAAAAAATACATAAGACATAGAAATGCATTWAAAAAACGAGTCAAAGCCTGCTAAGAATCATTAAACTCTCAGTGATGCATTACCTTGCATTCACACAAAACTTCTTATGGCTCACTGACATGACTAATACCATTTTTCTGTGCACAGCACCAGATAAGTGGTACTAAAATATGAGGAATATGTGCATGTTTAATAGGTCACAGAAAATTACAAGAGCTGAATGGTCTGGTTTCTCCTGAGTAAGATGCTCTAATCCTCGCAGGAGAGAACAAAACACTGCCTCTGCTATCACTCACTGCCATTTATCAAACACCTCAAGAATTGGTATTTATAAAAATGGCCTTAGCAGTATCTATCTCTTAGAGCAGTTTTTACTCTTGCTGGTTTATTTATGGAAATGGTTTTACTTGTAAATTAATTGAAACTTACATTTTGAGTGGTTGTGTGTTTAATTGAAAACTCCCTTTCCAAAATTATCCCTCTCTTTTATTAAGTGCAGAGCAGCTACCTGGAAAGCCAGGTTGCCACAGTAGTAAAAGAGGAGCTCAATGCCACTGGGACCAGTGCTCCAGTCACAAATCTTACTGCCACGTTGGTAGTTACTAATTTCAGCTTCCACATCACTTCATGCACATTCTGGCTAGGGGAATAAACTCCATGAGGGTTTTTTCCATGTGTCTCTAGGTCTCACTACCCAATAGAGATTCTCAAAGCAAAYATGCAGCTAAGAGACAAGAGATATTATTGCATTTGACAGGTTGGGTTTTTTTCACCTTGACTATATTTAGCTTTCAAATTTCTGATCAAAGACAAGGAAATACTTTCCATCTCACAGTACAATACACCTTGCACTTTTCCTACTGCTCTGGGTTGCCTATATTCCCATTTCACAGAATGGGGAACTGCAGGATCATAAATGCACTGGGAAGACCAATACCAAATGGAGCCACTTTTGTTATTTGTCAGACACTTCTCCTATAAATTCCTGCTGTGGCACTTAGGAAGGAAGCAATCTAAGGTTTCTAACAGGTTTTCCTCTACCACAAATAAGAGACAGCTCCAGTAAAATWATGTCCTCTAAATTCCTCCTATGGAAGCACAGTAGAAATACATTCTCTATATATCAGCTGACAGAGTAACCCACTAGATTAAGAGTTCTTTAAAAGCTGTGGTAATTATATGGGCCTTCTCAATAAGTCCTTAGCCCATTGAGGTCCCCAAGAGATCTTTAATGCCATGTCTTYGCACTGGTGGAGCTCCACAGCTGAGGTTTCAGCACAGCTCCACTACACTGTGTAACTCACTAGAGCGCTGTCCTGCTCCCTTAAGGAAGCATTATGGATCAATTCCCTGCACAATGGCATGACTGCACAGCAAGTCATTCAGAATGTGGCAAAATTAAATGTCACCTTTGGTCAGGCAACATTATTTTTTACTGCCAGATAAATGTTCTTTGAGCTGCAGTTCACCACAGTGCAACGATGACATCCAGTGGTGAGCCAGATTCATCTCAGGGACTGGACTGCCCTGGGAAAATTCCAGAAGATCTTAAAAAGTATGCCAGCCCAGGCCCACAGTGAAGAATCCCTGGGTGAGGGACAGAACCACCCTGCTACTCCAAACCAGGTTTGCACAGGACACAGGCAAGTCCCTACAGAACCTCCATCATCCCATTTAAAGCCAGTGCTCTTGAAATGGTTGAACACTCCTTACACAAGGATCTGCCAGCAAAAAGGGTTTTAATCATAAATTAAATAATACAGACTACATCTGTAACATTTCCACATTTCAGAAGCTGAAAAAGCCCTTTGTATTGCCCTGGAAGTGTACATCTTTAGAAGAAATTTTAGGAAATTAGAAGAACCAGTGTCAAGTATTACAGASATTCCCCACTACTTAAAAATCAAACTCAGACTGCATTTCTTATAAAATGCTAAATGGTTATGCCCCAGCTACAGGAGCTGCTGCTSTGCTGACACGTGTGGAGCTCTCCCAGTCCCACAATCAGCCAYGGAGGACTCTGTGCCTTCACCCCAATATTCACATTCCTGGGATGGGCAGACAGCAATTCTGATAGGCTGGGTTTTGCTGCACACACAGACTTGCAACTTTCTAGAAAAGCAAGAGTTTTCCTCCTTCTGGAGGAAAAATGATTAAGTGATATTTGTGTTGAAATGCAGCTCTTAAATTAATAAAATGGTAAACCATGAAAAGAAATTACTTATAATGTATCTAATCAATGAAAATAGGCAGGAGTGCCAGCAGCAAACAGCACAAACCCAACAGGCCTCAAGGCAATGCCAAGCTCAAACATCTCCTCCTACTGCTGTGCTGGTGGTTTATTTTAATGCACTGCAGCAATGAAAGCAGGAATACAATTTCCCTGGAAAGAGTTGTCTAATTTATGAAACAGCTCTTGTATCAGTGACACAAAGGCAGCCTATGAGCAGAATATAACCTGGTTTGTTCCYCACACAACAGCCCCAGCACCAACAGCTGTCATGCTCCAGAAATCACCTTTCTGCAGCTAAGTACACTAAATAGCCCCAGGGAGTGAGGAATTAGATGGACTGGTCCCATAATATCACCTATTTTAACAAAATGTCAGGACAAACAGCTACCTGTGCTCCCCAGAGGAGTAATCAGACATCATAATTGACAGGTCAATAGCAAACTAACATGTTTGTTTTGKATCCAATCTATTAAATAAACCAGCAATCATTAACTAATGCAAGGCAAAAAGCATTAATTGCCATTGGCAGAAAAGGCACATGTAGGAAGGAGGATTTTCTTTGGTTATCAGATGATTATTTGGGGTACTGGCACCCTTACCCCCCATGCTGTTCCTGCCTGGGTGCAGAGGGACAGGGGTGGCAGAGGTGGCCACAGGCAGTGGTGGCCCTGTGGCATCAGCCCATGGGGCTATTCCTGCACACAGACAGCCAGGGCCATCACTCTGAGCCTTCAAACTGGACTTGTTAAAAMACTGATGCAGCCCCCAGACAGTGACAACACACACCCTGCACGGAACCATGATTTTCACTTACAATTTAACAACACAACATGGGCCAGAGCAGGATTAATCTATGGCATCCAGAATTCACACATCCTTCTACTCTAAGCAACCAAAGGAAAAAGTCATGAAATATTGATTAGGTTTCAGCAAACACATTATTTCCTTTGCACTTTCTAACCACATACAGCTTCATGTCCAGCTTTTCTGTTTGCTTTGCACATGCCTTGGGAATGGATTCATGGTACATTTACCCACAACTTTACATTAGATGTTGATGGTACAAACTTACATCCAGAATATTTTGAGGCTCCTTTTAGTTCTGTTTCTAAACATTGGACCCTGCGATACCTGTAGGTTTTCTACATATATTTTTAATAATTGTTCTATAATAGGTCAGGGTTTATAGCAAACATTAGCTTTGTTCTAAGAAACAAAACCATGGAAATTGACCACCCAAAAATATAAAACCAAAAACTTGGACAAAGTATTTCAGCMCTGACAGGAAGAAAACAGCACTGTGTTCTGAACCAGGCACTGGAAAGTCTACCCCAGTAACACTCAGTGGTGTGTCAGAGCTGCTGCAGTCCTCTCTGGGGCTCCATAATGCTGCAGAATTTGCAGCATCACAGAATCCTTTCATTTGGAAAAGACCTCTAAGGCCATCAATCTGACCATTAAACTTAGACTTGACTTTATTAGACCCTGAGGACTTGGGCTTTGCCCAGCTAAACACACTGAAGTGTTGGCTGCAGTTCAAGAACTAGCAGTGGTCCCCATYCAGAAGGGCTGCTCGGGGCACTGCATGGCAAACACAGGGCAGCCTCGTCTGTTGTGTTCTTGGTGTCTTCACTGACCCCCCACTACTTGGAGGAGCCCTCCCAGCCCTGGCTTGTGGRATTCTACATCTGCTGCAGTGCTTTTGTTTTATTTCAACATTTGTTACTGAGAAATCCCAGAGACAGTTACTGCTCTGGAGGATCCACATGATCTGAGCTGCTACTGCAAAAACCATCAAAGGCAGTGAAAGCAATTAACAAAGCTGTTAGCAGAGTAGTGCTGAGCTCAGCGACAGTGACAGGCAAACAAGAAGGTGAGCAAACAGAGCTATTTTAATTTCAAGCTCCATTTGAACCACAAGTTAAAAAAAGAAACATCAATGTTTACCAAGGCGATACGAACAAAACTGATTGGAAAATGCAAGCTTTTCCAGCCTGCATTAGGAATTGTTTTCTAAATACTAGCTACATTCCAAAAAGCCTCATTAGAAATCTCTGCAAACATGTTTTCAAAAACTGTTTCCACGCATTCACAGACTTATACAAACACCAGAAACAGAAGTAAAAGAAAACAGAAAAAGAAACAGTCATGAAGAGTGCAGCCTTAATTGTTTTGTCTTCATCAAAGAATCCTTCTTTAGGAACTGTGGCTTGGACAGATAACAGCTCACCTTTACAGAATATTTTCAGCCACAGATCCCCAAAGCCTTTATGGATGAAATCAGTATTATGACGCCRTTATTATGCCTATATGGGTAAATGCTGATCTTCAGCTTCTGGAAAAAGCAACCTCTACACTCATAACCCATCGTATGCCAGTCCCTATGGCTCCATACAAAACCAGGGATTTCCTGCTTGACTCCAGCCAGGAGCAGAAGAGAGCAGAGCATGGACACATCTCTTTAAYTTCCTCATAGAACCACTGTTACCATGGTAAAAAGATGCTCTTTTTCCCTTTGAGCACTGACATTTGGATCTCCAGTCCAGAGAGGGCTGGGCAGTTCACACTCACCTAAGGACCTGACCATTGCTTGCTGCTCTGCTTCAAAGGCAAAAGAAATGAACTCAGAATGGTGCCACTTTCAGGGAGGTCAGTTCTCCCCTGCTTTTCTGGGAATAAAGGGAAGGACAGGAAGGCACAGGAATTCAATCAAAGCATTCAAGATGGCAAGGGGGTAAAGGACATGGTTGGCTCTAGTCCTCTGACAGCAGCCATTGCTTCCCAGGTCATCTGTCCATGGATTATTCTTCAAGGCAGGAGGAAAGAGAGTGGCAAATACAAACCTGGGCTTTGGCCAAGGACTGACCCCATTAGCTCCACATCCCTCTGAGAGAGAAGCAAGCCTGGCATTCCCTGGGGAAAGGAGCCCTACAGGGAGCCCTGGTCTGAGCAGCAGACAAGGGGCAGCTTGCACTGGTCTCTGGGCACACTGAGCCAGCCTGCAAAGGCAGCTGCCCACACACAAACACCCACCAGCAACAGAGTGGAGCCAGAGCAAGAGAAGGCACAGGCACCTCATGTACAGACTCAGGGCAGCAGGCAGCAATTCAAATATACTGAACTCACTGAAAAACAAAGAGGTATAAAGTTAAAAGCTTGAAAAAAACAGAATAAAAATCTTAACATTTCATACTAAAAATAATGGACACGAGGTAACAAATAATAGTCCAGGGAGATTGATTTGTAGGGTCAGCAAATCATGTTTTAGTGAAAGCAGACATACTTCTCCACTTTTTAATGGTAAACATTATCTTTCTGTGGTAAAAAAATCTGTTTCCTCCTTATAAACTGGAATTATCAATCTAACAAACAGCTTTGAAAAAGCTTTAAGCCAAGTCTGACCTGTTTGTAAGCAGAAGTGCCTATTTCARTTTACTGCAAATGTCATTAACACCTGTACAGCACTGACACCACGCTTTCAAAACAAAGATAGGTCATCTTACTTTTAATTTCACACATGCACATAAGTGGTAAACATTCCTGTTAATGATGCCATCTGGTGCCTCCCACAACRGTGTGACACTCAGCCTTCCAAACAAAATGTAATGGCAGCATCACACAAACCCCACTGACATTTACAGTGAGGAAATTTGTTATCAGCCTCACTTCAGAACGCCTGTTTGTGTGCCTACTGGTGCCATAAAACCATCACCTTCACCAGTCAAGGGGAAGAACAATAAATAATGGATTTTCATCCATGCACATACTACAAAAGCATTAAAAATTCATTACTTAAGCACATGAACATCTTAAGCAAGAGTTACTGCTTTAAAAATTAATACTACTCCCCTGGTTAAGTGAAAACTATCCACAGCAAGCCTTTGTTTGTAATCCCAGTGTCCACACACAAATTGTAACATGAAGGAACTCTGCCATTTTAACTTYGATACATGAGCCTTGATATTGAAAATGCAGGGAATTCTCTTGCCCRTCCTCCCTAAGCTCTCTGCTATATTTGCTCTTTATCTTAGAGGCCTAACGATGAAAATAAACCCCAAACCCTGAGAAACCCTCCGTATTTTAGCCATATTCAGTGCATTCCAGTGCTTCAACTGCACATAAATAGAACTGAAACTGCCAGAATGAACCTTTATTTGCTACAGGTATGCTACCAAGCCAGCACACACTTAGCTCCAAGGCAGACAGAGGGTAAAGTAGCAGTGACTGCTTCCCCTGAGTTACTCCAGGCACTGCTGTTCCAGAAGCACCTCCGGGAGCAGAGCTGGCTGTTCCTGTGGTCGTGCCTGCAGACCAGAACAGGGAATGGCCAGTACCCAGGGTGGGCATACACTTCAAAGCAGAGACTGGTGCTTCACAGAACTTGTGCTTCTCCCTCTCCATGGTCTTGCCATTTTTCTGTGGCCACATAAGGTGACAAACTGTGCAGTTTGCATTCTCAGCTGCAGTTGGAAGCAAAGAGTTTTGTTTGCTCAGAACAGATTGTTCTGTGGCAGCCCYTGTGAACAGCCTCTCCCCTCCGTTTTAAAATTTGATTTTAAGTCCTTTGAATTACAACTGAGCTAAAATTTTCAGGCTGTGGACTGGCTGGGACTGGAAAGCAAGGTGGTGTRAACAGCTAAATTATCAATTCTGAGTCCTTTCTGTTCTTCTGCCTGCACAGGTCAAAGTAAAGGCTTGTGCTCAGTCTGAGCACTAATGAAAGGTTCAGACAGCTGGTAATGAACAGGTCTAAACACCAGAAAGTAGAAGCCACAGAGAGTAAGTAAACAAAGTAGAGCCCCAGGAGTTTGTTGSAGGGGACACCAGCATCTAGGGACGAGTTTTCTGTAGAAACACTCCTATCGATCAGTTTCGTTTTTGTTTTTTAAACAAGCTTCCCCAGAAAAGAAAGTTTGTCAAGTTCAAAAACCATTTCAGATTTTTTCTGTTTTTACCTGATAGCTAATTTCTCCTTTTCTTTTTACAAAGCATGGTAAATATATAGTCTTTTCAAGTCCTGCAATTTTATAATGGACATAAAAAGCTCAGAGACTAGAGAATCATCCAGGATGGCTCCTATATTCACAAGTCATTTGAGTATGTAGTTGTGAACACACACTGCAATGGAACTAGTTCTAGGATGAACCTAAAAGCAAGGATGTATTTTCCTGTCATGTTCTTGTTTTCATTATTATTTTAAACTGCTCTCAGGCCATTTACTCATAGCCTTTACCAGAACCATCATCATGGAATCAGACAAAAACGCAAAAATACCACCACACTTACACTGGAAACTGTTGACTTTGCAGTGCCTTGGCCTCCATTTTCTATTTGAACCTCACACTGAACTAACTAAATTTATACAACACTTCATGGGCTTCAGCAACTGTTCTGTCTTTTTATGAGCTGGAGCCGAAAAAACAATCCTAAACTGTGCAATAGAGCCTGACAGCTTGAATGCAGCCATGAAATAAAAACATAATAAACCCAATAGCATGAAAAATAATAAAAGGGCAAAAACAAGGAAATAATTCAACAGATGTGTGCCATTTTTGTTCTTCATTGTGGATCAGTTATTCTTGTTAATTATATCACCTATTCTTCCCTTACATTGATAATTACATGAAGCAGATGGAGAACAGAATGCTCCCAGATGGCGAGAAAGCAAACAAGTTTATAAATTGTTTATTTATGAAGAAATAATTAAGAATTATTTCATTACCTATAGCTTTCTACTCCACCAATAATGACATGCATCGTGAAGGCCAGCAGCACTTTATAAGATATTCAGGATTCTGTTGTAACCCACTGTTTTTCGTGTAACATGACTGCAGTGACTGACAGATGTGCAAACCAGAATAATAATCTAATCTGTTTTAACACTGAGGGAACTAAGAGTTTTTGGATCTTTGGATCTCCTGCCAGTTGGCACTCCAGCRCTGGTTGCTGATCCAGAATACAAAAATTAGAGTTTTCCTTTTGCTCTGGCACAGCTGTACAAAGTGTTTGACCTAATGAGTAGGCAGGAGCTCTGTCAGGTCTGTGCCCTGAACCTCAGCAGAGCAGACGTGCAGCTGATGCAATTCTGAGCCAGGACGTGGCACCTCTGCCACACKTGCTGCTCAACAGGTATCCTAAAGYCTGGACACCTCAGGACCAGATACAAATCAGCAACTGTGTCATTCCAGAGAGCTGCAGTGGGAGACTTAATGGGAGGCAAGTTTAACATCTCCTGCTTTGTGCCTTCTCAGACTAGTCTTACSCAATTTATCCATATCTCCTCAGCAGAGCAATGGGAGACAGAGGTTGGTAGGAATGGACACACAAAATCAGCAGCAAAATGTACTTCCAATCTCAAAGCATAAGAAGAGTAAGGAGGAATTTACAGCCCTTTAGGAAACGGAGCCACTGCCTGGGGAGTGACAGGGTTTCTGAGGCAAAGATGAAGCAGCACRGAGCTGTGGTTTAAGAGAATAAGTGAAAAAATATTTGATGGCCTTAAAACCTACAGCAAAGCATTCATGAAAAGGAGGGCAAATAGGAGAGGAGAAGGGAGTGCTCCTAAGCTCTGTATTTCTCTGGAGTCAGTAATTTTAGCAATAAGCCACAACACACACCAAAAGCCTGTCTCAAACCMGAAACAAGACTGAACCAGGGGAAATGCCACAAGGGCCTGGAGAGAACAAGGTGAGTGGAGAACTGCAGGTAAATGGTCACACAGGTAACAGTTGGCTATGGAGTTCTAGGGTAAATCTCTGGAGTTCAGGAGTTCCTTTCTCCAGATGGCATCTAGTTCTGCCAGAGAGCCCACAGGAGGATGGATCTATGTTTCCTTTAAAACTACAAGACACAGCTCATTCTCCCTGCATGAGACAGGAGGGAGCAGGCCAGGAATCCATGGGAGTGGCACTTSCCCTTTGGTGGTTTTTCCAGACACCACAGAAGAATAGAGAGAGTTGACAGAGGGACAACAAGAACAAGTTGCCACACATTGTGCTCATCTCTCTGTTAGAACTGACACAGACCTGCAGAAAAAGCACCTCTCCAGCACAGAAAAGATCCACGTGGACTGCGAGTGCTTGGGAATTAGTTGAGAGCAAAGCTTCTGTGGTTTAGATGGACGGTTTCTCTTCTGGCTTTGGAAGAAGGAAGCAGGAAAGAGCCAGTGCATGCCCTGGATCTGTATCTATGAGTGAATTCCCTTCRTGTCCTTGGCAGGCTGGAATGCCCTGGGGAGACAGTGACTGACAGAGGCCCAGGGCTCCTACCTGCACTGAGATACAGAGCCACTGACAGCCCACAGACATCCACACACAAATCAGGAACTGTGCCCCCACACAGAGCTGCTGAGCTGCTCAGCCCCAAGTTCTTACTAGGGAAAAAGACACTGCAGCTAGAAAAGGGGAGCAAGAACTCAAAAAGGGCTGGGACAAGAGGAAGGCAGCTGAAAAAGCAACAGATGAGAGGCAGATGTTGATTTGTTGATTACTAGATATCAAGGGGCGTCTTGTGGGTATCMAAGCAAGAATATCACCACAATTATCCCCATTACCAGCAACAGAYACTCAAACAACCAATAAGGGCAAGCAATCAATGAAAATTTTACATTTCTGAAATAAACTTGCATTTACAATCCTCATCCTCTAGTTCATGTGACAAATCCTGCCATTACTGCAGAGCACTCTAAAGCAGAATGACAGTGATAACCCGCCCTCCAGCTCATGGGAACAAAGTGGGCACAGATTCACCTCTAGAGGAACTGCTTTCAAATAGGGGAGGGCAAAGCCCCCTAGTTATAAACCAGCTTGGTGAATTGGGATAGAGACACGGGATAAAGAAATGAGGAGTGGTATCAAATGCCTGGAATCCCTGCTTGCAAAATCCTGCCCTGGTCTCATTTGAAACCACCAAAACAAAGATGGTAGGAGATACTTTCTCCTTACTCCTCTGAAGGTGCTAGCCTCAGACATCCTTCCACTATTTCCTACTCCAGACTCTTTGTCTGCCTTTCACCTTTCTCCCTCCCTTCTCCACACTTTGCTCACAACATTGTTCTCCCATGTCCTTTTCCCCTCACTTCCCAGCCCGTTAGCATCTTCAACAACCAAAATGTGTTTCACCCTGTCTCACTGTATTCCAGAAGGTGACACTTCTCAGCCTTTCTGCTCTGCAGAGCCAGCACATTTATCTCCTTGGTGAGACAGGGTGTTCTCTGCCTCATGGATTGCACCTTACTGTTTACAGTAGCTCTGAGAAGCCTTTTAATCTCTACAAAAAGGCAGAAAGATCACATTGTGTCTACTGAAACTAGGTTATATTCATTTACAAGACACACCTGAGTTTATTTGTAACTTCACTACAGTACTGGCCAAGGTAGAGCAAGACCATTGATGGGGATCAATCTTCCTTTATGAGGCATCTGAGTAGAGAGAGGGCAAGTGCCTTGTGGCTGGCTTCAACCCAAGGTCTAAAAGCAGCACCACCTCCTTACTCATGGGTACACTCAGTTTGCCATGGCAGCCTGCTCCTWATGTTACACAGCTTCCCAACGTAGGGTGGCCAAAGGTCACTTCATTCACTCGACAGAAGAGTCAATTTAGCTTTACATGGTTTCAAGTTCTTGGTATTTCTGAGAAGCCAGCAGCAGCAGCAGACTAGTTTTATCCTCAAGTTACAACCCAGCACTTAGCCCCAGATGTCCATTCTGATAGAGCACAGTCTGTCAAAAATCTATAATTCATGTAGAGGCAGATGCATGGATACTTGGCTGGCCTTYAGTTGGGGTTTTTCCAGTATAACTTCTTAGCAAAAATTTCACACATTCTATTAAATAGAAATCTGAATTTGAGATTTCAAACCRTTATGCCACTACCCACAGAGAAGCTCAGAAAACCTCAGGAAGAACACAAGCAGACAAAAGATTTGCAAATTTTTCAAACACAGGATGTCTGTGATTTTCCAGCTTCAAYAAAAATGCTAAGATGAGCTCTTTTAGGAAGAGAGCAATCACTTTAAAGGTTAAGAATAAGAAGCAGTTTAAAGAAAAGCATCAGAATTCATTCTGCAGATAAGKGAAAGGCAGGGATGTGCATGTGAGGGGAAGGTTGTTGAACAAAGCTGAACYCAGACCAACAGCCTTAGCCATGTTCTGGATTTTGCTTCGCCAGCTGCTGCCTAATTAAGAGTTTTAGGTGCCAAAACCTACTGACTAACTGAGAAAAGGACAGCTCTAAAAATATTATATCGAAGCCCATCTCAGCCAACTGGAAGTTAGTAGACAGACATAAAGCTCGCTAATTATGTTTCTCCACAAAATTACTATTACCTACTGAGAGAATCCATCACTAATTGTGGTTTTCCTAATATCTCAGCTTCACTAGCTACTCTTTTGAGGAATCACCTTCACACCAAATTTTACTTACTTAAAAAATGTAAGAGAATGGGGTCTAAGTTATTTTAAAAATGAAATTTTAAGAGACTTTTCATTTACAACCTCCAGGCTGCACCAGTTCTTTGCAAGTAAACCATTTGCTAGTGAAAACAACCTTTTCTTTTGCTGTTAAGTCTCTTGGTGTTTTAAGGGTATCTCATGCATGGAAGAAACCTGACTTTGGGACTGAAAAATAAAATGTACTGAAGCAATCTCTACAGAAAGAGTCAACAGCACGACATTGTCTTTTTTCCGCTTGCAGAGCACGACACCGAAATAAAGCCAGCAGGAGCAAGGGCTCAGCAGCAGGCAGAGCATTTAGAAGACGCTGGGAGGCCAYGACAAAGCGCTGCCATGGCGGGCAGCGGAGCGGGAAGGGCTCTGCTCCAGCGGCTGCCGCGTGTGCCGGGCGTGGCAGCGGGGCGGGATGGGGATTGGGCAGCCAGCGCGGCTGCTGTAATTAAGGAGCAGCCCGTGAGCACTGGGAGGTCAATGCCAGCCCATCTGCCAGGCCCTGCACGAGCTGGCACCGTGCCTCCCGCCTGCTGCCACTGCTGTTACCCACCTGATCCTTGGAGACTTGCTCCGACGGAGCGCTCACGCCAAGCTCTTGCAGAGGATAGACAATCTGTCGTCTCGGCCGCACGGGAGTCATGTAATGAAGGGCAGATGTCAGGGAATGAGCACAGGGATGCTGGAACTGAAAGACAGCAATCCATATTTCAGCAGMGAGAATGTCAGAGCAGTGCATCGCAGATGTCTGCTGCATGGCTTCACAAACACACAGTTCTTAGTTCTGTTGGCTAAATCTGAGACAAAAATCAGCAAATAAACAAACATACTCAGAGCAGCAAAATGAATTGCAGATAATTCCTGACACTAATGAAGATAATTATGGGAGTAATTACATTACTATCTCTGTGGGAATGACAGATAAACAAGTGGTTTGGTTTATGGGATTTTTCAGCACAAGTATTTTCCCCAGGAGGATATTTTTCTCCATAGTGATCATGAATCAGCTTGATTTGACCTCATTAAGCTGTGTTATCTGCTCACTGCTAACCTTTGCTCGCCTGGCAAGGAACGGAGATGAATTTATATAGAAATTCTATACCAACCAAAATGTCTGGTTCATCCAAGTGATAAATGTTAATAAACTGTCAGAAATTTGAAATGAACAAAACCCAAATGCTCATCTSAACAGCCTTGATCATTAGAAATAGCTATATCTGTCTATTACACCATGACTGCCTCTGGCATAACTGACAASATGGAAGGGAAGAAAATAAGAGAATTACAGGAAATACAGAATTAACATTAATGCGAACTAAATTACACTCAAGTGCCATTCCATCCACAAATACTAAAAAACTCGAGGTTACTATGTTGGGAACTAAGTAAAATATCACATTTAGCACTTATTAGATAATTTTAGATAAGCTTAAGTAACTTAGAGTAACTCCRTAGCCTGGTAGCCTGGAAACAGTCAAAACTGGAATCACCGGTAAGATTTAGCTTCTCCTCCATCCAGTGCCATTAAACTGCATTTTTGTGAGTGCCTCTTCAGAATCTGAGAGCCTAATGCTATGCAGTAACATTGGTTCCTCGCGGGAACACTTAGAGCTCCATGAAAGTGCACAGGAAAACACATCCTCCTGCAAATGTACCCAAGTCTAACCTGCCAAAGAGTTCCCACGTGAAAGCCAGTGGTGGTTCAAAAACACCAAAKCACCAAGGACAGAACTCATCTCTGTCACCATCTAAACACCAGGTGCCCAGTCCAGCCAGCAGCCCGAGCTGGTGGCCAGTCTCCAGGGGAAAATTCCATCTGTCTCAAGACAGCCAGGTATGACTGAGGGATGAACTGCCCTTGGGATGCACTGTGTGTTTCCATCAGAGGTRCCAGAAGACCAGGTGATTGCCCAGGACAGACAGCAACTTCAGACAGCTTGCAAATTTTACCTTGTGCTGCCTTTTCTGACATGAGACAGATGACAAAACATGCGTGTGAGTGCTTCTGAATTACGTTCTTCTTGGAAATTTATTTTCTCCATTAGAAGTTTGGTTCTTACAGTTCTCCCATGACACTTGCAGGAACACAAGTCCCCCTCTTCAAAGGCCAATGAGGTAACTGGGTCCCACTGAATTTTGGTGAAACATAGTCTAGAGTACCTGAATCCCTTTGGAAGGGTTTTTATAAGCCACCTGGATGTGTTCAGGATGATCCCCTTGCATTTACTCAGGCTGCATTACCCTTGTGCTGGGCAGGGAGCCAAGGCCATTTCCACTCTCTGCTCCCCACCACACTTCCTGAAGACACTGATGGACACCATGGGTCAGCCCTGCTATGCAAGAGCTGCRTCCATGGGTCCAGAATATGTCAGGCAGGAAGAAAAGAAGGTAYGGTTTGCTGCAGATTGACAAGAAAATCCCTGTTTGCAGTCATTCATGGAAGCAAATAAAGTGAGAAAATATGGCAATATTTAATACAAGAAATACTAATCACACTCTCCTTACCTTGCCCTCCACATATTCTGGATAAATAGGGTAGTAAAGAGAAGATTTGTGACCCAAGCGAAGAATCTCCTTTAGAAAGTATTTTGCATAGTGATGGAATACAGGATTCAAGACAAAGTGGCAAAGATGTCCATGTTCCTCTTGCTGGTGGTGATTAAAATGAATGAAGTCCTCAATATTGTAATGTGATCGAATATATTCAGTATCCTGGAAAATTAGGAATTTGAGTCAGCAGTGATCAGCAACTACCTTGACAGGATTTAAGCAGATACCAACCAATGAGTCACCTTCTATAAATCAGGAAACTACATCTGAAAACTGAAATCAAGTGTTTTTGACAGCTATCCTCAACTGAAGGGCACTGACTGAACAGATTTTTCTTGAAAATCTCTTCATTGTACCAAAACCTCACCTTGCAGCTTGCTCTTATTTACAAGGAATGCAAATCTCACCCTTACCCCACAATGCCTGATACAAGTTAACAGACACCCAAGGTGGGAGAGAAAAAAAAACAACTGTTTTTCTGCATTCAAGGCACAGAAGCCCAGACTGTGCCTCGCACGGAACTCCAGCTGAAAAAGGGAATTCCACAGAGCAGAGCTGTGTAAGAAATGCCCTCCAACAAGTCTTCCTTGTTGAAGTGATAAGCTAATATTTTTGCATATTTATTTGCTCAATCCTATCCTCTTAGCTCTTAATATAATCAAGAGAATTACTCTTAGAAATAGGAGTGACTGTTCTATTGTAAAAACTAAGCATTAGAACTGCTGAACAACCTAAAATCCACCTTTTCAGTCCTAGCAGAATGCCACAAAAGTAAGACTCAGAGAATGTTTACTATTCAATAATAATGTGCAATGTCTTTTTTTACTCCACCAGGGAATAGGCTTTTGTTTTCAAGTACATGATTCACAATCACTTAAAACTCTACTGTTGGACAAAAAAGTTATGAAAGCAGATCTGGAAGAAGAATYACTGCTCTTTGCAGGATTTGTGGCAAAGCTGCTTATTGACTTGAAAACTAGAAGGGAAAGAGGTGATTAAACACCTATTTAGAGGCARAATAGCTTTGTGCTAAAGCACAAAAAAGTGCAGGAGGAAAACTTTCAGGACATAGCAGCAGCTTCTTGAAAGTAACAGGATCATTTTTTCATCTGTGTGTCAATCATTATCTATGAGCAGAGAAATAATACAGTGGGCATAGGCTAGACAACTTCTACAAGCAGCATTTTTACAGACACTCTGTTAGGTACAAGTACAGTGCCAAGCACAAAACTCAGCCTTACTGTGAGCACCAAGCACCACAGAGCTYATGGAACACAAACTGAATTTACCATTTCATCCCTAGTGACAGCAACACCAACAACTTGATCCAAAACTTCTGCAACAAAAGCCTGTAGTGGCATCCCGTCCTGCAAGGTAAAGGCAACAGATGCACATTTCCAGTTTCAGTAGAATCTCTTCCTAATGGTAACTGTGGATTTCACCACAGAATCCCAGTTAAAACACTCTCCCCCAAAGCACCATCCCAGTTTAACCAGCCTGCTCCCCAARAGGGCCCTGTTTGAGCCAGGTGTGTGGCTGGACTCTGGACCACACAGACCTTTCCTCACTGACACTTCAGTTTGGGTACAGCTGCTGCAGGAGTGCTGCAAGATCAGCCACTGCTCCAGTCCTGATCTTAGGACAGAATTGAACACATATCACCAACAAATACTCACTGGATCCTTGCGAGTCTCAGTGAACATCTTTGAGTCATTCCATATATTTTCATTCAAGCTAAGAGTTTCAATGAGCATTTGGACACCCTGTAGGTCACTGGTTGCTGCTTTCCTTACATTAAATGATCTAAAAAAAAGGACCAAAACCCCCTAAAGTTGACTCTGTGACAAAATAAGGACAACTTCCAAGCTTAAGACAACATAACCTTCACAAGTACCAACAACACCTTTCAGAAATTGTACCTGATTGCTAGATGACACTTGTTCCAAAGGCAGATATGAACTTATTGCATGTAATAGAAAAAATCGGAGCACCTATTTGAGACAACTCCAGAATCCTGCTTTATCTGCTGTTAAACACTCAGCCCAATCTATAACCCCAGGTATCACCTGTCTTCAAGTGAGTAAAAGTCAGCAACAGAGGCAGGCAAAGAACCATAAAATGAATGTGGAATCTTAGCTGAACATCATGGCACATGGGGAACAGAGCTAGATTAAAACWGGGAAAGGCAAGAAAAATTGAGAAAAGGACAGAAAAATAAAACTGAGCCAGCTGCCATGGTACAAAGTAAAGCAAGAACATAAATTACTCCCAGAACAAAATTACTTAATTTTTGTGTTAGGCCTTGGTGCCTCAAGCAGTAACACATGAGGATACACTTACATGATTGCAACACCTCTGTTAAGCRTGGAGTGCCAGTTTGCAATGACACAGTAGTGACCTGGTACCAGAATGCCTGTGCCACACATGGAACACCTCACCTACAGACAGCAGGAACCTGGCACTGTTAGCAAACACCTTCCCACCTAGCAGTGAGGGAGAAAATTCACTTCACACTGAGAGTCTACAACTGAGGAGCTCTCCCAGTGTCTGTCAAAGGCAGAATCCCTTCCTAGATACACGCAACTCATACAACCCACACTTGGGGAGTGCTGCTCAAGAAACTGAACTACAGCTTCAGTTCCAAGAAATAAGTTCTTTCACCCACAGACAAAAAGTTGTGATTCACAGAGTATCTTTTTATTTCTATTATTCTGGCTTTCCATTTAAAAGTGGATGTGCTATTCTTCAGCCTCAGTCACACTGAGAGGCATCTTGTGGAATACAAGCTTAATGAATASCACTGGTACCTTAAAAAAACCAAGATTCTGGTATGTTATGAGAAATTTCACAGCTGAATTGACTGTCCATTTTTGAGTGTTCAAAAGCACACATTTGGTTACTAAATTACAAACTAATCCTGACCTTCTAAGCAAGCATCAGCTGAGCCTCYACAGTTTCTCACACATTTCCACTGTCAATTGCAAGACCCAACAGTGCTGAGAGCTGCAGCTCACTCTTGTGAAAAGTGCACATTATACGCCTGTACGCAGACACTTACTATATGCATTATGTTGTATTGATTAGTAGTGCTGTATTAACATTTAATAGTATGGTAAATGTAGTTTTGTAGTTAAAACAGAAACTATGTATGTGGGATTTTTTTTTAAAGAAAGGAATGAGGTACTCACACTGATATAGCAGCCACAGGACACCTAAATCTTTCAGAGAAAGAGAATTTATTGCTCCATTATCAGAAGAAACAAACTTCTTCCTGCCTTGCTCAGCCCTGAAGACACCACTAGGATTCAGAGGAAGTTGACACTGACCAGACAGAATCCTTTGTTTAAATGGAATGTATGCATCATGTATGAGATGTATGAATATGCAACAGGCTATTGCTTTTAAGGGTTAATCCTTTGTTGACATGTGTCCTTTTTTGGGCTTATTTTGCCCAGAAAAAGGTACCCAGACTGTCCATAACTGTTTGTTTTTATTGTCTCATATTGTCCTAATCCCAAATGTTTAAATTTTTATTACTACAATTATATTAGTATTTTTATAACGATTTTATTACTATTAAACTCTTATAATTCTAAAAACAAGTGATAGGTGTTTTTCACTCTGCTGCCCTCCTCCCACCACTGCCCAGCCCGTCCCACCAGCTTTGCCCCACYCCTGCCCCAGGGAAAGCAGCTGTGCCTACAGGGAACTGCATCTGGAGCATGACGAAACAGAACATGTGAAAAGTTGAAATTCCTTTTGTTTAAAGGGATTTTTTTTTTTAAAAAGAGGAATTTAAATAAGCAGATCCACCAGCTCCACTGGGATTATGGAACAGGAGRAAGGACTATCCAAGGTCTGTACTTGTTTCTCTCCCAGCAATGAATTAACTCATTCTAGATGCTCAAGTCCTTTGACTGCTCAGAGACAAGGACACTATTATTATCATGCCTTTTAGTGAAAATTGAGGGAAAGTACCCATTAAGAACCTCAGCCTATGCCTTGTCATCTGTTATCTTTTTCTCCTTCAGTGTTAAGTAGCAGACTCACAGTTCCATTTGCTGCACTCTTGCTTTTTGTGTACTTAACACTTTTTCTTATTCCTTTTTACTACCTGTACTAATCAAGAGTTCATTTTGTGCCTGTGCCTCTCTTCTGACTTTGCCCTTTCACATCCTCATATTCCCCTCTTCTTACCCCGTTTTTCTTTTAGTCCATTTTCTGTGACTTCCTTTTCACTCACATGCTTTTGAAAGCCGTAGGTGCAAGTACAATGTGTTGATCTTTCACTTTCACAGATTTTGGTTATTTCCAAGAAGGTATCTGCTGTTGCACCCTGGGGGTTTTGTTCTGCAGAAACTTYCCAAAAGCTTACTCTGGTTTTTCCCAAAGCTTTTCTGATCCTGAACCTCAATAAGCAGCTATTTTCCCTTACTTTCCTGCAAAGCTGCAGGGGGATTTGGAAAATGCTACTGATGACCCTATTTTGTTTTCATAAAAGGACTGGTATCATTTGGAATATGCACAATGTGATCAGGATGGTAACTTTTTTTTTAAAGAGCCTTGATAATAACTTGAATTTTGCCCAAAATTGCAAGAGGACATATGACACCCAGCCCTACTGGTGGATTACTGAGCAGCTGGGCCTGAGACTATCAGGAATTACTCCAGCAGCTCTCTCCAGCCAGCTGGATTTTTACTCAGGACCCAGAAGGAGAAGTTCCATCCCAGGGGAAAAAGCTTCTGCCTCAGTCTAAGAGTAGCTGGCCAGCTCTTGCATGAAGTATTTGTGTACCACCAGAGGTGATTAGGTACACAATTAAACCTAGAAGTACTTTGCTAAAACCACACAGTATTTAGGTACATTAGGACCAAAACMAAAAAAAGATCTCTAACTATACCAAAAGTTAAGCAAGGTGTTTGGGCCAGAATAGGCTTGATATGCAAGCAAAGCTTTGGAAAACTCATTCCATGTAACAGAAGCAAGAAAGGTTTGGTGTTGCAGTTCASTGATATCTCAGCTTACAGAAGTTTTTAGAGGATCACAGAGACTGAAGACATGAAATAAATGATTCAACATCAAAAGTAAAAGAGAAATTATATAGAACAGATACTCAACAGTGTTCCTGCTGTGATCTCTATGTCCCAGAACACATGACTACAGTTCTCTTAAGAAAGCTACAACATATTTTGAAGAATTAAACCTACACCAGGCTATCAGGTGCCAGTGTCACACAACCTGACCCACATCCCCAAGGCCAAACTCAGCACCACGCTTCTCTGCTGGCCTTGGCCCACAACCAGGGAACTTGGAGCCACTGGTCTATACTGATGTCCATCTTCCCTACCTTAGTACTGTATATAAAAATCCCAAATGAATCCTCTCACTGTGCTTAGGTTTTACTGAGAGGACCCTCCCTAAAAATGCCGGCAGGCGTGTCCCACAGCAGGGCTGTCCCAGGGCATGACTCACGTGAGCARTCCTGCCCTGTGGAACACRTACAGCTCCTGACCCAGCCTGGACRGGCAGGAAGGGACAGCCCGAACAAAGCTCCGGATCAGCGGGAACTCGGGGACATGATGCGGCACCAGGATGACACACAAGTCTCTGTCCTGAAAGACATTGGCAGGCAATAAAAGCATTCTCTAAGCTTTATCCAAAGCCCTCTGAGGGGACAGACAGCCCTGAATATGCAGGGTTTATACTGCACACCACCAAGCACTGCTCTGCCTGGGCAGCACCAAGGAACTGACAGCTCAGAAAYGGCTTCACTTTAAGCAAACTATGGGATGAACCTTCCTTACTACAYCTGGTGATTCCATTGTGACATTTTATTTCAAAGACTGACATTGCTGGATGGATAAATTATGTAAATTTGAAATGCTTTCTGGGTCAGCGCTCTCCAGGAACTCTTTGGTGGTAAGCAGTGTTTTTGAGTGTGTTGCTTCTTAGGGCCAAGACAGTGTCTCTGTACCCAGGGCCTGTCTCTAAGGCACACTGCCATGCAGTTCTTTGTTACATGACTTTACAACACTGGTGTGCATTAAAAAAGTCTCAGAAAGTGGACTTTGTTACCTCAGACAGAGTGATCACCCAGGGCATGAGTGGGAAATAGCCACTGCACTGTGAATCCACAGYGCCACTGTTCAGTCTGTAGGTAAATATTATGAATCTCCTCAATACCATTGTTTTATAGGTTTTAACTCCATCTCCTTTAATAAATTTTGCTGATTTTGTTTTTAATGTAAGTACAGTCTGAACCGGTACATGGTTTTAAAGGAGTTTGAAGCATTTCTTTTTCTAAATCTGCATCTTAGAGACATCCCTATGGAACATAAACTGGGGAGACTATTTACAAGAGCACATAGTGGCAGGGAAATGCCTTCACACTGACAGAGAACAGGTTTAGATTACATGGTACAGAAAAATTCTKCCCTGTGAGTGTRAGGAGGCMCTAGCACAGGTTGCCCAGAGAAGCTGTGGCTGCTCCATCTCTGGAAGTGTCCAAGGCCAGGTTGGACAAGGCTTGGAGGAATCTGGTCTAGTGGACGGGGTGGAACTGGATGATCTTTAAGTTCCTTTCCAACCCAAACCATTCCAGGATTCTAGGATAAACAGAGGACTTATGTATGCATTCCACAAAGTCCAGAAGCAGCCAAGGAGGGGAGTAGCTCAGCCCAGGGAACCAGGCCCAGCACACTCATGTGGGGCAGATTTACTGGAGCAGTATTCCCCTGGCTGCCAGCTGCACTGCTGTCCCACCACACAAAATCATTCCAACTTTCGTTATACTCACCGGGAAAACATTGAAAGCATACTGCAAAAAATCCAGTGACCTGCAACAAGAGCAAATATTGGCAAATAAAGCACACATCAGAATGATCTGATACACCGTGATATTGACATCCCTGCAAGTGCTGGAACATTTATTCAGAGCTGATCAGACAATCCCGATAGATCATCAATAATCAACTACTGACGTTGCATGCTGCACAGCAATTTCTGACTCCTGGTGCTTAAAGCATCATTATTAACAAGAATAACCAGGATATCTGACAAAATACATGAGGCTCCTCACTAAAAAGGCAGGGGGAGGAACTAACAAAACATTGGCTGTCATGTTGTTGACTCCAGCCTCTTCAGAAGCCATTCCTGGACTATCACAGCAGCATTCATATATAGCAAATATTACTTTAGGTTAAAAACAGCTGTTGCTATGTTCTACAGTACTTTCAGCCRGCACCAAGGGCTCTGTGACTTTGCACTCAGGAAAACCTGCCCAATGTGCTCTGACAGACAAACAGGAACATCAATACTTAGAATTGTTTTTAAACACTTCTTTTCACTTCTCACCCACCGACTTAGAGCCATCCCAGTCTCTTTTCCACAGTGACAGCAAATTGTGACATTTCAGTTTAAAAAGACWTGAGAAATCTCACCAAAGCCCTGCTGTTTCTCCCAGGTCTAAGGCTATCAACGAGCTCAAAACCCAGTTACACTGAAGTTTCATAAAACACTTTTCCACCACACAAGCTGTATATTTTGAAGAAATTCACACAGATATATGTTACCTTATAAATACTGATAAATAATCTCCTTTCAGAACTGTAATTAAGCTCCCTTTAATTACCTCTTTCATAATATTACTTAAAAGAAATAATTTCTAATTGCAATATCTATGCCTGAATATAAAATTAAAGCTGCAAGTACAGATCAGGATTTGGGCATTATATATTAACCTATATAATACATAACTAAGACCAATTCACAGAATAGCTAATCAGGGGAAAGGAAAATGCCATTGCAACTATACTGGACTGTAATTGAGGCGGGAGATTTTTCAGGGGGCTTAGTATCAAATATCAGCAGATAAGCCAGTAGTTCAGTTCCTTCCCATTTCACTCTCAATGCACTAACCAGCCACATAACAGTGCTGGGTTTAGGAGATGGAGACATTTAGCAGCTTTAGTGGGTAACGACTCCCAAGGAGCAAACTTCCCTCAGGGCTAAGATGCAATCACACCTACACTCCAAGCCAACGGCTATTTCTGGGTCCATGTTGTGCAAGGCCAGCAGGAACTCCCTCAGGACAAGACTCCAAGCTGCAGCCAGCATCACCTTGTGCCCKCCTTTACATATATTTACTTTGCTAATATTTCCTCTACAGGCAGGTGGACCAAGCAAAGGCAAGCCACAGAAGCATACAAGCAAAATGTCTGAAAACACCAAGATCTACAGATTCCTCAGCTCTGCATGAAGTAATCCTAGGAAAAGTCTTCTGACAGGAATGCTGTCTCCTCCTGATACCCATCTTGGAATCCACACTGCTCCACAGATGTCTCCAGGTAAAAAAACYGGGAGCGCAGCATTGAATGATAAATACAGTGAGAAAGGTCTTGAACACAAACAGCAAACAAAGCACAGAGCTCAGGAGGCAAAAAACAGACAGATCCTTAGGACAGGAAGCTATGAGCAGAGAACTCAAGTCTACAGWGARATTATTTACTGRCATAAATCTCTAGCAAAGCTCTGARCTGCTGTTTCAGTATAATGCAATAATTCCAGAGCAAGTCCCTTGCCTCACTAATATTTCAATATRAAGCTTGCTTATACTGCAATAAGTATCTTGCTTGAATTTTTACACTACATTGTCCCTCAATTAACTGGTCTGGCACAGACTCTCAGCAGTGCAATTGTTCTTAACCCACATTAGTTGGTCTATGTTTCTAAGTACAACACAGATCTTCTACATTCACTTCCTGCACTTCACTAATTAAACTAGTTCTTAAACTTGAGCTCTGTTACTGGGAATATCACCTTGGAAATAGRTACACAAAAGGCAATGTCTTTGCTTTGTTTTGGTAACTTTGTATATTTGCACTTGCAGCAGATTCAGTGCTTGATCCTCTTGGGTAGGGGCCCTCCTCAATCAAGAAACTGCTCAATAAATAGAACCAGTTCTCAAGGAATTCTCACTGTTCTTCTCAGTAAAGTTTACTCTTTTAAGCCAGAGTTCAGAAGTTGCTACTCACCAATGACTGAGCAGACARATGCTTTTTCAAACTGTACTACACAAGTTCAACTATCAAGCCCTTATCCTGATGCCTGCTGTCTTGCAGATATGACATGGATTTAAAAGCATGGAGGATCCTGGGTGTGCTCAGCAGGTTAATCTATCTTGTATCTTCCTATCTACCATCACATTGAAAAGGAAAAAAAGTTCCTGGAGAAGTTTCTGCTGATGTGGTTGAGTATATTCAAGTGTGGAGAGAAATTTTAGAAGAAAAGTCTCAACCCCATTTATAGTTCTAGTCTAATCCACCAGGATCTAAGAGTGTGAGCTCAGCAGCAGCAATCATATTAAGAGAAAATCCCTTTGTCTCCCCCAGCTGTAGAGGATTCTAGAAAACAGAATCATTTCTTTCAGCGACTAGAGACAGTGTTTAGAATGGGAACATTTACCTGCAGAGCTAAGAACAGCTTTATTGCCCCATGCAATGAGATGTGAACTACTCATGTAGCTCCTCTTGCAGCTAGCCAACTTCAGAGTGAGYGTCTCCATAGAAGGAAACATCAGCCTTTTCCCACAACCTGAACTCACTTTTTTTACAACAAAATGAATTTTTCACGTTTTGCCCCCACAGACCTGTCAGAGCTAGGAAGTTACAAGTGGAGGTTGAAACATTATTACTGAAGATAAAAGAAGCAGACAAGAAAGAGGTCAGAAAAAATCCCATCTAATCACTGCAGGTGCTGTCACTTTCTGATTTGTGCTGAAAGCATAACCTTGAAAATGGTTATTAATGGGAAAGCAGTGACTCTTCCTCTATACTTACCTACTTTCGTACTCCTCATCGATACAAAACAGACGGATACTGAAAACATTTGAAGCTCCTCCGTTCACAGGATGCAAATCCCCCTCCTCATCAGTCTCCAGCAGAGGTGCTGCTGAGCCTTTAGAGCCCATGTCGATGACATTACCTACCAGCGGTTCAGTCTGGGAAATGGTCACAGCTCCACCTTTCTGCAACAATAACAGACAAGGGCTCGCTTACAACACTTCACAAAGTGTTTCCATTAGTTAAGCCCCATCTTTCCTCTCCGCTCTGTGACCCCTTCTTCCCACCCTGATGGCGGCTCATGGGGAACTGGATGAGTAAACTCACCCTGACCAATAACTCTGATCCCCTCCCTCCAGACCCCAGCCAGAGCAGCTTCTGACCCATGCCCCACAGCAGAGGCAGACCTGGGCCAGAGCAGAGGACAGTGCAGGAGGGAAACTCAGCAGTATTTGCTTGTTCTCATCTCTGCCAGCCTTGCTCTGTATCAGCTCTGAGAGCCAGCAGCACTGCTGTGTGTGTGCACAGCAGCACTGTGCAGCATTACCTGCACAGCTGCATCAGCACCAGGAACATGTTCCAAGTTTTGAGAAGAAACAGGCTCTGGCTTTTGACTTGTTTGGTTGCTTTCATCTTCATCTGAGTAAAGTAAAAGAGAAAGTGCACAAGGTTTAATAATGTGAGCTTGACTCTCAGAATCACAGCAATAGCTGGAGTGGGCCAGGCTACCTCTATCAAAAGGTTTCATTTTAACAATAGTTAAAGCAGACCCTCCTACAATTACTTGGCTAGAGCTTCATTAGACCATTTAATTTCAAAGCAAAAAAAAAAAAACCACACCAAAATTCAAATAATTGGTTGTAAAATAAGACCTGAACAAGACAGTTTGGAAGCAATTCCTAACTTGTGTATACCCCTGTGTCAAATCTTTGCCCTGTTTGAACTGAAAGACAGGAGCCAGTGTATTGACTGATATCTTAMACCCCATGTGTTGCTAACTTGCTTTAGACAAGCAAGGGCTCTTCATTCTCAGATTAGCTCTCCTAAAATAATTGAAATTCAGGTTAAATCCCAGTCAGACCAGAGCTGTTACTGRTGCAGTAAGAGACAAGAAATAGGTATCATAATTCCTTTATAAGTTTTACACAATAAACTCTTGRGGTGTAGGTGCTGCTGCTGAAGAAAACTCATTAAGCAAGGACACCTTGCATTTGGAAAATCCGGTAACATTAAGGAAATAAAGGTTTCTGAGCTCCAAGAAAAACACAAAATAAGCTTCAGAAAACAACAGAATTCATCCCTTCTCCCTCCGAACTTTACCTTGGGACAGCCACATAAGCTACATTCACAGACAGAAGCATTTCTTCACACAGTAATGGGCACTTCTAAAAAAATACCTCAAAGGTTTAAAATAAGCAATTAGAAAAAAATAGCCAGAAGCAATTAGGAAAAAAAAATCTTGTCTCAAAATCTGTTTCTCAGTCAATAAAAGAGTGCAGATGCAACATGCAGGGCGAGGAGAAATGCGGGGGTTAGGAATCATGGATTCTCTGGGGGTATCACAGATGTGAGCCTTCACAGAAATGATCAAATGTCGTCTTGATTAACCAGCTCCATTTCTCATTACCAACAGCCTTGCAGGTGTCAGAAGTTAATTAATACAAGTCTCTTGTTGTCATGTAAATATTGATATGTTGTTTCTGACTTTATACTAAAATGCAAATCCTTAATGGCTCCACCATCCACTCCTGTCAGACGTGGCTGCGTTACTGTTTACAGACATGCTGTACATGAGTGATGTGAAGAACTGCAATACTATCACTAAATCAAGTAAAAGACCACAAACAAAGAAAATTAAAATAATTCTGTGATTGCTGGGTTGTTAGCTGAGGTACAGTCATCAGGATCAAGAAGCCAGTTCACCATGAGGCCTGATGAAAAGCCCTTGAATCATTCCCACTGCATCATGTTTTCTAGCAACTAATTCATGACACCATATAGAGTAACAACCAAATTACTGTAATTACCCTGAAACCTAAGTGGCATATCAGTACAGACTGTTGTATACTCTTTCATTATTATTCAGCATTACATTTTGAAAGGAAAAAAATATCAACCTGTGGTCTCTACTTAAAGCTAAAGAGCTTGAAAAAATAACCTTTTTATATGTAGGAACATAAAATTACAAAGGAATGCAGCTTACATTTTAAAATTTCCAGCCTTCAGATTGCATAAAGCCAAGTCCAGATCTTCTGTTGATGTCAGGTCACTGAACCTGCTCTGCTCTCACAGCAGGACACCATCCAGCAGCAAGTTTTCAATGCAGCCACTAAAGCAGCTTTCATGGAATGGGCAAGGCTTTGCAATATCCACAAATGCAAACTACATGGGACTAACACTGCAACAGATTTCAAGGACATGGGCTGGCCTTTATGCTGGAAAGGCTTAACAATGGACCACTGGGATGCAGCTCTTCTATTCTAAAATGTGCAAAGCTACAACAAAAATTTTAACTACTAGTCCATCATAACAGAATTAATGTTCCTGAGCAGTGAAGGGACAACTTTGCTGTTAGGTTTCTAGTGTCTCTCCCTAGGAACAGCAGAGTCAGGCTCTCATTTTACGATACTCAAGTTTCTCCTCATGCATCCAAGATCATTGTTGTGGTTTAASAAAAGCCTGATTTTTCAGYTGGGGARGGGGARGATG
This sequence comes from Cardinalis cardinalis, assembly GCA_014549065.1. Lineage (NCBI taxonomy): Eukaryota > Metazoa > Chordata > Aves > Passeriformes > Cardinalidae > Cardinalis > Cardinalis cardinalis. Next base: position 2,242,842 of record JACDOX010000093.1, read on the forward strand.
GTTCCCTGTGGGGACCTGCCWGAGCTAATRAACTGGCTGGTTTTGAAGGGCCAATCAGCTGGCTAAGTTTGRAGATGGACACCTGGTTAGACCACCTGAAGGAACTAAATATGCCCCTGCAGAATAGCACATTTAAAAATGAAGGAAGCCTGGGAAAAACTCTTTTGTCTTCCGGCCTTTGACCAGGTTGGGCAGGGCTGCCCCCATACAACCGGGCTCATGCAGCCAGGTCAGCGCACTGCTTGGCTGGGATTTTTTCCACCTCACCATGCTGCTGGAACTGTCCTGGCACTGCAGGTGAGCACTTTGTTTACTCTGGGACCAGCACTGGGAATGGCCCCACAGTCAGTGCTGGGGGCAGCCCTAAAGCCAGGAGCAGCCTCGTGGTTGGGGCCATGCAGCCAGGATCAGAGCAGCTGGAGCAGTGTCACTTGGCCATGGCTATCTTAGAACGACACAGGGGTGGCGCTGGCAGCAGCACGACTTGGACAGTGCCAGTGGAGACCACGTGAGTAGCAAGCAATTTCTCTGATGCAGAGCCTGGATGAGACCAACCCTTCAGCWTTGCAGAACTCTACAAAAAACTGCTTCAGTTGATAAAGCTTGAGAACAAAYGAACCTACAAACACCAATTTCTCTCCCARATAAGGAAAAGGAAAGRGTGAAGACAYRTAGAAACAACAACATGGGACTCTGAGATCAGTGAAAAAAAGAGGCAAATTCTAGATGGGAGCGGATTGAGGARATGCCTTATTCTTGGGCTGAAATCCTCTTGTAAAGCTATAGAGAAGATATAATTGATACATCAGACTGTTTTTTCCCTGAAACTCATAGAAATGCATTAAGGGGACGTGGTGTTCTACCACAAGCCAAGGCACCAGTATTGAAGCAAACAGATGTTACTGTAATCCAATAAGAAACTTGAACAGAAAGAGATGAGAAACTCTGCCCCAGAAGTAGCAATAGAAAACCTCTGTTCCCAAAGACCCATTAAAAGAACTTCTGTTTTTCTGTTTTTATGCTAGAACAGCTCATCCTTAAAATAGCACCCTAATAAGTTGACATGAAAGCAGCTGTGAGGTAGCTGCAAGGTATGGGAAGGACTTTTCACACTGCAAGCAGATTTTTTCTTTCCCAGGCAGTTGATTCACTGTGACATTGAAGCCACAAGAGAACKATTTCTTGTGGCAAAGTCTCTACAGCATAACAAGAGAGATTACTGTCCCTAAGCAGACTGAATAAAGACTACTCGAAGTTTTGTCTTCTTACGTTGTCAGTGGGAAAGGAAAGAAGGTGGGGTGGAGGAAAATTGTTCTGAAGGTTTCATTCTGGTTTTTTCTTATTATTTTTCTCTTAATTGTGTTTTCTTTATACCCTTTAATGTTTGTGCCTGTTTTGCCCTCCTCCTAATGCTTATATCACAGCAAGGAAATAAGTAAATATATTCTAGTAAGTACGCTGGCACTTAGCCAGYACTASACCCACTACATAATTGGTGCATTGGCCAGGAAATCAAACCATTGGCAAGCCAAAAGCTCTACAATCATTAATGATTTGCACTCAAGCTACAAATAACTATTTTTCCCCAGAGCTGCGCTTGTCATTCCAGATAAAGGGATATTACTACTTTAAGAAGTCTTACCTGAAGGCAACCCACAGGATTGCAYCAAAACTAATAAAGTTTTTAAAGGAAGAGAGAAAAGAAGGGAGATAGATTCACAGAACTGCTAGCCATGCTGCTTAAAACATTTCTAAAAAGCACTCAGATGTCAGATTCTCAAGAAACTGAAYAGAACACAGCTGCTCATGCTAAGTTTTAACATTTAGAAGAAGTTCCACAGATTTYCTAAATGATAAACACATAACAGCTGTATTGTCAAACCCTGTAACCACATTCTCACTGAAAAGCTCAGCAGCACAGAATTTGCCAGAAAACACAGACCTACAGCTTAAAGGCTCTGGAGAAGGAGAGAGGACACCAGAACCAGGAACAGCCCTGGGATGGGTAAGGCTGGGAGAGAGCCCTGGTGGTCGGTCACCTTGCCCAAGCCTCTGCTCAAGCAGGGACAYTCAGGACTGGCTCTGGCTCCTGAGTGATCTCTCTCCCTCCTCGGTCTCATTTCTCCTCCTACCCACATCTGTCACCTCTTCTGAACTAATACTCCTAGAACTGCAGGAGCACAGGATCAAACAGGAGACAGGCAGCTTCCTCCATCTCCTATGTGCAAGATGCTTCCTTGCAGGGGAGGGGAAGTCCACAGGAGCAGCTACAAGACCCTTTTCTCTCCCTTTTCTGTTCTCTGACTTCCAGCTTTGAGGTACCAGCTGGTGACAGCCCTGCAGCTCCCTGGTTGCCTTTTTTGCCTGCTGCTTTGTGTTCAGAAAAGTAGACACATAACCTAGTGGTGGWGGTGTTTTATTCCACTACTGATAATTAGTAGATAGCAAGACTCTGCCCTTCAGCACAAAATGCCCTTTGACACTGAAAAATAAAGACAACAACTGTAAATCATTTACATGACACTTCTGTTCTACAAACAGGTGACATATTTGTGCTACTGGTTTTTATCACTCACAGGAAGCAGCTAGTACATGTGTTGCTATATCGGGCCCAATATAAAAGCAAAATAAAGAGACAGTCCCTGATCTCCCAAAATCTGGTAACCTAGGAGACYGCAAACAATAAGCAAAGAGCAGAAGCTAAACCACAAGGAAAAAAGATGACATAAGTCAACAGGACAACRTAACAGGCACAGTTAGCCAGCTGCTCAGCTACCAGACCTCACTTCACCACCAGATTTTACAACTACATCTTCCTTTAACAGCACAACAGTATCTGACAGACAGTATAYGCCACACAACAGCTTTCTGAAACTTCAAGCCCAAATTTATCCCATAGTTGGTACAGTCCAGCTTCCCACAAACAACAGTCACTGCTGAGTCAGAAACCAGGGCTATCAAAATTCCCCTCCTCAATTAAAAAACACCAGGCATCCTACTTCAAAACCTGGTATGTTAATTTGTGTTTTCTTCCTAGTAAACCTATATATCCTTTTCCAACCTTCTGCAAAACCTACTCAGAAGCTAGACACAAACACACCTTGAATTTATTTAGCACTTTAGAATATAGATACCTCYTTGAACGCTTGGCTTCCGTGGCACTTCGAGAATATCCTCAGGACGTGGTTTGCAGAGCCCATGGAAAGGCCCTAAGTGAAAACACTCTCGTAACAAGGAAATGTTCACATCAGAACATAAGCTCATGAATCCTACTGCAGTGCCACCAACCTGGAAGATAAAAGCCATGTCACATGAACCTGTCATTCTAGGAAAGGGCAAAAAACAACTGAACAAAAAATTTCCAAAACATCAGCTTTTATGTTCCATCTCTGACTGTGCAAAATGGAAAACTATAAAGGAAATATTTCAGCAAAAGTTAAAGATCTTCTTTTATTTTTTCCTTGTAACGTATGTACTAGGATCTCTACAGGAGATGTTCTAATTCTTTTTTTAACTATGACTTGCAAGAGTGTTAGGTTTATACATATAGGCCAAATAATGACCTGGAGTTTCAGTAAAACATTTGTTATGGCAAATACACAACATACTTCCAAAACCATACCATTTTGTTTCAAGTTACAGTGCAGCTGAAGTAGAATCTGCATTCAGTTAGCTATAATAGCTGGCTCATTACTGGACACTGATTTGGACCCAAATTGGGGTCAAACTGTAGTGTGTATTTAATTCTCCTAAGAAATTAACTCAAGAAATCAATTATGTATACTATAAGGAGTATCTAATGCAGTATGTATTATTTTCAGCACTTGTAAGCCCCAAATATTTCTGTGTTCTGAAAAAAAAACCAAGAACTAGTCTTAAAACCCAAAAGGTCTGGCAAACATGAAAGTRATGGGATCCCTGCAATGCTGACTCCCACAGCACTCTGGATGCCTGATTGCTACTGGAGTTCTCAGCAAGCTGCAGCCCTTAGCAAGACACACACTGGGACCAGGGAGAACTGGCATGCTGGAGAGCTTCTGGCTTTAACTGGGACAAGTCTTGAAGAAGGAAGCTCTTAAATTTTTAGTAGTGTAAGCAACTTTCTGGTGAAACACATTATCAAAACACATTTTCTTTCCTCCTCAATACACATAATGAAAGCCTTTATAAACCTAATGAAAACTCACATGCTGGATTTGTACAGCTGTTTTATCAAGCCATCAGCACATCAATAAAGACTTGAAAAAGTGTGACGTTTAATTTTTCTGCCCTCACACAACAAGTGATTGTTTGTTTGCCTTGTTTGCGTAACCAACAAAGCCGGGGTGCCACAGTTGCCTGGCTGCTGTGTAATTTCAGGCCCAAGGCTCAGCAGAGGCTGATTAACCAATCCATCYACCATATGTGCAAAAAGAGGCTGCCAGCTTCCTTCTCCACAGGGGAAGCTGGCATCCATCATGGTCTGCGTGGAGGTGCTTTCCTAGCCTGCCGTGGCAGTGGCAGCTGGGATAAACTGGGAGCTTGGAACACCTTTTGGTGGTCTCACATTGAGCTCTGAACACGCCACTGGAATGTCTTATTTATAGCAACAGCCCTCTGCAATGTGCCATTACACTAATGGTGCATTGTTCCCCATTTGGCTCCCAATGGCAGTGATTACATGTTGCAATTTTATAAAACCATTTGCCACAAAAAGCAGATTTCAGGAATTAAGGAGGTTATATTGCCTATCAGCTTGCACTACCATGCACAATTACCAACACGTGAAAATCTTAACAGGAATTTTCAGCAGGAGAACTATTACCACTCCTTTCTTATTTAAATTAATTCCTGGGTTTGTCTACATTTCAGCAAAAATTCGTTTGAACCAAGAGAAAGAAAAATTATCTACAGGACTTAAAACTGAAAGGACTACTGGCTACTCATTTTCATATGCAATATYAGCTTTCATTGGGAATGAAAACAGGTCAGCTATAATGCAAATGTCTAAAATGACAACATGGCTTCATCAAGACAGTCTGTCCAAATTACTTGAAAATTACTGGAATTGCTGCTTCATTTCTGAACTGGAAACATCACTCCTGAGGACAGACACAAACCACATTGAGAAGGGCACTCACTGTGTGGATATAGATAATGAATTCTACTTTTCACAGGTGGGTTGCTGTTTTTATCCCCTGACCTAGAGTRAGCTGTCACACAGGACATCATTAAGGCTATGATCAGACAAAATCAGAGGTCATGGCAGACTGACCTCACAAACAGCTGCCTGATTTTCTTCACCTTCTCGTTCTATGAGATCAACAAGGAGATATTCACCATAGGTTTCCTTCAGAGTCTCACTTTGAGGTGTCCAGATTAGCATGAGATCATCATAATCTTCCATCCTACAAAAAAAGAGATCAGGTAATGTCCTAAGGCTCTGCCATTAACAGGCTCTGAATACTTCTGWTCTACTCCATTGATATATGGAAAAATATTACAAATACTTGTTCCAAAGCCCGCACCCACAAACCACTTCACCTAGGACACATTCCCAGCGCACACTACAGTGGGAGTCTCAGCACGAGAGAGACAATCACACCCAACAGCCAGCAGAACCCACCAAAATCTGCACTGCTCAGTGGAGATGCTTCTATTGCCCTAAGAAAATATACAGGAAATCCCAACTCAAGATTCTCCTGCCTCACTCTCCTMCAACTGTAGTGGAGCACTCATACAGGTCCCAACCTACATGGATTTTTATTTAAACAGGCAACAGAGACTCTTTCCCACTAGACTGCTATTTATAGCCAGGGTCAATGTAACTCAATAAGAAAAACCAGCGCCTTTACCAGAACAGTGGCAGAATTCCTGAGTCACCCATGCTGAGACTACGGCACAAAGGTGGGTGGCAAACCAGCTTTAGCACTCAACTGCTATCAATAACATGAAGCCATTTGTATTTATTTCTTGGAAAAATGCCAGAATTGAGTGGTACTACCAAAAGCAGCAGAGAGGAGACTTGTTGTGCCTGCGTTGTACTGCCAGAAGGAACAACTGCAACAAACTGCAGGGGAAACCCTCCCTGCTCTGGGCCGGGAGCAGGYGGCTACCTCAGCTATCACACCGACACCCCAGGAACACTCGGCTCCGGCCCCGAGAGGCGACACCGGGGCTGGCGGTGACACCGGGGCTGTGGGAGCCCCGCGCGGTCTCTGCCGCCACCCGGCGGCCCCGCCAGGCACGGGCAGGGGCTCCKGCTCTTAGGATGTACAAACCTCCGCCTCTTGCTGCACGGGAAACGGGACCGGCYCGCGGCGCTTCCCTCGCTTGTCAGGGTCGCACAAACGTGCTGTGCCAGGGAGAACCAGGAACTTCAGAGCTTCCCAGGGTTTTGGGGGAAACTCCTGCTGTGTTCCAGGGTCCCATTGGGTCCTCCATGCCTGTATGTGATACCTGTAAACTGGAGATCACTGCTCCACACAGGCAGGAACCCAGAAACAATAAACAGATTCTCAGCGCTACTCTTCATGTGTGTCTGGATTTGGAAGGAGCCTTAAAGAAAACACAGGTGGGCAAAAGAGGTTCTGTTTCTCATTGTATGAAACACTGTCCGAGTTSCTAAGCACTGCCTGACTCCAGCACAGGAGAGGTGGTCAGGGGGTCTCTAGATGCTTTTGCTGCTCCTGCACACCCAGAGTTCACATCCATTCTRGTTAGACCACCTTTGTAACCAAGGCTAGGGAGCCCTTGGATTCAGACCTTGTTCCTGCTTTTTTTTTTTCCCCTCAACTAAAATGAGGCTCCAGCAACAATGAAAACTCCATAAAAACTTACAGTAACTCATTCCTTACCCCTCAAACCAAAATGGTTACCCTCATATCTTTCACAGGAAGTATCCCAAGGGAAAATCTGCAGTGAGGTTTTCTATTATCAGAACATCACCACRTCAGCACAATTAATTAGTACAGCAAATCTGTTAATAGGCTCTCAAAGCTCAAAAAAACAAAAAAAAAACACAAACGAAGAGGGGTAACAGAACAAGATTGTATCCTAATTGAACCCTGTTACTTCGTGGAGTCCATAATAGACATACACCCCCTCCAAGGGGAACATTGTGCCAGGTGTTTTGAGTGCCCTATGTCATTCTGCTCTGTGGGACACAGGACAAGATCACACACAAAGGTGCAGATGGCAATTCCTGAAGACTGACCCTGTGACAGTCAATGGGACTCTGCACACACCCATTCATCTCCCTGTACACTGCTCTATAGGAACACAACCATTTCAACTTGTTTATTCTGCATTTCAGATCTTCCACCAGCACCACAATATTTAAGAAAGTAAAGAAACCCTCCAAACCCCAGTAAGCTTTCCAATATAAAAATACCACAAAATTCCTCTACTGTGAGTGCAAGCACAGAGCTGCAAATTTGACTCTGGCCTACAGGGCACAAACTCAAGAATGGCAGGATCTGGACAAGACAGCAGCAAGAACCTTAAACATCAAAGCTTAGTGGGCTGCATTCTGACACACTGCAATGTCCCACATTATAGAGGCCAGACAGACTAAGTTCGAAATCGATGGCCAAACAAAGTATCAGTTTACAGCTGCTTTWCGCCCTCTGTAAGCAGAGGAAGAGGGGACAGATTAGGCTAATCTCCTCTCACTGCCCCAGAACATGTTGCTAGGCAGGTGGCTGTGGACAACATCCACAGAGGAGTCTCTAAGGGCTCCCACTGACTGTTACTATGGACGCCAGTGAAGCACAGGGGCRAATGCAGAGAGAAGGGAAAGGCAGAGCTCCTTCTGCAAACAGAAATTAGCCTTACCTGTAATCYACTGATGGGCAACACTGAAGTATGAATTTTGTATCACCACTGTGTAATTYCAGAGGAAAACCAGTTTCCCAGTTAATTTTCTACTAATACCAAAGCTAAAGAGATTTTTACTTTTTATAACAAGCTACCAAAATCACAGACAAGATGGCAGCTCTTATCAGGAATATTGCTATGGCCTAAGTGACATTTCCAGCCATACAAAAGAACATTTCAATTGACAATATCCAATGACCACCAAAAAAAAAAATTAGCTTAAACTGAAAAAAAGGACAAACATGATAGTCAGAACGAAGACATAKGGAAAGACTTTTAATCTTCAGGCATTAACTCACCTACTGATGCCTTCTCTACATAAAAGTCCATTCACTTAGTTATAGGTGATAGACAACTCAAAAGAAACATTCAAAAAGCCTAACAATTGTACAGCTAGTTAGTATGAGAGARATTTTTAACATATTGAAATATCCAGAGCTACAGTAGGAGGATGTGAAGCAGCAAAGGTCAGGCCTCAGGCGTTTTTCTTAAAATGCTCTAAAGTCGAGCAACAAGAAGAGCACAAGCTGCAGATTTGCTTCAGACCCATRTGGTAAAATTCAATATATGCAATAAACAGCCTCTCAGAGACAGACTGCTGTCAGAACGCAGCCCAAGCTGGCAGCATGAACCAGCCTTAAACAAATAGCATGGCTTTACCAATCAGACASGCTCAACATGGCATCACCATCTGCAGGCACTGGTCAGTACAGACCCCTCCCCAAATCCATACTGTGTGCTGAGTCTCCAAGGAAGACACTTCTCCCTAAACGTCAGTCTCCACTGCAGGCATCAGAAATGCTAATTTAATCACCACTCTGCTACCTACCCACAAAGCAACACTTACATTTACTACCTGCAAAAACTCCAGAATAAATCAGTTAAATCAAACTACTGCTTCATAAAACATTACCTTACCAGCAGTCTTCCCACGGTGAAGAGGGCAGTAAGTAACACAAAATTTGATGTATACATGTTCTACTTCAACCACACTACAAAGAAGCATCTCCACAGCAACAACAGGAAAAGCTCCAGGCCCCTGGGTCAGAAACTTGGCATTTCTCACATCCTGGACACAACACTGGCACAGGCAGAACACGCACGGCAGAAAAAACCAGAACTGGCAACAGCAGTCTAGTTCAGCCAGGAGATCACAGAATAAACATCACTGACAAAAGATAGTCCTCCTACATAGTTAACTAGCATTTGAAAAAATACATTTTGTGATGAAATACAACAACACCAGCATAATCCTAGAACTAGTTTGGTTATCACAGAAAACCAGAGCAGCCAAGCTAAACTACTGATGCTGCAAACCAAAGRAGGAAAATGCTTCAGTTTCCCCCAGGCAGATGTGCTCAGGGAAGCAGGATCAAGGAGCTGTGTTACCTTGCCTGGCGCACGAACAGCTGTGGGTGACACCGATGCCTCGGGCATGCCAGCAAGGTGAAACGTCTCTCTAGGTCTGAGTGTGGAGCAGGCACGATCCTTTCAAAGACATCCCCCAGGTCCAGCTCTGAATGACTAAAACCTGTCAGGGCAACAGAGAAACTTCATTATGTAAGCTTTAAATTAGCAGCAAAATTGTCTGAGGAAAATGGAGTTTTAAACTTAAACCACAGATAGTAAAATGCTCCAAGTCCTTTAAGTTAGGCAATGAGGCTGAAATGACAGCAGCATAAATGTGTGAGAATCATCACCAAACTCATCTAATTAATCCAGCATTCCAAACCTGAATAAGCTTCAAAGCAATCAGAAATTGGTAGAAAACAATCCCRRTAAGAATAATACAGGCAATTCTCTMTGCCTGTGGAGAACCTCTATCAAAACTCACAGTGCTGAAGGAAAGCTAATGTTGGCTGCCAGGGTAGATTTGACAAAACCCTTAATTCAGGCCCTGTTTTCTGTAGTTGACACACCACTACAGTCTTTTAGTAGGACTTGGAACAGTCACCTCTAGAAGCCAGCATATCAGAAAACTTCTAGCTCCCTTTACAGCTCAATCAAGTGCATGCTTGGTTTATCAGTCAGAATTCAGGACYAAAATTCCAAATCTGGTGCTGTTCTCAGTTTAACATGTGTATTCTCTACCTTTGTACCTCTGTTCTAGAGGAAATAATCCGAGTTTCCTTCTACGTCTCCAGCAGCCCCTCTGAGCCTCACCAAAGTGTCCTCTTCCAATCTGCACTGGCTTGGCTAAGTAAGAGAAAGTGCCCAATGTCAAGTCTCTTGGCTCTATTCAACCAGAAATCTCCACAAAACTTGCAGGTGTTGATTTTTGAGATCTTTACTCCTTTCTGATGGCCTGTTTCTGGCAAATTTAAAGATTGCAGGGACAAGACAGACTGCTGAAKGGCTGCTGGAGTGAGCATGGAACCTCTTGCACATGAGATCTTCACAAGAAGATACTTTTAAATAATGTTTTTCACATGTCTAGAAACTGATAACTCTTCTCAGTATTAAAAAAGGAAGACCACAACAAGCTCTCAGTGCACATTAATTAAGTTTGCAATTGCTCTTGCTTCAAGAATAAAACAGTTTTAAGTTCTTACCTAACCTCTTCTCAGCTGGTATAAAGAGAAGTATAAACTGCAGTTCTGGTAGTAAGATGAAAGCTTTCCTGGACAAATAAACATATTCAGTCTTTCATTATTACACTCATCAATGACAGACAGTAGCTAACTTTTTTAATATATTTTTTTTTTCCTCCAGTGTCTCTAACCTTCCTTCATAAGTCCACATGGCTCAACAATTTAAACATTTCTGACAATATCATGTGAAATTTATCCAGGTAATTTTGATTGGTTTTTTTTCTACCTTATTTCTTTCAAATTTCCCAATCTTTAGATTTCAAACATCCTCTTTTTCATAGCAGTTTCCCAGTGATGAAATATTTAAAATATCAGGCCTCWGCTGGCAGATCTCTGATGGGGCATCTGGATGTGACTGCTTGACTTGACAGACATGATTTGGCAGCAGGACAGGACACGTGCCTCACTACCCAAGGCTACACAGGAACTCACCTAACAATTTCTTGGGAACATCCAGCTGCATAACCTTCCTTTGCCACAAARAGATGCACAAAGAGCGTGTTCAAAGGCTGCAAAACAAAGAGTGAAAGTCTACACACCATGCAGCTCATRTTCATTCCATCAGCCCAAGTACTAGCACACATATACATTTCCAACATACCTGATCTGCACTCAAGAAGCAGCAAAATAGACATAAGTGACTTCAAAACATGYGTGGGTAAAGTTATGTGAATTAAGTGCTTTATATAATTGTGCTTTGCAACATTTTTTCTTTCTACTCAGTTTACTATTGTTTGACTGCAATATACACTGTACACTTCATATTGAACAGTATTAATTCTTAACTAACAACATTCAACCACATCAAACATTCAACATGTGTCTGACACTCTTTTAAGGCTAAAAAAAAAAATCCCTCAAACCCAAAGCTCACCTGCTTCTCATAATCCTAGAGTGCTTTTGCTTTAAAGGTAGTACAAAAAATTACATATTTTAAGATGGCATTGTTAGACACACAAATATCAGGCAGGAACAGGGCAGACTAACAGACACCTTTATCTTGTGCACCTCCAGTAAACATGGAAAACTCCTGTGCTGGAATGGCAAGGGCTATTAAATCAGCTGCTCTTTAGCAGCAAACTGCTGGGTCAGTGAAGGTCTGCCTGTAGATAAAAATACTTTAAATGGAAAGCTTGAGATCTTCTGAATAGTATAATGTTCAATTAAAATACCATAACTAGAGGCACCAACAAACTTCAGCATTTTAAGAGTAASAATGATTTCAATAGAGGTTGCAGTACATGGATCAGCATCAGGACAACAAGCTATTGTAACAAACATCTAATGACATCCCCACACATCAGGCAGTTCGTTTGATTTTTAGAAGCAAAGGGAAGAAAGAAAAAATATTACTGCTGAGGTTTGAGAGGACATCAAGTAAACCASACAGGGACTGTAACTGTTTCTGAATACTACTGGTAACAGACAATCCAGTAAAGCATCTTCACTTATTCCTTTCTGCACAAGTCAACTCCCACTTCAGACCCTGAAATTATTTCTGCACTCTAGGAAAAAGATAGGTCAACTACGCTTCACAGAATTCCTATGTTCAGATGACYTTAGTTTTGAAAAGCACACCTGCATGGATTTAACCTACAGTTTACCAACAACATCTCATCAAGTTATACACCAGAAAATGTTCAGMGCTCCTGCCAATGCAGAAGCATAAAACACTGGATCTTCTACACCTCCTTTAGCAAATAAACTCCGTTCTAGAAAAATAGAATGCTGCCTGTCTGTTTCAAGGTGTTTTTCATTACTGGTTCTGAGTATAATTAATTTTTCTTGTCTTTTGTCTGTAGACCCCTACAGCAGATCCTGCAGAGCCACCAGACAGCCTGAGGGACATCACAGCCCAGCAGAACCCCCAGAGCAGCTGCAGCTGTACCCTGAATGAAGTGGCTGCCCCACAAGTGCCACTCAAGGGATAAACAAAGTCCATGACAAGGAAATAACAAGTCCTTTCTGCACATTCCCTTTGGCTGCACTGGTGGTGTTCCCTTTGAGAGCACACATTTTCAAACACTGCTTTTGTCAGTTTACCACCAAGCCATTGCTTAACATCACAGAAGACCCTGGGCAACTGATGAACAAAATGCCCAGAGATATTGCAGCACCGCCAACACCTTATTACRGCATATACTGCACACCTTAGAGTGCTTGGAGTTTAACATTTCCTGTAATCTCCCAACAATCCCACAATCTAGCTCCCAGCTGGACTTGGTGATGGGGGAGCATTTAATGCTAAACCGGTAAGGGCTTGTTTCCAGTCTGTAGATCCTACCAGAAAGTCACAAGCTCACCCAAGCAGCAGTCTCCCCACAAGCACTGAACAAGTTCACTGCAGAACTAAGGTTCCCCTGCCAGCACCAGGGTTTGACAAGGACTGCATCACCTTCTGTATCCTGAATGCCTCAAATCTACTGGAAACAGACTGTAGACACCCATGTCCATTTTCCATACYGGAGCCTTAAATGAAAACTCAACTAAAATCACGCAATTTACTTACAGTGCACTTATTGTTAGGGAAGTTTTCGTGCAGGAATGGTTCCCATTCAGCCTGATCAGTGATGTTCCAATTTGGATAGTCCAGAAAGGCAGCATGGGCTATAACCTCATTCCTCTCATTGCAGAGTGTCAAAGCAAGATTTGATAATTCTCTATGAAAACAATTTAATTTTGCACAAGTTGAAGAAACTCCACATAGAAAAGAGACTGACTGTAAATTCAGCCAGCTGGAACAGCAAMATTAGCCATGTTCAAGAGGGTTCCCAGGATGAGGCCTCAATAATTAACTTCATCATCCACATGCTAACTTGGAATTGTTGTGTCAGTTCTACCTATTTGTATTCTAACACTATAAAAATTCAGGTGGATTTYCAAATCCTCAATCATATCAGTAAATTTGAGATGCAAGACTTAAACATTCCCTCCCATTTTTATGTTTCTTCACACATATATTTTCCCCCAAACAGCTGTTAGCTGGGATTTTTGCTATTAAGGGGGAAAAACCTAAGTGACCCAGCAGTACCTGTCTGTCACACAGCCTGTCTGCTGATTGCTTTTTTTCAACAGCATTTCTTCTGAACTTTTACAAAAGGAAGCTAATATAGAATTAAACCTTGTCCACCATGGCAGAGACCCAGGTTTGCACAGTCATGCATGTGACAGACATTAAAGTAGATTTTCTTTCCATTTTTAGAAACAGCACAAAATGTCATTATGTCACACCATGTCAAGGCTCAGAATGTTTTCTGCTATTTTAGGTGTAATTTCCTGAAGGGTGACAACCCAAAACACCGTTACTTACAAGAGGTAAGTGACATCAATCCTTCCAAAGAGGTCTTCTGTGAAAGGGCTGAAGAGGCTGATGATGGCTGGGACATCCCGTGACTCTGTCCTTCTGACAGTGACCACATTTGTATTTCCCTTTGAGGAAGTTACCRTGGCCATCCCACCGGCTGCCCTGAGAAACAAGGAAAACTCTGCTGGCCCCAGCCATCCCACTACCACCCCCTGCCCAACACAGTCACTTCAGGGGGGGGTTTCATAAATTGGGGCAGCTCCTATGGATTTGGTGCCTGGTTCCTGCATACCTCCACACAAACATGCACTGCCTATCCCGTGCACACCTGAAATGCAGCAGGCAATCACTTCTGTGGTCTGGATCGTACAGAGGAAATTAATTGTTTCAATAGGCTACAGCTGCTTTCTTATTTATTCATTTGCATGCAAGCCAGCTCATCACCAAGAACTTCAAACTCAAAGGCTTTCAGTGGGAGGCTCAGCTGCAAACAATCAGGGACACAACCTCCTGATTAAACAGCAGCTTCAAGTGAGTTAACTGTATTTTGTCCAAAACTGCTCCTTGAATGTCTTTGGAGGTCAACGCCAGGGTTTAAATTCCTGAAGGAATTCAAAGTTCTACTGCTTTCCTATGCAGGAAAAAAAAAAAGTTACGAAGTTTAAAAAAAAGTGGGTTTTTTTGTGGTTCCGCATTGACAAAATGTGCCAGGCACAGCTGATTTGTTGATCAGCCCAGCAACTTTAGAACACACGGGGCAGCAGATCCTCGAAACACCTGTGACCGTCCCCTCGGGTCTAACACCTTTCAGATGTCTCYGCTCATCACTGCAGCCAGCAATCAGGCACGTGAAATAGAGAGACCAAACAATGGTCTGCCGCAATTTTTTAAACAGATGTGCGAAATACAGCAGCACTAACTAGGAAAAAAAAAGTCTAAACCAACACACCTAGACCAGCAGAGCAATCTCAGCGCTCTGCCAAACACAACAGCCACTTCCAACAGTGACTCCAAATGCAAAAGTGAGKCTTAGCTATTAGGTACCGCAATTCCCAACTAAAATGAACAACCAAAAAAAAACCCCGCAGATTTTCGCACCTTTTAAACATAAAGTCACATGCACTCCTACATCTTTCACAGACAAACAAGACATTCCAGCGCCGGTCCTGAAATYAACCTGAAGCGACACGTCCCCTGCAAACATGCGTCAATTTAAAAAATAAAAACTTACACGAACTTTAAAGGGCCATYCACTGGCTGAGGATGCGCACTGGGATGACTTCAACTGAGGAAAACCGCTTGCTCCATTTTCACAGTCAACAGTTTAACTTCACGCAAAAAACCCCAAAAATACACCCGCATCTCCACCGGCTCCCCTAAACGCTCCCGCAGCCAGCAAARGCAGCATTTTCACAGCAAAAATGTGCCATTTTCGCAAGGAAATGCGCTGCTCCTACAGCAGCTCCTGCCCTCGTCCCGCGGAGCAGGATCCCGGAGACACCCAGCAGAAGGCGCAGAGGAGGGCGGCTCGCTCCCTCCCGAACTCAGAGAGGTTCCCTCCCTCTCACCTCCTCACACAAACTCTACCTTGAAGCACAAATAAGATTCCACGCGGGTTTTTTCGGAGTTTGTAGCCCAGACCRCACCGAACACACACATATCTGAGGAGGGCTCCGAAGAGCTACAGAAAGCGGCTGCGGGCGGCTCTTAAGGGGCACCGCCGGTGGCGCGGGGCGGGGCGGGGCCGGACCGGGGGCGGTACCGCGGGGTTGGGTGGGGCCTGGACACTGGGGCTGGATACCGGGGCTGTCCATGGACACCCCCCGAGGCGGCCTCACGGAGCCCCGGGCGCGAGCGACCCCCTCAGGCAGGCGGGCCACGCCCCCGCACGCGGACAGACCCACACCGCCGAGCCGCCAGGGGGAGCCCCGCGCAGCGCCGGGAATTCACCTGCCCTGCTCCCGGCGCGGAGCGAAGCGGCCACAGAGCGTCCCAAGGACACGAAAGACCGGACAGATGGAACAGACGACCCCACGGACGAGGCAGAACGGAAAAGGCGGTCCCACGGACGGAACGGACGATCCTGCCGCCGCCGCCGCCGCCGCCCGGGGACGCGTCGCCGTTACCGCGGCAACGACGCACGGGCGGTGCTGCGTGAGGTCAGGGGTGCCGGGGCGGGGCCTGCGCGGACAGCGGCGGCAAGATGGCGTCCACGGCGGCTGGGAAGCAGCGCATCCCCAAAGTGGCCAAGGTGGGCGGCGGGGACCCCTCCCCGGGACCCCTCGATCCCCCTCGATCTCCACTCACACCAGGCCTTCCCGTCCCGACGGGCTCCGGCCCGGTTCGCGGCGGGCACCGCGCGTAGCGAGGCACCGGAGGAAGTTGATGGTCTCGGTGCTGAGTTGGGAAACGTGAGCTGAGCACCCCCTTGTATTTGCCTTGCAGGTGAAAAACAAAGCACCCGCCGAAGTTCAGATCACAGCRGAGCAGCTTCTGAGAGAGGCAAAGGAGAGGGAACTCGAGCTTCTCCCACCGCCTCCGCAGCAGAAGATCACAGATGTTGAAGAGCTAAATGACTATAAACTCCGGAAGAGGAAGGTACGGTAAAAAAACAAACAAACTGGTTTAATCTCGACACTCACATAAAGCACTACAGTTCCACTGTTTTTAACTTAAGATRTAGCCCCTATTCCTTGTGGACTTTCCAGGTAGACACCAATTCTTTTWAACCCTTTTTTCATGCTATTCTTTACCTGAACCTGCAGTTTACAGATGTGTTGCTTGACAAAATCTGGTAGGAAGCTGTATCTCCCCCGTGCCTATGTTCAGAAAAGGTAATTACTTACACAATTAATAGGTGTCTTCTTCATTACCAGCAGTATCTGGCCAGCCAATATAAAAACAAGAACAAACAAMGTTAATAACATTACAGTAATGCTGAGTTATAGATCTTATTTTTAAATAATTGCTTTGCTTGTGCAGATTTATCCATGSTTTTGCTTGGCTTTGTGCTTTGAAAATGCCTAAGCAAAGCAACCATATTCGTAATGGTTATATATAACAAGCCATTTTTTATGTGAATGGAATCTGCAGAAAGATTTCTGACTTACAGATGTAACTTTCTCCTCAGACTTTTGAAGACAACATCAGAAAGAACAGGACTGTTATCAGTAACTGGATAAAGTACGCACAATGGGAGGAGAGCCTGAAGGAAATCCAGAGGTAATGATGCAGCTGCAGGCATCTCTTACAAACCTTTTTTAGACCCACACCAAAGCCTGGGAGGCAYGTTTTACCTGCCCTGTGCTCGTGTTTTCCAGAGCCCGTTCCATTTACGAGCGTGCCCTGGACGTGGACTACAGGAACGTCACCCTCTGGCTGAAATATGCCGAGATGGAGATGAAGAACCGCCAGGTCAACCACGCCAGGAACATCTGGGACCGGGCCATCACCACCCTGCCCAGGGTGAACCAGTTCTGGTACRGTGGCTGAGCAGTGAGATCCCCTTCTAGCCCCAAAGACCCACCTGGGGTTGTGCAGATTATCCTGCTTCTCCAAGTCTTCAGGCTAGTCAGGGAAAAAATGGAGGAAGGCTGAAGTTTTGGAAAGGCTTTGTAATTTYTAAGTGGCAAGAGCCTTGGGAGAGAAGGGTTTTTGTGTGCCTGGATGGTGCCAGTCACTGCTGTGCTTACAGRCATTTCTGGGGTGAGGGGAGCTCAGGGATACACTCCAGAAATCCCTGAAGGGAGGTGCTGCCCACGTGATTGCAGAAACTCCRTGTGCTTTGCCCAGGTACAAGTACACGTACATGGAGGAGATGCTGGGGAACGTCGCTGGCTCACGCCAGGTSTTTGAACGGTGGATGGAGTGGCAGCCAGAGGAGCAAGCCTGGCATTCCTACATCAACTTCGAGCTCAGATACAAGGAGGTGGACAGAGCACGAAGCATTTACGAGAGATATATCCTTTCCAGAGCCTGGGTTAAGGTCTCCATTCTGTATTTCCTTCCCAAGTATTCCATGGCTGTACTCCTTTTCCATGTGGTGTGCTGGGAATGAGCCACCACCCTGGGAGCCAGCAGGAGGTGTTAAAAGCATGTTTAGGGAAAGCCTCCAGATGCAGTGCAGTGGCTGCTGGTCCTGCCACAACAGTGTCTGTTCAACTGCACTGCTCATACACCCAGCTTTTGTAGCCATCCYTTGTTTTGGGTTTCTCCTCAGATTTTCCCTGACCTGTCGCAGACATCTTTTATGAAAAATCCTTTCCTTAGGATTTTTCCTCCTGAGAAGCTGAGAGGCCTCAGGAACAAAATGTAAACAATGATTATCTGCTGCTGTGGAATGCAACAGGTGGATCTGTGTTTGGCCCATRTTGGATGTTTCTAATTTAATGGCTAATCACAGCCCAGCTGGCTCAGACAGAGAGTCTGAGACAGAACCTTTGTTATTCATTCTTTACTATTCTGTTCTTAGCTAGCCTTCTGATGAAATCTTTATTCTTTTAGTATAGTTTTAATGTAATATATATCATAAAATAATAAATCCAGCCTTCTGAAACATGTAGTCAGATCCTCATCTCTTCCCTCAACCTGAGACCCCTGTGAACACTGTCACACCGACCCTTATCCCTTTTTAACTTCACAGTAAGGCACAAAACCTTTTGCATGCTTATACCTGTCAGTGTCTTCCTCCCAGCTGCATTCCCCATGTGTGCCATGCTGGGAGATGTCCCTGGGAAGAGCCCAGCTGGGGATGTGCCACTGAGGCAGAGCTGTTTCCTTAACAAGAGCTGCACTTGTCCTGGTTCACCCCGAGGTGAAGAACTGGATCAAGTACGCGCGCTTCGAGGAGAAGCACAGCTACTTTGCCCACGCCAGGAAGGTGTACGAGAGGGCAGTGGAGTTCTTTGGGGAGGAGCACATGGATGAGCACTTGTACGTGGCCTTTGCCAAGTTTGAGGAGAACCAGAAAGAGGTAAGGTCTTCATCTGAGTCATGCCAGTGTTTCTGCTTGAGKATCAAAGGCGTTTAACCTTCACTGCAATACTTGCAGTTCCCAGCACCTCGTGACTGCAGTCTGAATTAGGCGGACAGTTTTTGTTTTTTGCTCACCTCTAATTGATTTTTGGTGACATCAGTAAAATGTACTCTAAGGGAGATCTGCCAAGCCCAAGACCAAGAGCATTTGCTCAAACCTGTATTCTAAAACTAGAAAGGTTCTGAGAGGTTATGGGCCTGCATGATAGAAAACTGGATTGGTCCAGATGTTTTTCACAGTCTCTAAGGTTCTCGGGCTGTTGTGAAATTGAAGGTCAAACCACAACCTCTTAAATTTGTTTAAATATTCTAAACCTGTAAATGAATAAGAGATGATGGGGGCTGGCATTTTCAGATTTATTTTTCCCCCTCAGAGTTTACTCTTCAGGGAGATCTGTTAGTCGTGTTCTAAAACAATTGCTTACCTTAGGATGTCCCACAGTTCTATATGCTATTAAATATTGCCAAAAGCTTGTTGAAAAACTGTCAGGGAGGACAGAAACTGCTTTGTAAATATTTTTCTAATTATATTTAATATTTTCAGTTTGAAAGAGTAAGAGTCATCTACAAGTATGCCTTGGATAGAATTCCAAAGCAGGATGCCCAGAATCTCTTCAAGAACTACACCATCTTTGAGAAGAAGTTTGGAGACAGGAGGGGAATTGAGGATATCATTGTSAGYAAGAGGAGATTCCAGTATGAGGAGGAGGTGAAGGTATGTGGGACAGGTACCCTCCAGGCTCACTGTACAGCCAGCTGGTGCTTAAAGRACACAAGTATTTTGTGACATCAAGGCTGATGAGTTTCAAGTTACCCTTGAAAATCAGTCCAAAAAAAACCACCAAGGGAATGTTCATTTTAGAGCCAGAATTCCATCCCTGGGGCAGAGAAYGATATCTGCATTCACCACTTTTTTTGTTTCTGCTTTCTAATCTAGATTGTGCCAGGTGGGGGTTTTGGATTAAACTCAAGRCTTGGTACCTTTAAGGATAATGCAGTTTAGCTTGTAGTTGCTACTTAGGTTAGGGAATGGCCATTACAGGACACCTCACCTGTGCATAAAAAYGTTCTTGTGAGAAAACACCTGTGCCATACCTGTTAAAAACGGGAGCAGACTCCCAGTTCTAAAGTGATTTCAGCATTTATTATAATAAAAAGAAAGGCCTAAAGCAAGGGGGCCCACGGGCCGAGCAGGAGCRTTCCCTTTGAGGATGCTGCAGCACGGGGGCTGCTTCAGCAGCCATGTCCCCAACGTTCCAGGTGGAGCAGCACTGCTTGCCTGGGTCAGATGGCCCTTTGTATCCTGTTTTTTGTCCCTGTGGATTGATTTCTTTTTGGATCCTTCATTTACATGAAGGTTTTAGGCACTTGATTGGCCCATTACAGTTCTGTCCAGGCTGGCTCGGTTTGCTTGGGGAGTGGTGCACTTTACTGAGGTGTAATACAGTATATTGAGTACTGTATTTCTTATGACTACCCTTTTAACCTCTTTTACCATAACCAAACTAACAGTWCATGCTTAACAATTACCAACTATTTTACAACAGTTTTTAACCTATTTTTAACACACCTGTCTGCTGTTCAGTCCACACTGCACATTTCATCACTCCTCGTCTTTTCTCACACTTGGATCACCTTCATTGAGACAATGCTGAGGGCARAAWAACAACAAAATGTAAAGCAAAGTCAATTATAACCCAAAAGCATTTCATCTCTCCTTGTCCCCTCTCACACTTTACTTGGATTGCCTTCATTGAGACAATGCTGAGGGCAAAATRACAACAAAATTTCAAGCAAAGTTACTTACAACCCAAAAGCTCCGCCATCAGCATCCCCAAGAGTGACAGTTTTCGTTAATATTCCAGTGATCTGTTTTAAAGGGRAAATTTAAAGGGGATATTACTTATCTAAGTAGAGGGTGAGGCTCTGCTTGTTGTAGTGACTGCAGTTTGTTTGCTGTTGCCCTGCCTCTGGAAGGCAAACCCCCACAACTACGACGCGTGGTTCGATTACCTGCGGCTGGTGGAGAGCGACACGGACGCCGAGACCGTGCGGGAGGTGTACGAGAGAGCCATTGCCAACGTGCCCCCCATCCAGGAGAAACGCCACTGGAAGAGGTACATCTACCTCTGGATTAACTATGCTCTCTATGAGGAGCTGGAGGCAAAGGCAAGTAGTGACAATTTGGGGTTTTGCTTTCCTTATAGGAAATAGCTGCTGGTATTTTAATAGGAAAACCAAGAGCTAAGTATTGTCTGTGTTACTAGTTTTGTGTGACATGTTATAGGATTTTTTTTTAAAATACAGAGAATTTTTCCTCTTCCAGTTTTCCCTCCTGTGCATAAGGGAGGTGTGAGAAAGAGCTACTCACTTRTCAGAGTTTAGGAAGGTTTATTAAACCTTATCAAAAATACAACAGAAGACTGAATAAAGAAAAAAGGTTACAGCRCTAGGAGMAAAAGATTTTCCCTGACATGTGCTCACCCACACAATGGAAGTTTTGCCCTTTTAACCCTTTAAACCCTCCCAAAGTTCTGCCCAGCTACCCCTTCTTCGCTGTCCAGTGGTGGAGATCTCTTCCTCAAATCCTGATTAGGGGTCAGATGTCACCTTAGTGACAAGCCAGCCCTCCCTGATGTCCCAACCCCGGCTGTCCCTCGATAACCATGCCAGGGGTACAGCATCTAAAATCTATAAATCTATAAACTTTTCTTAACCTGTATACATGATATTTGTCCATTAATTGTGAGAGTCARTCACTGCATTACTCATCCATCACAGAGGGAAAAAAACAAATTTATTTTACCCCAATTCATTCAGAAACACACTGATAACAAAAGCCAGAGTGGGGATTTCTGGCGGCCCTGGCTGAACTGCCCATGGCAGACTGTTACCTGAACTTGTGAAATTGTTTTATAGTTAATAAAAACTGTTTGTGAAGCAGCCAGGTTGTTCCTATTGTGACCTTAGAGGCTGTGCAAGTATTTATTGGAACATTAGAGCTGCTCTGAGTACAGAAAACCTGTTCAGTGTCTGTAAAAGGGAAAGACTTATTTTTCCTCTCACAACCAGGACACTCCTTGTTTTATTGTCAGCCTCCTAGCACTGAACCTTGCTTTGAAAAGATGAGTCTTGTTGATTCAGAAGCTACCACCTTTGAATTGTGCACACTAAGTAGATAAGCAATTGTAATAAGTAGATAAGCATTGCTGATTCTAACCAGCTTGACTGAGATACTGTTCTGCAGTTTTGCAGTCACTGCAAGATTCAAATTCAGCATGATCTCAGCTGATTAACAATGTGTTTTACATGCTGCCTGTTCTTACAGGATGCAGAGAGAACCAGACAGGTGTACCAGGCATGCCTTGAGCTCCTGCCCCACAAGAAGGTATGGCTCCTSCATCAGTCTGGCTTGGGTTTTGGGGTAAAATGCCCTAGATAAGATCCTTTAGTTCTCTTCTCCCGTTATATTCAGGAATGTAAGCAGCTCCAAACGGCTGGATTATGGGTTCATGGAGACTTTGCTTAAAACTTCAAGTATCCCTTCCAGTTTCTCAAAACYTCCACCTTCCAAAATGGTTTTCAAGCTAGAGTGCAAGATGTCTGTAATTTGCATCACAGAGGGAAACTGCAGGGCAAGCACTGGTGTCATGTCAGGATGCCCTCATACACATGAGACACAAGGGTTTTTCCAGTATTTTCAAATTACTAAGTAGTTGCTAAGTAAACCTTAAGAAGATGACTCTGCACATAGTCAGAAAATGGGGAAGACCACTGAGATTTTGCTTGCTTGCATTCCTCTTCAGGCAGGACCGTTTGTAGCTGCTCACACCCTTGTAGGGCATTTGAGGCTCTGCTTAACTGGGTTAGCACCTTTTATAGCATCCAGTGGCCTCCATGGACATCACCCCTGAGGCAGCTGCGTTTGACAAAACAGCTTTAGGGTCTGTCTTCCCCATCACAATTGGTCTTCAAGGCTGATTGATTGGGGTTTTCTGGGMTTTTTTTTGCTTGTGAACTCTAAAATATCCCTGTGGCCAAGCCCTTSCAACTGCATTGCCTTGGAATGTCAGAAAATCCTTGTTCGTGTTCTTTTTCTAGTTTGTTATTTATTGTGTCATCTGAGTGTCAGATTAATCTCTAGTTATTAAGAGCTGATTAGCTATTAAYTGATTCAGCAATAGCTTATGTTTTGCCAGTTGATGATTGGTTTAAAAACTATTTTGTGGTTTAAAAGACTTCTGTCCTGGCCATTTTTGCTTTCACCCCAATATATTCTCCTATTTTAGATAATGAACCCTAAACCTTTCAGCAGAAAAACACTGAAACCAGATGAGATTACCTGCAGTAGCAGTCATGTCTTGTACAGACAGAATGCTTATTTTTTAAGCAACGTGTACAGTATTATATACTGACTTTCCAGCCTAAATAGAACTTTGTTCTTTTTCTTCCAGTTTACATTTGCTAAAATGTGGCTGCTGTATGCACAGTTTGAAATTCGACAGAAGAACCTCCCCCTTGCCAGAAGGGCTTTGGTAAGCTTTTGTCAGAGCCATAATTGACTTCACTAACTAATAGTAACACAGGAATGGCATTAAAAGATCTTAAATTGTCCTTTTTAAATTGCTGATTTAATCCACTTAAAATAAAGCATCCAAGAAGTCTGCAGGGGCCAGCATTTACTGTCATGTATRAATTAAAAAGAAATGTAGCTTGTTCTGATGAATTAGCCCCGGGCAGAAACGRCAAAGTGCTGCTCTGAATGCAGAGCGCCCACATCAGCTCAGTGCTCTTACAAGTTCTTMGCTGCTGCTGATGGCTTACAGTGATACTTGTTCTAACAATTGTGTTTTAAAAAGCATTGTAGATGAATGGGAGGTTTGCCTGTAGGAAATTAGGACCTGCCAAGCTGTGTGCCAGTCCCAGCTGCTGACAAAAGCAATCACAGGGACTTCAGGCAGGCTCAGGAGCTGCYGAGCAGGTTCACTCTGAATGTCAGCATGAGGGGAGAGCAGGGTGTGATGGGGCAGCAAGAAATGGCATCTTTTGAAATGAAAAAACTTCCTTTCAGTTCAGATATTCTTTGTAAACTCAGGGATAGCATCAGGCATTTTGAGAGAAAACCAGTGTTGGTCACAGTTGGGGTGGTTTGACTTTCAAGAGCAAATTGATGGGGTTTCCCCCCAAACAGTGTTGGAGGGCACATGGAGAAGAACAGAGCATATTCTGAAATTCCAGTGACATCTGCAGAGCTGGAGGCCCATAACAGTCACCAAACTGATATTCCCAAGTGGTGGTTTCCTCCATTTTTCATAAATTCCRAGGCACTAAACATATAGGAACATTGTGCAGGAGAACTGTGGTAAGGRAATTCCATCTCAAATTGCCTCACACTGGCTTGAGGGAGCAGAAGCCACATTGCTTAGTAAATGATACTTGTCTGTAGAAGTGACTCCAAGGCCAAGTTCACTACAGCCTGTCTCAGGTRTAGCCCATTCTTAACTCTTGTTTTAAGAGTTTCCCAGACTAAGAATGCAGAATTGCCTCTCACAGCTTGGCTCAGGACAGACAGCTTTCTTCAGAGACTGTGGTGTATCAGAAAGAAAGTGCTTTKTAAAGACATTATTCTCCACCTGCCCGGCCATTCTCTGTGCCAGGAAGAACAGTGTGGGGCCACAGTTTGTTTGGTATCATTTGTTTTTTGAGAGGATTGGAAACTGCTTACCTGGCAGGCTGGCACAGAGTGGTACTGTGCAAAAAAACAAGTTGTAGTTCAAACACTTAAAAAATCGAGTGGGGGTTTTATTTTCCTGCAACATCACTAAGGGTTTGGTTTTTTGGTTTTTTTTTTTTTAATGCACAACAGGGGACATCCATAGGAAAATGCCCAAAAAACAAACTGTTTAAAGGCTACATTGAGCTGGAGTTACAGCTGCGTGAATTTGACCGCTGCCGAAAGTTATATGAAAAATTCCTGGAGTTTGCACCGGAAAACTGCACGTCCTGGATTAAATTTGCTGAGCTGGAGACCATCCTTGGGGACATCGACCGTGCCAGGGCCATCTATGAGCTGGCTATCGGCCAGCCCCGGCTGGACATGCCCGAGGTGAGCAGGGAGGGACTGAGCTAAGGTATTWATTGCTCAGTGTGGCTGATGAACGTGTTATTAGGAAAATTAATCCACAAACACCAGAGGTTTGTGTCCAAAAAGGAGACAKAGGAGTCCTTTTTGGCTTTTTTCCCCTGGGATCTTTCAAATTTTTGGAGGACACRACCTTCTTTTTATCCCAATTTCCCAGCCACATTTCCCTTCTCTCTTTCCCCATTGGCTGAGGTGCTTGAGTGGTACAGACTTCCCAGAATGCCTGATACCAAAGATTTCCCTCTAATGTATAACCCTCCCTTTTTTAATTCTTATGGAATTTAGGGGTTTTTCTTTCCCCATTGTTTCTTTCATCTCCCAGTGCTAGTTTTATCCACCAGCAGACCCACAGCTTGTTTGTAAAGACAAATCCACTATTCCTCTCAATGTCARTAATCCACCAGATGAAAGATGAATTGAAAGCTGAGTGGTTGATGGGCACCAGGTTTGGTGCTGCTCAGCCCTAATCCCAGGCTGTGTCACCAAACACCCTCATTTTTTGGGTTTCTTGTGGTATTTTCAGAGTTCCCCATCACTGGGAGGAATGATTGAATCCAACTCCAYGTTCTTAGAAGGCTYATTCATTRTATCATATCATATATAAAAATGCTATTCTAAACTAYACTAARGAATAGAGAAGGGATACCTAGAGAAGGCTAAAACATAATAATGAAAACTYKTGACTCTCTCTCCAGAGTCCRACAGCCTGACCATGATTGGTCATTAAGTTAAAACAATTCACATGAAACCAATGAAACAATGACCAGTTGGTAAACAATGTCCAAACCACATTCCAAAGCAGCAAAACACAGGAGAAGCGAATCAGATAATTATTGTTTTAATTTTTCTCTGAAGCTTCTCAGCTTCCCCAGGAGAAGAAATCCTTGCAAAGGGATTTTTCAGAAAATATGATGGTRACATTTTCTCAGGGAAATTTTACCTTTATCTGTATTTTCCCCTCCCAGTGTGCTAAGGAATGGACATGATGAGAGGCTTCTCTGTTGCAGGTGCTGTGGAAATCCTACATTGACTTTGAGATTGAGCAAGAGGAGTATGAGAAGACCAGGAACCTTTACCGGCGGTTGCTGCAGCGCACCCAGCACGTCAAGGTGTGTGTGGGCACCCAGGACAGGGAAAGCCTGAGCTCACATCAGCCCAGATTCAGGCTCATGAAGGGGGGAGGGAAATTCCTGAATTCCATAAAACAGGCCTATCTCAGGTGAAAGGAGCTTTTCCAAGCAGCCCTGTTTGCTGAGCAGCTTTGGTTGCTAAAACATTGCAAGGAAAACTGATTTTTCCAGTGTCGCTTGATGCTGTCATTGACAAAATTCACACAGATTTCTCATGTCTTGAAACAGCCGTAAGAAATTGATCCACATGTGTCACTCTTGTGATGTGAATGACACAGGAACAGGCAAGAGGCAATATTGGAGAAAGAGCARGAGAAGGCTWTATTCAAGAGAACCATGTGGTTTTTATAGAGTGATATGATAGATTCTGTTTGATTGGCTAACTAACAAAAMCACCTTTCTTATACRCCATCRTACAGGAGAACAGAAAGACCAAGTAGAAAAACACTACCTGTAGATTGTTTATACTTAACAAGTTGCCACATCCTTACAACTCCCTAAAAGTTCCCACAAGCCCCTGTGAGAAACTCTTGCTGTTTCTCTCTCTCTGTCCCATGGCATCCACACACRTGCCTTACATGGATGCTGTGTCCTGTCACAGACATCTTTTATGAAAAATCCTTTCCTTAGGATTTTTCCTCCTGAGAAGCTGAGAGGCCTCAGGAACAAAATTGTAACAATGGTTATCTGCTGCTATGGAATTCAACAGGTGCATCTTTGATTGGCCCATGTTGGTTGTTTCTAATTAATTGCCAATCACAGTTCAGCTGGCTTGGACTTTCTGTGCGAGACACAAGCCTTTGTTATCATTCCTTCTTTTTCTATTCTTGGCTAACCTTCTGAGGAAATCCTCTCTTCTATTTTTTTAGTATAGTTTTAATATAATATATATATAATAAAATAATAAATCAAGCCTTCTGAAACATGGAGTCAGATCCTCATCTCTTCCCTCATCCTTGGACCCCTGTGAACACGGTCACAGAGTCCTGCCGAAGTGGAACAAATCTTGTGTGAAAAAAATTATTTTCTGGRCACCTGCTGGCGTTGATCTTTGCTTTTTTAAATTATTTTTCTTGGCTGCTTTGTTGTGTCCAGCCTCTGCCCTGTGTGTGGTGGCGCAGGGCAGAGGCTGGAGCTGTGTTTGTGTGCCGTGCCTGCAGGTGTGGATCAGCCTGGCGCAGTTTGAGCTGTCGGCGGGGCAGGGCGAGCGGCTGCAGCGCTGCCGGCAGATCTACGAGGAGGCCAACAAGGCCATGCGCAGCTGCGAGGAGAAGGAGGAGAGGGTCATGCTGCTSGAGTCCTGGAGGAGCTTCGAGGAGGAGTTTGGCACTGATGCCACCAAGGAGAGGATAGATAAACTGATGCCTGAGAAGATAAAGAAGAGGAGGAAGCTGCAGGCCGAAGATGGGGTAAGGAAAAATGATGGCAGTAGTGGCTGTGAGCCCTCGGTGGCTCTGTTTGCACATGAGCTYTAATTTTCTGTTACTTCTCTAATGTCGCCCTGATTTTTTAAGATTTTCTAAGCCCTCTGATGTTTACATTCTTGTAACAAACTTTCTCACACACTTTTTGTAAAGAACTTACTGTTTTTGTTAGGAAAATTAATCCACAAACATTAGAGGTTTATGTCCAAAAAGGAGACAGAGGAGTACTTTTACTTTGTTTGAATAAAGGGAGAGGCCATGGGGCATTCCCCTGGGATCTCTCAAATTTTTGGAGGATGCAGCCTCCTTTTTATCCCAATTTCATGGCCACATTACCCTTCTCTCTTTCCCCACTGGCTGAGGTACTTGAGAGGTACAGACTTCCTGATATGCCTGATACCAAAGACTTCCCTCTAATGTATAACCCTCCCTTTTAATTTTTAATTCTTTTGGATTTTAGGGGTTTTTCTTCCCCATTGTTTCTTTCATCTTTCAATGTCTAATTTCGTTTTTCAGCAAACCTAAAGTTTATTTGTAAAAGCAAATCTCTTTCCATTCATCAATCAGTGGAATCCTTCCCATTGTTTCTTTTATCTCCCAGAGCTAGTTTTATCTACCAGCAGACCCACAGCTTGTTTGTAAAGACAAATCTGCTATTCCTCTCATTTTGCATTYTTTGATAGAAGAGGAGARATTTGATGGACTGTTGGTTTKTCCAGTGTCATTGGAGAGGTGGCACTTTCACCCTCCAATCCACTGTCACTTTTGGAAWTSTATWAATGTTAGARTCAGAGATTAAACTTCCCTTTTTTCACCTTTTCACCACAAGTTGTTTCCTGTCCTATAGTGACACTCTTAATTTCTCTTTCTTGTTAGAAGCACCTCCTAATAGCCAACGTTAACWTGCAAATTAAACTCACTTTGTGGTATTTTTCTCTCTAGTCTGATGCTGGATGGGAGGAGTACTATGATTACATTTTCCCAGAAGACACTGCCAATCAGCCCAACCTCAAACTCCTGGCTATGGCAAAGCTCTGGAAGAAACAGCAGCAGGAGAGCGAAGCTGCAGCCATGGATCCTGACAAGGACATTGATGAAAGCCAGACTTAGTACCTTGCCTTTTYCCACCCCTTTCTTGGGCCATTGTACAGTATTTTCATTGGTGATAAATAAATGTATTTGGAGAGTTTTAGTATTACTGACTTGAGATGGATTTTGTGTGGAAGACAAGCACCATCTTGGGGTGGATTCCCTTTAACAGTCCTGCAGGTGTCCATCAGTTAAAGGGCTCTGCAGCTGGCACCAGTGACAGGAGAACTGGGAGAACTGGGCAGTGACTTCACTTTCAGCACAAGGACCTGTCCAAGGCTCCCACAGCCTATCCYAGCACTGCTGAAGGACATTAATGTGCCAGGGCAGCAGACCTTGAGTGAGAGAGAGGTCTCCAGCCATCATCCCTGATGAATTCTCTGGTAATTCTGTTAAATTCAGTCTGTGTTTGAACACTTCCATGTGCTGGCAGACCCCAGCAGAGCTGTGTCACTGCTCTGGGCTGGGCATCACTCTGACCTGTCCAGATCTGGCCTGTCCAGCTGTGGCCAGAGCAGCTTTTTCCTACCCTCCTGCACCTCTAAAGACACGTGCCTCCCCTCCCCTGCCCTCTCACCCCTGAGTGTTTCTGCTGACCCCCACCCCATCACATTGTAAATCCCATGTCTATTTTCCCTCTTTCAATCCCTCCTGCTGCTCTGTGCCCCATTGCTTTTCACACTTCCTTTTGATGTTTCCCTCTGTCCTGCTCCCTATCTCTGCTTTTTAATTTCATTTATCTGAATTTGTTACGGAGTTTTCAGCGGTGCTAAGATTGTTTTCTTRTGTATATTTTGGTGAGGGTTTTTTTGGGTGGCTTTTATTTTGTGTGTGTGGGGAGAGGTTTGTTTGATTTTTGTTTTTGTATTGCTTCTGAGCACTGCATTTTCCAGGAATTCCTTCCTTTTTAGAAGGTGGAACCTTGCCTCTTTTTTTTGCCAGCTTTGCTGTGTACTCTGTCAATTGCTGGTATTATCTCTCTTAATAAGGCCAATAGTGAGGTTGTCAGCAGGGGCTCAGGTGAGCATCTTGCCTGTGTCAGCACAGAGAGCTTCAGCAGCTCTCCAGAAAGCAGCAGGGCTGCAGGGCACAGGGTCTTGCAGGGGAAGAGCCATTGTTACTCCAGGTTAAAAAACCAAACTTTTGGATTTTCAAGCCAGGTTGATTATCGTGGGGTGGTTGATTGTAAGAACAGGATTTGGATTTTTTTGCCTTTTCAAACCCTGAAACTCCTGTGAGGAGTGATCTGCACTGACACCCTGAATGCAGCACTTCCAGGAGTAAAACCATTCCCCCTTTGGAACAGTGGGACTTGGGGGTTTAGTGGGTTTTTCTCCTTCCACAGCCATGTTCCCACCCCATTTCTCTCCCTCTGCCCTCCTGTTACAAGCCCATCTTGAAAAGGGGCAAACAGGAGGTTTTTATTCTGTAACAAGTAAAACAAAACATATCTGCTCCTGTGACTTCTGGGCAGTGAGTGGTTCCATGGTTGGAGCATTACCTCAGGAGTGACAATGGACACAGATTTCTGCCCTCTTTTCCCTTGGAATGTGTGAGGCRCCTGTGGAGCAGAAGCTTTGTGCCAGAGATGTCACAACTCTCCAGGAGCACTTGCCCACACTCATGCCTCTGTTACACCCAGCATGAACCTGAGGTGTTCTCTGAACAATTTCAGCATTAATYTTTTTGCACACTTCCAAAATGGGGAAGCCAAGCCCAACAGTGGGGCTCAGTTTTCCAGGGATCTACAGCAACAGTTGTCCTTCACTCAGACTTTACTTTGCTGAACTGAAGAAGGAAGGAATCCTTCCCTGTGAGGGTGGGGAGGCCCTGGCACAGGATGCCCAGAGAAGCTGTGGCTCCCCCTGGATCCCTGGAAGTGCTCAAGGCCAGGTTGGATGGAGCTTGGAGCACCCTGGGRTAGTGSAAGATGTCCTTGCCCATACCAGGGGTGGCACTGGATGAGTTTTAAGGTCCCTTCCCACCCAAACCATTCTGGGCTTCTCTCAGCCCTTTGTGCCCTGCTGCCTGACTCCCAGTATCCTCTGTCCCCTCTGAGTTTGTGCTCTAATAGCTGCAGAAATATCCCTGCCCATTTGATTTATGGCCGTTTGCCTCGCTCCTGCAGAGCTGCTGTTCCCATGTTTAACTTATGAAACCCCAGTGCCCTCCTGGCTCGTGCCTGGCCTGCCTGGGTTTATCACCAGGCTGGGTGGAAGAGAAACACTCCTGCTGGAAAGGCTTCTGGCAGGGAGAGGAGAAAAGGGGACACCCCACTGGGGAAACGGCACCCCAAAGTTTAATGTCCTTCTCCCCTGATACCTGAGGGGCTTTGGGAGAATGGCACGCTTTTAGGTCTTGCAAAAAATCAAGATTTTTGCGAAAATCAGGTTTTCATGTGGAAGAGGGAACGCAGAGTGTGGATTTGTGTGGTGGAAAGGTGATCAGCTCAACTGGCAGAGAAGGGTCCACAGGGTGGGCGATGGAAAGACATTGGGATTTAGGATGCATTTATTCTGGGACAGCTATTTCAAACCAGATTTGTAMATGGAATTGCTTGTTTAAGAGAGGGCTGACTCCATCACTAAGTAAGGAGCAAACACATTTTATGCTCTGGAACTTGTGTGGCACAACTTAAACTGTCCCTGTCTCCCACCAATTGAGCAACAGCTGCTGCTGTGTTGGGGTCTGGAAATTGGTGAGTTCACAGGCTGCAGGCTACCCTTGGGTTTCTAGGGAGCGTATTTTTAATGTCCTGACTCTGTTCTGCACAGTATCTTTTGTGAAGCTGCCTTTTCACCTGTTTTTTACGAAAGATATCCTTCTTCGTGAAGGATTTAAAGTGTTTGTGTTCGTTCCACTTCTGTAGATACCATCAGTCAATAAAATGCTGCACTTGAAGGAAGATAAATGCTTGTCTGTGCTTGGAAGTGGTGTTCTATTAGTGGATGGTTTATCTGCTGCTACAGGAGCTCAGGAGCAAGATAAATCCAAGGAGCAGTACRGAATATCCTTCCTCAGTGGGAGCTGAGCCCTGTGCATGTGGGAGGTGAGGATTTCTGTCACTCTGGTGGTGGCAATTTGAGGGCAAGTTGAGCTCTTTCCTCCTACCTGTGCCACAGGCACAAGGGTGGGCAAATCCCCAGTGGGTACAAGGATTCCACATGTCCAGGGAAAGAGGAGGGGCTCAGCAGTGAGACCCTGGAATAGAAATGGGGGAAAATCTGRGGGGTTCCATGGGAATGTGAGTAAATTGGCTGAATGTGTAACATTTGAAGAGACAAATTCAGGGTGGCATGGGTGGGAGTAGTGCCATTGTTGTTGGGGGAGAATTTCCAAGGAGTCATCTTCCAGAGAGGGGAAGATCAGGGACTTCTTTTTGCTCCTGGCTGTGATACAGAAAATRTAACATCTCTATTAATGGTCTGGGGCAGCTTTGCAGCTCCTTCCCAGCATTACTCTGTGAAGTGGGTTCAGAGAATGCCTTTTGGGAGTTAGRTGTATCCATTTGGATGACATTGGAAAGTGCTGATTTTCATGGAGAGAGTAAGGACCTAGGGCAGCAGCTGTGGGATGGGATCTGGATCCAGAGGCTGTAGCAAATGTCTCTGCTCTCTCTGTCAATGTCCATGCAGGACTCAGCTAAGGTTGGCTCTGCCCAGGATGATTTTTGATTCTTCCCATTTGGGGGAGGCTGGGAGTGGTGGAATCTGTCTGTTCTGTGGGGAATTTGCACCCAGTGAGAGGCAGCCACTAAGAAAGGGAAGATGGAGAGGTTTATGAGGTTTCTCAGGAAAGTGACATGATGACATCTGAAAAAAATAGAAACCTTTGAGAGCATTATGGATAGCTGTGGAATTCAAAYTGGGAATGTTCTGTGCATTTTTCATATCCCTACCAGGAGGAGCATAGCAGTGCTAATGATTAATGCATGGACAGTAATAGAAGGCTGAACTGATCTGCATGGGCCTGTTTGTTCCATTACTGTCCAGAAGGAAATAAATTAGATTCTATTAATTCTACGTTCTATCCTATGCTATTTGGACCCAGATGCTGCAGAGGGAGAGGTCAGAAGAAGGAAAGCTGAGTTTTAGAGGGTTGATGTTTGGGTGGCATCAACGTAACAYGCTCAAGGTGCAGCTTAGTTAAAACCAACACCAGTGAGTGCTGCTCTCCTTTGGGACTGTGCACAGCACCCTTAGGCTGAGCTCAAAATCTGAAGGTCCTCAAGAAGAGCCATTTTATTCATAAGAGGATTTTACATTTGGTTGGACTGATGTGCTTGGTGCCCAACATGCTCCAAGTCCCATAACCTGAATTATGGGAATATTTTGGAGACAAGTGATTGTGCTGCTCAGTCTTTAGAGAGGTTGATAGAACAAACCTGGGTTTCTTTGTTGGGTGTTGTGACTGAGACTATTGAGAAGAATTGKCATCAACTTGCACAAAAAGGCCAGAGGAGATTTTGGACAGCTTGGGGTATTTTAAAGCATCAGCTTCTATGCCAGACTCTGGCCAGACAGAGGATCTTCTCCAAGACAAGGAAATCACCCTTTATACACACTTGTCTGCCCCATTTTAATCTTTCTTTCCCAGTTATGTAAACAGCACCAGACTAATATTCCCTGTGTACCACTGGTAAGCTGATTCGCTCGCTCCACTTTATCAGACACAAAAGCACTGCAGGGCTGGTTTGTAAATTGAGTTGGATTTTTTTTTTTTTTTTTTTTTTTTTTTTTTTTTTTTTTTTTTTTTTTTTTTTTTTTTTTTTTTTTTTTACATCTGTGTTATTCCAAGCTCTTATGTAAATACTTGGAAAGCAATTTCTATATATACTCGGTTTGTTATGCAACTACTCTGTGCAGTGATGCCAAAGGGATTTAATTTTCTTATCGGTGGTTTTTAGAAGAAGTGATCAAGCATTCTTTCTGTGGAAGGCTCAGGGAACCACAAAGTGAAAACCAATAATAAATGGCAGAAAACAAGAGCAACTACAAAATTAAAATGAGGGAAATAAAATAAAATGTTCCTGAGTTACAGAACTGTTTAGGGGGACTTTCACTGAAGGCCTGATTATTGCTTCAGTGTGAGTTGCCTTTGTTCTTTATGGAAATTATTGAATGATTCAATCCATACATCTGTGTTCCAGCCCTGTGTGTGTGCTATTGATGAAACATCTTRGAGCAGATGTTGTTGGGCTGGCCACTGCTGGCCACTGCTCTCCCAAAAACCTCTTGGAAACCCAAAAACTCCTTGACATGAAAATCTATTTAAAATTTAATTTTGCCATGAATTAATGCATTACATGCTGAAAAGAGAACACTGAGGGAAAAACGAAGGCTGAAGCTCTGAGGCTGCTGAAGCAAAGCTCCCGGAGTCCCAGAGGGCTTTTCAGCCCATCTTACAGCCATCCCTAGAAAGCCACTGGAGAAACCCAGTCCTGATCCCAGCAGGCTCCTCTGATGGTGAGCTCTCTCTCTGCATCCCGAGCTCGCAGCATGCAGCTGGGTTGGGACATCATGCCACGGATCCCAGAACCWGGCTGCTGCTGAGGGACATGGCTGGGAGCCAGCTGGGCTGCTCCTGGAGCTGGCTCCAGGCTCCCCATGAGCTTCAGGCTCAGTTCTGGGGCATTACTATGGACAAGGAGATGATGAGGAGATGCTTCCACCAGGAACCGAGCTGTGGCCACCAGGTGATTTAGTTTAGCATCCTCGGTTGGGTTTGCAGAGCTCTGGGAGCCCAAAGTCCAACACATTGTGATAGATGAGTAATGCAGTGATTGACTCTCACAATTAACAGACAAATATCATGTACATAGGTTAAGRAAAGTTTATAGATTTATAGTTATGCTGTACCCCATTGYGTGGTTATCAARAGACAGYYGGGKCTGTCACTRTGGTGACATCTGACCTCCAACCAGGATTTGARGAAGAGACCTCCACCCCTGGACAGCCAAGAGGGGGTTGATGGACAGAACTTTGGGAGGGGTTAAAGGGTTAAAAGGGAAAACCTCCACTGTGAGGGGACTGAGCATATGTCAGGGAAAATCTTTTACTCCCAGCGCTGTAACCTTTCTTCTTTATTCAGTCTTCTGTTGTATTTTTGATAAGGTTTAAWAAACCTTCCTAAACTATGAAGAATGAGTTGCTATTTCTCACAACATCATTTGCTTAATCCTTTGGAAGTCCAGGCAAACACATACTAAGTGGATTTTAGAAATAAATGTCAGTAGTTTTACACATTTCTCTTTTCAAAGTAGCCATGCAAGTTGGAGGTTAAACTGCAGCAAAACCTGGGTGTCTTTTGCCCCTAGAAGGTGTGAAAAATGCCAATCACTTGTTTTTAAAATTTTAAAAGTTTAATAGCAATAAAATGGTWATAGAAATAGTAATACWATTAGAGTARTAATAATTTGGACAATTTGAATTAGGACAATATGAGACAATAGAGACAAAGAGTTACGGACAGTCCGGRTACCTCTTTCTGGGCAAAATAAGCCCGAAAAAGGACCCACGTTAACAGAGGATTAACCCTTAAAAGCAACAGCCTGTTGCATATTCATACACCTCATACATGATGCATAAATTCCATTCAAACACAGGATTCTGTCTGGTCAGCRTCAGCTTCTTCCTCTGAATCCTAAATGGCGCCTTCAAACCTGAGCAAGGCAGGAGAAGAAGTTCGTTTCTTCTGATAATGGAGCAATAAATTCTCTTTCTCTGAAAGATTTAGGTGTCCTGTGATTGCTGTCTCAGTGCAAGCCCTTTCTTTAGAAAAAAAGTATCCTACATAGCATAGTTTCTATTTTAACATTTTGTTATAACCTAAAACTATATTTAACACACTACTTAAGGGAATTAATACAGCATTACTTTCTAACACAACACATATAATATTCATTTCAATATTTGCAAAAAGCCAATCATAAAATAYATGCATTTTTCACAAAAAGGGAYGGGAAGAGGACAGAACTGCATCTCTTGTTCTCTGGAGTGGTCCTGCTGATTTGGCTCGTGGCTGCTGTGWCCTGTAAGAGCAGCAGAGCTGGATGCAGGGGCTCTGGGGCATCAATCAGGGAGATTACCCAGCAGCTGCTCCATCTGCGTGCGTCTCCGCTGGGAATGACGCTGTAACTCCACGTCACCCACCCGGGCTTCTTCCCTCTCTTCATCAGGACGTGCCTCATCCAAATGCCATCACATATAGAGCTGGGGGGTGCTCGTGGCGTTGGCTTATGGCTGCCTAGAACCCAACTGGCTTATTTCCTGGTTTACATAATGTTTCAGAGTTCAGAGTTAACAGCTGGACTCTGTGGTCTTAGATGTCTTTTCCAATTTAAGTGTTTTCCTAACTATAATTTTCTGTATTTGAAGAAGGAATACATTGCCCTTTTACCATTTTAAAAATGCTCCAACTGCATTTTGCTCTGTTTCAGTAATATAAATAATGGCATTAATTTAATTTTGTATTAATTTTCTCATGCATGTAATGCCATCCAGTTCCCTTGTTAATCCAGCAATCTAAGCAAACACAGTATAGGACCATTACAGGAGAACACTCTAATCCCCCCTCTTGTTTCTCTCTTAATGTGCTTGTGACTTTTTTAAGGGTGAAATGAGAGTGTTTCTGTGCAGACAAGACCAGGTATTACCTTTCCACCTTTACTACCCAACCTAAGTTGTTAATGTGCTCCTGATACACATCCAGCAGGTATTGGTGGTTTCTGTCCRTACAATTTTTTGTGTCTGTTGTGTGCAATTGAATTTTGTCAGGCTAAAATTTGGCAGGGGAGCTGTGAGTCCAGTGGCAATCCTGACCTTTCCCAAGGTGGCTGCTGCTCTGTGTTTAAACAAGAACCAAATGCAGAGACCCTGGGGTTGGGCTGAGCTGAAGCAGAATTAAGGCTCACCATGATATTTTCTGAAAAACCTTCTTTGCCCAGGATTTTTCTCCTGAGAAGCTGWGAAGCCTCAGAAAAGAAATGTAAACAGTGATTGTCTGATTGCTTGGAATGTGGTTTGGTGGTTGCTTACCAAGAGGTGCATCTTTGATTGGTTCCATGTGAATTGTTTTTACTTAATGACCAATCCCAGTCCAGCTGTGTCAGGACTCTGGTCAGTCATGGGTTCGTATTATTCATTCTTGTTTAGCCTTCTGATGTGTTCTTTTTCTTTCTTTAGTATAGTTTTAGTATATCATTTCTGGAATAGAATAGAATAGAATAGAATAGAATAGAATAGAATAGAATAGAATAGAATAGAATAGAATAGAATAGAATAGAATAGGAGCCGTCTGAGAACATGGAGTCAAATTCTCATCTCTCACCCCATCCTGGGGACCTCACAATACCACACTGAAGGTCTTATCCACTTGCAGATCTCTTCTGTAGCTCTGAAACTCCAAAATCCACAACCTTCATCAGCTCTGCAGAAGCCAATTTGATTCCATGGGGGCTTCCCCCTGAAGATATCTGCTGGCCCTGAAATGATTTACGAGTTATGGCTGTGCTGGATTTGGGGTGGCTGTGGTGGAAGCAGCTGAGGGATGCAGTTTTTTTATAGAAATGCTAAAATTTATCATTCCTTAAATCTCCTGTGAAGATATTATTACCTTCAGTGTTTTCTCCTTCTCTTTTCTTTGTGCACAACTAATGAAACCTCTCAGAAACAGCGGCAGGAAAGAGAGAAGACCAGAACAAAGGGAGCAAGGCACATTCCATGACAAGGGTGACCTGAGCCCAGCGAGAGCAGGCGTCACTCAGGGAGGACACTGGACAGAGCCCCAGGAATGTGCCTCCCCCTTTGCACTGAAGCAGAACCTGGAGCCTGTGGATTGCCTGGGATGTGCCAGAGGGTGAATGATGACAGTGCTGTTAATTCTGGGCTGGCAGCAGGGCTGGGGCAGGCGCCCTCASCCTGACATCACCCTCTGCAGCAGATGACAGCTCCCGAGTTCCAGGYTGTCCTTAGGATGCTTAGTGGGGTTTGGGGGTTTTTTCCCTTCTCCTCCTGACTCAAAATTTTGCTTCCAGGTRTCTGGGACTTCCCACTTCCCTGGGAAGGGAGCCGGAAAGCACCTATACATTCAGCATGAGTCAGGCTGTCTTCTCAGGCTGATAAATAATGAATTGTGTGGATTTGAGGCTTTCTCTTGAATCAGAACATCCAAACCTGGGCACTCAAAATGTAGTTTAAACTTCAAATTTGAAGATCATCCATGCTCCCATCTAAGTTTAGATGTTAAACTTGTTCCCACCTGCTCTTTAAAACCAGTGGAGGTGTCTGAGTGGGCCTCTCCTCTGATGGCTCCAGAGCAAGCCTCAGGGTGGGCTGCTCCTGACACCCCTGGAAGAAGGYGCCATGATCTTAGGAAGTAAAGGAGAGTTGTGTATTTCAATCTCTTTTAAAAGTCTGTCAGCTCCCCAAAGTGCATGAAAGCAGACCATCTTCCTTTTTCCTTGTTTTTTGCTAACAATGCCGGTGTATTTTCCCGTATTGGTTCCCTCATTTGGCTTCAGTTCTGCCAGATGACTCATGCCAGAAGCTCAGAAATCCTGCAGTAAACAGCCTCCTGTTCATCAGAGCAATTTGGGAGCTCCTTCTGGGAATATTGCTCATGTTCCAGCCCCAGGGGTGCTACAGTACTGCTGCTTTCAAAATCATYGCAAATCCTTGGGTGCCCTATATTTTTGTTCCTCAGATGTCCAAGTTTGATGTTTGGAAATTAATAACTACACCTCYTTCCTTTTGAAAGCAATTCCTGCCCCCTGAGTCTGGCATCCTTTGGACTTGAACTGTCCCTCATTAGTGGAGGTGTCCATGGAATCATGGCATGGGTTGGGTTGAAAKGGACCCCAAAGYCCACCTGGTTCCAACTCCCCRTGCTTTCAGCACTTATGTCTGGGCAGGTGACTTGTCCAGCTCTCTGTCCAGCTCTCTGTCCTTCCTGAGTGAGAGGAATAGTGGATTTGTCTTTACAAACAAGCTGTGGGTCTGCTGGTAGATAAAACTAGCTCTGGAAGGTAAAAGAAACAATGGGAAGGATTCCACTGATTGATGAATGGAAAAAGAGATTTGCTTTTACAAATAAACTTTAGGTTTGCTGAAAAACAAAATTAGACATTGAGAGATAAAAGAAACAACGGGGAAGAAAAACCTCTAAATTCCACAGGAATTAAAAATTAAAAGGGAGGGTTATACATTAGAGAGAAATCTTTGGTATCAGGTGTTCTGGGAAGTCTGTACCACTCAATTATCTCAGCCAATGGGGAAAGAGAGAAGGGAAATGTGGCCAWGAAATTGGGATAAAAAGGAGGCTGCATCCTCCAAAAATTTGAGAGATCCCAGAGGAATGCCCCATGGCCTCTCCCTTTATTCAAACAAAGTCAAAGGACTCCTCTGTCTCTTTTTTGGACATAAACCTCTGGTGTTTGTGGATTAATTTTCCTAACTTGAGGAACCAAGATGGAAACCCTTGTGAGGGTTGCAGAGGAAGGATTTCCAAGATGGAAAYCCTTGTGAGGGTTGCAGAGGCAGCACTTCCTGCGCTGTTCCTGATACCTTCTGGCTGCTTGTGGGTGCCTCCAGTCCCTTCCAGCCCCTTGCCCTCTGCTAAAACAGCCCTGATTTCAGACTGTCAAACATGCATGGAAATGGTGCCAGGCACTGAGGGATCAGTGCTGCTCTCATCTGGGTAATTAAACTCTCAGCTGGCTGCACAGTTGGACCTGAGCTGTTCATCAAACCCTTCCTTCCTATTCCCACACGTGCAGCTCAGTCTGGGCTGTGATTTACACAGCCCAACATCAAACACTGCTCACAAAGCTGCTGGGAATTGTATTCTTTATTCCTTTTTAAATCCTCCCTGGCAGTCAGAGATGGAGGGGGGAGATGCCTGTTTTTACACAGGGTCATCTCCTCTGTGGGGCATCAATTTGAATGAATTCGCACAAGGCGTTGAGGAGACTTCTGGGATGGCGAGAACTTGCTCGGGATAGAGCTTCAGAAGGAATCAGGACAACTTCCAAACCAGGGCTCCTGTTTTCCCTGGCCACATGGGAAGGGCTGTTCATTCCCTGGACTGGCTGTGACRCTGCAGTTGTGTAACACAGCAGCTGCATCAGATGGGCTCCTGCTCCCGTGGGCTTTGTGCTCCACAGCCAGCAGGCTCATCCGTGCTCCTCTCCAGGCCAGGGCCCTGCTGGGAAGGAGGAGAAGGTAACCTCAGAAAACAGAGGGAAAAAGGCACCACTGATCAGCAGCTGCTGGGGCTTCCCTCACTGCTCCTGGATGTCTGCTGGGAACAGAGCACTGCCATCAGTCTCTTCTCCTCAGCAGCATTTAAATACATGGAAGCTGGCATGCTTTAGGAACGTTAAGTAACAGTTCAGCACTGGTTTTCAYGCCATGACAATAAGATGCTTTTTTTTTCAGCAGAAAGAATCCCATTTTCCCCTCTTTCTGTTTGTTTCTCTGCAGCTCTTCCTCATGCAAAATCTCCAAAGGACCCTTGAAGGGTTGACAGGAGGCCTGGCCACTGCTCCCCTCAGGGCACCAAGGAAGAGGGTAGAAATTGAGGAAGGAGCAGCAGGACCTGAGAAGGCCAGGCCTTCCTCAGGGTACTGGAATGTCCCAAGCCAGGTGCTGGGCTTGTGATAGATGAGTAATGCAATGATTGGCTCTCACAATTAATGGACAAATATCATGTATATATATAGGTTAAGAAAAGTTTATAGGTTTATAGTTATGCTGTACCCCTGGCGTGGTTATCAAGGGACAGCTGGAGTTGGGACACTGCCAAGCATGCTCCATGCAGAGTCCTGCTCTGCAGTGCCACGTCCTGCCCATCCCTATGGCCACCTCTGGATGCAGAGGGTTATTACTGGGCTGTGGCATTGACATTCTCTGAAAAAAAATCCCTTCTCCCARGATTTTTCTCCTGGGAAGCTGAGAAGCCTCAGAGAAAAGGAAAACAATTCTTATCTCATTTGCTTCTCCTGTGCTGTGCTCACATGTGGAATGTGTTTGGAGATTGTTTACCCACAGGTGATTGTTTCATTGGATTCTGGTGTGAGTKGTTTTCACTCATTGGCCAATCAGGGTCAAGCTGTGTCGGGACTCTGGAGAGAGTCACGAGTTTTCATTATTATTTTTATAGCCATTTTATTACTATTAAACTTTYAAAAATTTAAAAAGAAGTGATTGGCATTTTTTCATATTCTTAAAACTCCAGCCAGGACCTCTTGGTGAGGTGCCTGTTGGAAATGCCCACCAGTTACCAACACAATGCCAATCTGAATACAAACCTTTTTTAGRACTTCTGTTAAGTGCTGGCAAACCACAGAGTGGCTGCAAATTACTGCTATTGAAATTCACATTCGCATTCCTGCTTGAGCAATTTACTGTAGTTTTCTTTAAAAACTGTTTTTATTTTCTCAATAGGAAATTCCCCAAGGAATTCTCCATGGTAACCAGAGATTATGTTAGGGGTCCTATGAAAATGTGCTGCTGGTTTTCATGGACTCTTGGAAGAGAAAATAATCTTGCCAGTAAAAAAATCCTGATCAATTGGTATCTCCCAAATGTTTTGGTCCAGGKGCTGAATTGAAGGGCCATTTTGCTCCAAAAATGAGGATTTTAAGGGCAAAACAGCATGAAGAAATGATGCTGCTCTGACAGGCCAAACATAGTGGTAAAAAGGACTGGAGGCATTTAATTTGATCCGTAAATTAATTTGATGGACTAAAAGGGAAATAACTTTGGCTCTCAGTCAATAAGACCAATCTCCAAGTGCCATGATTAAGGTGGAATGGATGAGTTTGCAGGCTCCAATTCTGAAGACAGTGTGAGCAAGGAATTAAAAAATGGTCTGACTTACACAGAGTGGGAAATAATTAGCATAGACTCCATGATTCACAGAAAGCTGATCAATCTCTATTATTATTATTATCATTATTATTAAGAAACCCATTGCTTTTATAGACAGTTACAATACAGGTAAACCCARCTGGTCCTCCAATCCAAACACCATCACCATTGGCTAATTAAGAAACTACCCTTTGGTAAATAAATCTCCATAACACATTCCACACATTCACAGCAACAGGTTAAGATAAGAATTGTTTATCGTTCTTTTCTCGGATCTTCTCACAGCCTTTCTGAGAGCTGCTSCCACAGGTGTGGTTCCTGCTGGATCCCTGTTGGGAGCATCAGCTGCCCCTCTCCATCCCACACCAGTGGCTGCGTGACAAACAGGTTTTGGTCTCACCTTCACTTGGGGCACTGCCCTAAAATCTGTCTCCAGGTGTTCCCCTAAATCAGGGCAGCTGTTAGTCTGTCTGGAAGTGTGCTGTAATTTCCTGCTGAAATGAAGTGTTCCCAGGGTGCATAGCAGTGCAGAGAGAGCTCTGGCTGCTTTAGGGCAACTGGAATGGGAATGGAAATGGGAAAGAGGAGCCGGTGCCCCGGGGCAGGGTTGGCACCACCATCTCATCTCAGGTCTCCATGAGATCCTTTCTTCTACTCCTTCCTTTAGAACTGTCCTCCTGTTCTCCTGCTTGTCCAGAGAGGTTGTTGGGGCTCTTTAACRTCTTCCCTGCTGGGAATAGGAATATATTCAAACATGGTGATGGGAAGGAAGGCTGGCGTACTGGTGAGGCAGAGCTCCATAGAAGCAGCCCTGGACAGCAATCCACTGCCCTGGATCCCAGGGATTTCTGCATTAATGGGCAGTGCTAGAGCCATGACTCACTGGACCACCACTACTGTTGTCTAAAAWTACCTCAGGAGAACGTTTCGGTTTCAGATGGACATTGCAAGTGAGTCACTCTTCCCAAGAAAAGGGCTTCAGGAAAAGTATGTGTGCTGATGGAAATGACTCTCATCTCCAGGGCAGAGGTTTTCAGGGAGAACACAGGCCCTGGGCATCCCACTGCATCCATCCCAGCTGCTCCATTCTTCTGTCCTAGAGRAATGAGAACCTAATTAACATTGAAGGTGRAGAGATCAATAAYCAACAGGAAACCAAAYAGTAAGAACTGTGTGACTTKGGACCAATGAACATTGAACCAATTAATTTCTCTGGGTTTAGACTAYGTTAGTATGGGAAAGATCTAGTAAAAAATTCTGTGTGATGGAATGATTTTTCTCTGCACAACGCAGGCAATGTGTGGAYGAAGTGATTYRTGTTGCACATCCYGGCCAGAACAACATCCTGGACAGAATAAAGTAATGCCTTCATTCTCTAACACTAAAAATTGTTGCTGGAGAGTTTTTTTTTTAGCCTCAGTTCCAGTGACATCCTTGGAGCAGGGCCACTGTCTTGGTTTGGAAAGACAGGTGTCTGCTAAGGAAGGCAGGAGTCTCTTCTGAAATRGAAAAATGTAAACCCCCTCCCTCCAAATTGTTATAAATCTGAAATTAAGGGGGGTTCTCAGGCAAAGATATGGGAGCAGGAATAACAGTTCTTTAATTGGGAAGAAAATAAAAAGATAAAATAAACAATGCAGTAAAGCAAAACAACACTGACAGAGTCAGAACACAACCTGACACCCTCTTGGTCAGGGTGTTGGCARCAGTCCCATTGGAATTGTGGCTGCAGCCCTCCTGGAGTGTCAGGTGTGGTTCCTTTGGAGCAGGGATCCTGTAGAGAAGGGTGGAGTCTTCCTCTGAAGATCCAGTGGAAGAGGCAGCTGTTCTSCTGGGAAATCCAGTGGAGCAGCYGTGCTGGTGYTCCAGAATCTCCAGATTATATCCAGGTAGGAATGCTTGGCTCCTCCCTCTGGGCAGAGCATCTCCCAGTGGGATGCTGTAGTTCTTATCAGTCATGCACTGACATTCAATGGCCTGTTATCAGCAGAWGTCTGAGGATTGGTTGTGGAAGAGATAAGGAGAACTGCCCACTGAACAGAAGACARCTGCCACACAGATGACAAATAAAATACAATTTGCTTGGCAATCCAGGACAGCCAGGAACAAACCTGGACCAGCAGAGGGATGTTCCTTACAGTCCCAGCCTCTCCCAAGGGCTTTTTCCTGAGGGA
The DNA here is from genome assembly GCA_014549065.1 of Cardinalis cardinalis. Taxonomy (NCBI): domain Eukaryota; kingdom Metazoa; phylum Chordata; class Aves; order Passeriformes; family Cardinalidae; genus Cardinalis; species Cardinalis cardinalis. The sequence goes on from JACDOX010000093.1 coordinate 2,286,456, forward strand.
TTTCCAGCACAGCTGATGCCTCTCAGTGTGGGCAGCTTGGAGATCCTGCTGCTCTCCAAGCAGGGAAGCTCCTGGGACAGACAGTCCTGGATTTTGAGCTCTTGGAGCTCACACTGCTGCCCAGCCTCGTGGCCAATTCCGTGGGCAAACAGGGGTTTAAAGTGGAGGCTTAAACCCTGTTTGTACTGATAAAAACCCAGAGTGTGCCCAGTGATCCCAAAGGAGACTCCTTCCCAGTGCCAGAGAGGCTGTGGGTAAGTTGTTCAGTTTCCTAAAGACTGTGAGGAGCAGCTTTGGAGGCAGGCAGGGAAATGCCTGCTGAATTCAGGCAGCCCCGTTTCCTCCTCTTGCACTGCTGCCTCCCATCCAGGATCCTGAAAATCTGCACTTGGAGTGTTAAAATCTGCTCTTGGAATGCTAAAATTTGATCTTGGAGTGCTAAAATCTGCTCTTGRAGTGTTAAAATCTGCTCTTGGASTGTTAGCCACAGCTTTAAAAAGTTTTCCTGTGCCTCTTCTCACAGGGACTTGCTGGAGCCCAGTGCTCAGCCCGGACAGTTCTGGAGCTCCAAGTGCAATTTATGGTGTTGTTTGGTCACTTTCTGACATTACTGTGTTCCTTGGAGATTACATTCCTTTACAAAACAGCTCCAAAATGAAACACTGCTGTTTTCTATGAGTTTTTATTGTGGGTAGGAAAAGAATGGGATGGGCTGGGATCTCGCCTGAGGCAGTTTGTTAAGCACAAGGAGAAGGCTTATAAACAAAAGGRCAGTGAGGGGCTGGAATAAGGCTTGGGGCAGATTTAAGAGCAAATGTCGTAATTTTTTCCAAACACYAAGAGATCTCCATCTCTACAGCTACTTGTGAGCACAGGTGGGGCTCAGCCTCTTCTCCTGGTCAACAAGTGGYAGGAAAAGAGGAAATGGCCTCAAGTTGTGTCAAGCCCTCAGAYACTGCCTGGAGAGGGGTAAAATGAGGGGCCAGCACACACAAATACGGCAACTGTGCAGAAGTCCCCTTATGTAGCTGGCTGGCCTGGAGCAGAGCTAGCACATGGATCCCTTCACTTRTTTGGGCTGCTCCCCGTGCTCCCAAGCAGCAAAATGTCCTTTATTCCTTGTGGCAGGGTACRAACATTCACCCTCTCCTTCCTGACCCTGCCACTTTGATCCCTGTGCTTTTCCAGCCATGCCTACTGGCCATGGAAAAACACCTGAGCTGATCTGTTTTTCCTTTACAAGTCAAGTGAATCTAGTCCTGGGAAGTGAGGCAGGGAAGGGAGATCATGGAGCTGCAGGGCAAAGCAGAACATCCCTGACAAGGCTTCAGGCATGCTGGTTATTGCAGGCAGTGGGGATTTGGGGTCGTGCTACCTCTGCTTCTTAGAAAGATTTGCTGTTCTTCTCTGGTGCCAAACAGGAAGCTGTTTGTTGCTTCTTTTGCCATAAGGAAAACAAACCCTAAGGTGTRTAATGACTCTGCCCTCTCTGAGGGCTGTTTTGCTTCAGCAGAGAAGATTAACAGGAAAAGAGAAACTTAGGAAATTGTATCAGCATAATTCCTGGGGCCAGCCTGGGAGTGAGCAGGGATCAGGTGCTCCTTTTCTGGATCCATTCTGTTGCTTTTGAGTACTTATCCCCATCCCTTCCCTCCCTCTAAAGCTGGTGGAACATGAAGAATGAGCCCTGCTTTGTGAATCTTGCAGCCCTGTAAGGAGCCCCAGGATTTGGGGGGCTTGACACATAATTTCTGCATAGCTGGGGCTGGCAGCTCAGCATTTAATAGCTGTGTGCCTGGAGGAGTGACTATAAAAAGTCATGTTTAGATTTCTGCAGCATTCATCATTTATTTGAGAAAATACAGCAGCAAGCTTGTAGGCAGCCCCAAATATGGTAATTGCTCTGCCATCTCTGTCCCAGACAAAGGAATAATCTGGGTTCCAACGCCTTCTCCTCACCCCAGCCCACACCTGACACTAGCTATACATCTCTTAAGGCTATTCAGCAGCCACCATTAACTACTGAACTCATGGAGAAGCAGGCCCAGCAATTAGCAGTTTAATGCTTAGAGCTTGGAAATATTTTCTTGTTTTGTTTCTGTTTTGTTTTTGTTTTGTTYTTCTTGTCTAYGTAAGTGGATTGCTTAAACTGAATTTAACATACACRGGGTCAGTCCTCTCTGATTGAAAGCTGTGTTAATATTATTTAAGTTTGGAAATGACTGGAGGTAAATCAAATTTAGGTCATTTTGCTTCTGAATAAGAACTTGCATTGAGGGATTGAATGCATTTTAACTAATCCACTTAAAGTCAAGCAGTGACTTAATTTAGACTATTTTTCCTGAGCAAGTCTGTCTAGGTAAGACCTTGCACTGCTTTCCAACCCATCCTGCTTCACTCTGATGGAGCTGTGTGCCACCAGCAGAATGAAATCCACGKACACAAATCACAGTGCTGGGCTCCAAAGTGTGAAATTAAATACAAAATATRTATTTGGGAGCATGAAATCATGGTCTGGATGAGGTTTTATTTCTCTCCTTTCTAAACAGCCAGTAGAAATACAGCACATGCCTATTTGGGGAAAAATACAGTACATARGAGAAGAGTTTGAAGCACGTCCAGAGACTGTCTTTGCTGTCCCTGAGGCAGCACACAGTGCAGCAGCTGGGTAAGGGTCTCAAGTGATTTCGTGGTCTCACCTGCCTTCAAAATACTTCTTTATCTGTTTTTTACAAAATACAGTGTCCTGATGAGTGTCAGCTTCTCATATGTGGTGTTTGCATGGCAGGCTGTTCCAGGTCACCCAGAAGGACTGGGGCAAATTTGTCAGTGAAACAAATGAGAGCACAAGTGGGTGATGTGGCTGCCCTTCTTCTTGGCAGGGTTGCTCACTCAGGAGAGGGTGAAAGTGTTGTCCTTCAGGTGAGCAGAAGTTTTGTTTGCTAGTGCAAGCAAGTGGGATCCTGGATGCTTAATTAGGAGTTCATTGCACCACAAATTAACCCTCTCTGAAGTAGGGATTGACTGTGCTGCTTTTCCAGCACAACTTCTTTACACAGAATCACTTAGGCAGGAAAAGCCCTCTAAGACCATAGAGTCCAACCCTTCCCACATGGCTTTTAAATCTCTCCAGGGATGGGGACTCTGACACTGCCCAGGGCAGGCTGTGCCAAGGCTGGACAGCCCTTTCCATGAAGATATTTTTCCTGATACCCACCCTAAACCTCCCCTGGCAGAACTTGAGGCTGTGTCACATCAGGGCCTCCCTGGCAAGTGCCAGCCCTGCGCAGTTCAGTGCCACAGCTCCTCGGGAGGAACAGCCCAGCTTGCRAGAGGTGTTACATGAAAAGGGATTTGAGGAATAAGCCCAGGGCTCACAGACTTGCCTGGCTGGCAGCAGAGCTCGTTGTTTGGGCTGGATGTGCTGGCTGGTTCCTGCTGGCCCTGATAACGTGTTGGGAATTGGGAACGGCAGTGTTGGGAGCCAGCCTGGGATTATCAGCTCCTTGCAGGGCTGCTGCCCTCTTCCCTGTGGCTAAAAGTGCCAGAAGGGTTGTGCTGCATGCTGAAAAAGTGCTGGAAACAGGAACTCTCTAAAACAGAGCAGAACTTTTGCACTTGGATATTAATTTCTGAGAGACTTTGGAAATAAAATTTAATTTTATGATAAAGATTTGAAATAAATGTGGCTAAATTGCAGATACATTTATGCCTGAGARCTGCTGTCAATCTAGTTAAACAAAACAGTAATGTATGTCAGAGTGTAGTTGTTTTATGTAGGTCAGGCAATGCCACTTGGGAAAGTGACAACGTGTTGCTCCAAGCTGTCACCTCCTGACATCTGAAGCACATTGCGTGTCAGAACCTGGGCCAATATTTTGGCTAAATTAGGTGTCATTGAGGAGACAGCAAGGACCTTCTCTTTTTTCCTTTTCCTTTTCCTTTTCCTTTTCCTTTTCCTTTTCCTTTTCCTTTTCCTTTTCCTTTTCCTTTTCCTTTTCCTTTTCCTTTTCCTTTTCNTTTTCCTTTTCCTTTTCCTTTTCCTTTTCCTTTTCCTTTTCCTTTTCCTTTTCCTTTTCCTTTTCCTTTTCCTTTTCCTTTTCCTTTTCCTTTTCTTCCTCCTTTCCTTCCTCCTTTCCTTCTTCCTTTCCATCTTCCTTTCCTTCTCCCTTCCTTTCCTCCATGACATTCACAAACAGTCAGACCCTGGTATTTGCTGTGTCCGGAGTGCTGAACGGCTCAGTGACCAGAAGCAATGGAGCTGCTTCCCCAGCACTGTCCAAGAGCTCTCCCACAGCAGCTCTCCTTTCCCACAGGGACATTTTTGGGTGCCTGTGCTGGTTTGCATTACGCTGATGCCTCACTAGATGTCTCCAGGAGCAACCTGAGATTCATTGCCTGATAAACCCGGGGCTGGAACTGAGTCCAAGCAGGAGCTGGCCTGTTTGCATGCTGACACTGCCTCTCCTGGAAATGAGAACCCAGCTCTGCAGCATGCTTTGTTGCTGAGAACTGGTGACAAATTCTGTCATGGAACACATTTACAGGCAGGGTTAGGGTTAGGGTTAGGGTGTCCCTGCTGGGCAGGGGGAAACACCCCAATGAACTCTCTCAGTCTTCTGTCAACCCAGGGAGGTTTCACTCACAGTTCAGGATGCCAACAAAGSTTTCTACATAAACAACCCCTCCATCTTCTCCTCTATCTTGGAAATGAGGAAAATTAATGGTAAGCAATAAACCATATCTCTGCTCACAGGAAGGATGATCACAGCTTCCTTCCAGTGACTTTATTAATTAGTGGCTGGGCCAGTAAGTTCAGCTCCCTCAGCCAAGCAGCAGCACTTCTCCTCCTTGTAATTGTGAATTATCCCAGGGAGCTGCAGCCCTGCACTCCGATTGCATCAGCTCATGTGTGAAGTGCTGATGAGCTGGTTTCAGATAGGGACCCAAGACAGTCCCAGGGATCTCAGGGAGCTCTGTGCAGGAACTTCCAGTGCTAAGGGAACAAACAGTGCTGGAGGCTCTTGCACCTCTCCTGCAGACCCTGTGCTCCTCTCCTGCTGGCAGTGGCCCTTTCCAGCCTTCCCCAAATCCAGGCACGCTGCTGGGAGCGTGGAAGGGAAGGAGGAGAGGAACATTTATCTGCTGTCTGCAGGGAACTCACACAGAGTGGCCTGGGAGAGGCCACTGGAACCACCCCAGGGCAGCCCCCTCTGCAGAGCTGGGGCAATGGAGACCCTGGAGGGATGTGCTGCTCACAGGCTGGAGCTGCTCAGTCCTTATGAGAGACCTGGGGATGGTCAGAGCATGGCCCTGGCAAGCCCAAGGACATTCCCAAGCTGGGGAACTGGCCAGGGCTCAGGAAGGAGGCCAGGCTGCCATTCAGGGCATGAGGAGGAGCAGTGGGCTGGCAGGAGCMAAGTGCTGGTTTGCTGGATGTGTCCCATTTGTGGTGGGCAAAGCCTCTCCCCTGTGCTTGCCATGGCATCCTCCAGAGCTGCCCAGGGTGATGGTGCTTTTTAGAGCATCCCTCACAGTCAAGCCACTGGGGAGGGGCCCAGCAGCAAAGGGAGGCAGAAGCATTGGTGATTATCCAAGATTTATATTAGATTTCATGGTCCTTTTTTGTYTTCTCAGACTTTTACGAGCTGTAAACTGTGAGCTCTGGATATACCAATGTTAGGATTCATTCTGACACTGCTATTTTCAATATTTACACAGCTACCCATCCTTCTTCTGCATTTCTGAATTTCTTTTTTGGCTTCAGAAACATCTTCCTGTGGCAAAGGGTCCTCCAGGGCAATTTCACTGCATGTAATAGGGTTTCATTTGCATTTGTTTTGAATTGTCTGCCCTTTAATTTTATTAAGTGTTGCTTTTTTTTTCCAGTGCCATCAGGCAGGTAGAAGAGCAGAGCKTTCCTCTGGAGCAGTTGTTATTCCCTGGGCTTTCCCAAGGTGGGATGTGCACACACACACACCACCAGCCTGCCCTGTGCCCACAGAARRGCAGGACAGCCCATAAGGGGACACAGAATCGCTCTGTTTGTAAACCTGACCATTGATTGCAGAGCAAACAGGCTGCTGCTGAAAGAAAAAAAAAGGAAAGTGTCATCCCGAGGCATTCAGCAATGAGCTATGCAAGGCACAGCCTCAAACCACAGGAAGCCCTGATATCCCATGAAGTAATAAATATTTTTCTATAAATACCAGCGTTTTTATTGCCTCTTTCATCCAGAAAGAACCCTAGTTGGCTTTTATGCACTGCATACTCAATTTGGTAATTGCTTCTCGCCACTGAAGCACAAGATATTCCCAAAGATTCAGCAGTAGCACAGGGATAATTGCTGGGACAGGGGAGGGCTGTCCTGCTCCATCCTGCCTCTCTGGCTCCCACCCCACTGGCCTTGGTAAGAGAAAACAGCACCAAAAAAAAGGGGGCTGCAGGAGAAAATACGTCCAAGCCTCAAAAAGGAACAAATACACATACAAATACAGTGTATACATCTTCTTTAGTCTGTTTGCTCATGTGTGTGTTTAGCTGTGAATCAAGAAGAGAGGACGTGGAAAGCTTTAGAAAAGTCTGTACCCTAAGGAAAGGTCACAGACCAGAAAAGGAAGGAAGCTGSATGCTGCTGCTTTCCTTGGACTGCCAAAGACCCCCAAACCCCCTGGCAGAAGGAGAGCCAGAAGCCAGCTCTGTCACAGCCCAGATTGTTTTCCCAGAGAGCTGAAACACGGCGAGTGTGTCCCCTCTGCTCCSTCCCGTACAACAGGCCTCCCTGAGCTCACCACAGAGCCTGCACGTACAAACACTTTGGTTCAAGCTTTTCAGAGAGAGAAGAGAGCTGCCAGCCTTCAGGAGGAGGACACCCAGCTTCATCCAAGGCTGTGACCTTAAGCTGTTTTATCTAAGCAGATGCAAACTTATTTAAACGAGTTCTTAAATAAAACGGGAACAGGCGTAGCCTAAACTCCTGTAAACTATTTTTACATTAAAATCGCATCAGCTGGGCAGCCTTTTGAACCAGCCTGAACCTGGACTACGGGTGTGTGTGACTGGGAGGAGGAGGTTTGTCCTCACTGCAATGACATCCCGGTGCTCCCTGGGCTCCCTCAGGGCACAGCTGGCTGGATTTGCTGAAACCAGCTCATTCACATGGGCAGCTCTGTTAAAAATAGGTTAGAAACTCCCGTAAAATAGTTGATAATTGTTAAGATGTACTGTTAGTTTGGTTGTTCTAGTGTAAAAGGGGTAAAAAGGGTTATAAGAAATAGGTACAAGTAAAGTGCACCACTCRATCCAACCTGGACAGAACTTAATGGGCCAATCAAGTGCCTAAAACCTTCGTGCAAATGAAGGATCCAAAAAGAAAACCAATCCACAGGGACAAAAAACAGGATAAAAAAGGGGCATCTGACCCAGGGAAGCAGTGCTGCTGCACCTGGAACATCRGGGACATCGCTGCTGAAGCAGCCCCAGAGTCGGTGCTGCAGCATGCTCGACAGGAACACTCAGCCTGCAAGCCCCCTTGCTTTAGGCCTTTCTTTTTATTATAATATAAAAAATAAATATTGAAAAAATAAATAAATGCTGAAAAAATGCTGAAATTACTATAGTACCGGGGGTCTGTTCCCATTTTTAACAGCTCTACYTGGGAGCAGGGCCCTCGGGCAGGCTTTCAGCTCGCTGAGCAGGCAGGAAGGAGAGAGCAGTGGCAATCAGCAGCGTGTTTAATTGCATCCTCCCTGTGCCTTGCAGAGGATGCATGTATGTGTCTAAGGTTTGTGGCTTAAAYAGCTGGTTTAAGCCAGCCCCTCTTACCTCACAGGAGAGGCAACCATGCCAAGCCACCCTCGCTGCTGCTTTTAACCTGGAACTGGAGCTTGGCCACAGCCCTGGCACCAAACCGCTCGGGGAGGAGGAACAAGAAACTAACACATCCAGCAGCACACACCTGAGGTGAGGGCACAGCTTTCCATGTAGGCAGACACTGGCAGGGAAGGAACAGGAGCTGTGATGCAAAAGTAGAGCCCAGGACTGGTACCCAAGAGAGGGAACCCTCCTGCTGTCCTTGGAGACCCAGCTGGAGTGCCACAGGTAGGGGTGTGGAATGCAGCAGTAGTGAGACTTGGTGATTCTGCCACACAGGTGCTCTCAGCCCCAGCCTCACGGYGCCCCTGTCCATGTTCGGCCAAGGCTCCTGGGCCACTCTGAAGTGCAGCTCCCTTCAACCCTTCAAACTGGCTTGGGGTGCTGCCCGCCAGCTGGGGATCACCCTCRCTGGCAGCTGGATTCTGCCCAGCCAATGCACATCGATTGTGCTCTGCTTGAATCCTAAATATTTTTCTCCAGGGTTGAAAGCTCTTTGTGAGCATAATCTGCAAGTCCAAACAGAAGAAAAATCTCTGTTTGGTCTGAAGCTCAGAACTTGGCGTGGCTTGCAGGGGAAGATGCCAAGTACGCGAGGGCTGTTTGCTCTCCTTGCAACAGTCACGGCTGCTCCTCAGCTCCGCTAAGGCACATCTGGCTGTCATCTCTGCACATCTGTATCCTGTGATTTACACAGTTTTCTCCCAGTGCTTCATGTGGTTTTGCACTGTGGAAGGAACAAAAGCACGTCTTTCTGCCCCTCTGAGAGCCAGCTCTGTGGGAACCTTCCAGGGGCCTCTCTCCAGAGCATCCGTGGTCCTCTGTGGAAAAAGCCCTGCATGGCACCAAGCGTGGCAGAGGTGTCACAAAGCAAACCCTGTAATGCTCATCAGCAGGCTAGTCATGTCTGGTCTTTAGCAGGTTTTTTTCGTGCAGAAGACTCCTGTAGAAGGTAAGTACAGAGTGTTTCTTTCAGAAGAGTAACGTCCACCACGGTTCCCTTCCTTCTGTTTCTTCCCAGCAGACGGAGCCACTCAAAGCCTGCTCCACCCACACACCAGTTTATCAGTTGGAGAGAAGAGGGAATTCTCCTGTCTTCTGCTCCCCAGAAAGGCACATGCTTCAGGAGCTAGTACTCACTACACTAGTAAGGCATTCTTGTGATTCTGAGCGGGAAATTTGTTCCTGAGCTTCCCRGATAGTCCCAGTCACCATTCTCTAGACAGTAAGCTCTCACCTGGTATTTCCAAGCAGCCCTGCAAAGGGACCAGAGGAGGCTTATGATGGAGGAACAAGTAATGACTTTGCAGTGACTCTCAGGGTCACATTTTCAAGAAGTTATAGACTTCAAAGGGACATTTAAATTTAAAGGGAGTACTTTGGAAGCACTGTCACAGTGCTCTGTGGTGTCAGCAATGGGAACTTTCACCCCCAAGCCTCTCTCACCCATGASTGCTTTCCCATGGCATCAATTGGTGACAGTCAGGACCTCTTTCCTCATCTGGAGTGACTTGCTGTAGTGTTTGACAGCATTGCAGGTTTCAGAGTTGTTTACCATGGGATAAAACCTGCCCTGCCAGGGGGAAGGGAGTGTATCCTACCCGGAAAAAACACAAACCAAAACAAAACCTCTCTTCCATAGTTACATCCTAGGCCAGYTCTCAGCTCCGTTTACCGTCTGTGTGGGAGCTGGCTCTGCCCACCCGTGGCCAACAGAGACACCTGTGTTGTTAAAGTTGTGTGTAGGAGYATAAGCAGTGAATGTGTAAGAGTTGGAAACAGACATCGTGGTCAAGTTCAGAACTGGCAGAAACCCTTTCAGGAGAGGGTGGGTGCACGTAATTTGTTGCTGTCCCCAGAATGAGACTGTCTTCATTGAGAAAGGTTGGTAACTGACCAGGGCTACTGACAGTGATGTTTACTTTCATTTCAGTCTGTGTACAGCATGCCATGGCGGCTCTTGGGGARCAGTCTTGGTAACAGAGGTATTTGTTCTGCTGTCCTATTCATCTCAGCTGAAGGTGTCTCTCCAGCCAAAAAGGTGAAACTCCAGAGCCCTGGATAATGGTGTGTCYCCACAAGCATGGGCCCTGCAGGGGCAGCTGTTCCCTGGTGTGTGCACAGCGCTCCGGGCTCAGCACAGCCTCYAGGCGTTTGTGTCAATGTTCCAGCAGCAATTACGACATTACAAGAAAGGGGGGAAGAAAGGTTCTGGCTGGCCCAGGTTTCTCGAGCACGGCAGCCCCAGCAGAGGAGGGCTGGGGTGGCTGTGCRTGGGCTGCCCTGTGCCCGAGCAGGTGGTGCGTGAGCTGGGGTGCCAGGGTGCCCAGCAGAGTGATGAGAGGCAAGAGGGCTCACACAGGACCGGGATGAAGGGCAGGTGGCCGCTCACCCGGCAAAAAGTTCAGAGTGTGAGAGAGGGGGAAAAATCCCCAGCCACCCGCAAGGAGAAACCTCCCGGCTCTCTGAAAGGCGCAGGGGCGGCAGCGAGGGCTGCCTCCCGCCGTGCCCGGGATCACARGTGAGGGGTCAGTGGTGCTCTGGGGCTTTTCGTGTCCAACACCGCACAGGCCATAGCCCAGGCGGTGATGCCGCGCGGTCCCCAGCGGTGGCGGGAGCTGCGATGGGCGCGATGGGCGCGATGGAGCGACGCCGAGCGCAGGCGATGCCCAGCCAGCCCCCTCCCAGGCAGGCAGCGGGCACCGCGCCGCTGTCGCGCCCGCTCCGAGCGCTGCCCGAGGAGGGGCCGAGTCCCGCCGGCCCCGCCGCCGCCGTGCG
>JACDOX010000093.1:2297465-2484009 GCA_014549065.1 Cardinalis cardinalis
GGAGGGCGGCGCCGCGGGGTCCGCGCCGGCCGGGGCTCCCTCCCTCACGGGGTCCGCGCCGGCCGGGGCTCCCTCCCTCACGGGGTCCGCGCCGGCCGGGGCTCCCTCACGGGGTTCGCACCGGGGCCCTCCCGAGCCGCGGCGTTGCGCGCCGGGGGCGGCCGCGGGAGCAGCGTGAAACTTGGCGGAGCTCGGCGTGCGGAGCGGGGCCCGCCTGCCCCGGGGGTCCCGGCGGGCATCGAGTGCCCGGAGCCCTCCTGCGGAGCCCCGGGGGTCCGGGGGTGCCCTGCCCGCCGCGCTTGGGCTGCGCGGGGGGCGGTGGGAAGCGGTTCGCGTTGTTGCTCTGCGGAGCCGCGAATGTAAGCAGAATTTAGGCAAGGCTTATTTGCCTTTAAGGAAAGAAGAGCGTACGCCTCCGTGACTCGAATTTGCTTTTTGAATAAACAGACGTGTCTGAAGGGTTTCACGGTGTCCAGCATGGTGTGAGGAATGCTCTGATGTTCAGGGAAGAGCACAAACACCAGCTACGGCTTGAGCGCAGTGTTTTTTGTGGAGTATTACTATTACGATGTTGAGATGTGTTTTTAAGATTCGGGACTTTTATGCCCTCAATTTAATCGAATTGTCTTTTTTTTTTTTTTACATGTCTTCTAAAACTTAACGCTTTTTCTTACAAACGTGGTGATTGCTTCCAAGAAGTAAGGCCAGGAAAAACATGAGCATCATTGTAAGTAAACAGGAGTTTATGTATGTACTGAGGTATGTTCAGGTCTGCCAGCACGGAAGATGCAGATGTGTGACACCAATATCCATCCTTCCTTTACCTAAACTTCAAAGGCTGCCGGTGAGAAGGGTTGTGGTGCTGGGGTCACACCTGTGATCTCTTCCCATCAGCGGGAAGATGAAGAGTGCACTCCTCTCTTAAGTGCAGTGCTCCTTCCCATCCTGTGTTTTGGGGTCYCTGCGTGTGCAGAAGGAGCTCCATCTGCTGTGAAGGCTGGTGCCACAGGTGCCTTTGTGCTCTGCCTGAGCTGCCGGAGYGTTCCCCAGCTGGTGCAGCAGACTTGTGTCAGGGCTCTGGCTGCTTTGCTTCAGTTTGGGAGCCTGTTGTGGTCAGAGTTTGCTCAAAGTCAATCTGAGAGGTGAGGAATGGCATTTGCCACGCAGAGCCAGGAGTGACAGGGGGAAGAATCATGTCACAGGGGGAAATTTACCACAGCATCCACTGCGTCTGCTGGTGCTGCACGGGCCCAAAGTGAGTGGGCTCTCAGGGAAGCCTTGGATACAGCCTGATGCTCTCCAGCATTTGTGTTGTGCTCAGGACGTGGAAAGGTGTATTTCTCTGTAGTTGTTTCARTATTTTTCCCACATAAAAGCCGCGTTTAGGATCCACAGTATAAACTTTTGACTAGACTGCGCTGCTTTTGTGTCGACTGGCATTTCTCTGCTGCTCTGGCAGGAGGCTCTGGGGTGGTTTTCACTGTGTGCTGTTTGGAGTGCACGTGGCATATGCAGCTCCCAACATCTGTGATGCCAGAGGGAACGATGGCAATGTGAGGCTGGGCACAGGCTTCCCCGGGGTGCTGCAGTGACTGCTGCTCCTGGAGAACCTTGGTGTCGAGGTGTGATCCAGCTCAGAAACCTAGGCTTGAATCACCTTTTTGCATGATGCACGCTCGTTTTGGGTGCTGCAGTTTTTCTTTGTCAGTCCCCTTCCCCTCAGGCACTGTTTCAGCCATGGTCTGGGCCTGGATCTGGAGGAGCCAGGCTTTTGGGATCACTGCAGACCTGTGTGTGTCAGTGTTTCCCAGAGCCTCCTTGTGAGGTGTGTGTGCTGGCACGTCTCCACAGGAAACAGGCAAGAGGCAGGTAACCACAGCAGTCTAGTTGCTCCATATGGAACTGGCAGCTCTATGGGACAGGGCATGAGCTCTGGGATTCTGCTCTGGTAGCTCCCCCTGCTTTTCTGAGGGCTTTAATCAAAGCTCTCCATGTTTCRTTTGGCTGGGTCTCGAAAGTAAGGCTACTTTGTGAAGTGAGTTTGAGATCTCCTGATGCTAAATGATGTGTAATGACAAAGTGTTAAAACATTATAGTGTTCTGTGAGGCTCATTCCAATGATCTCTCTATCCCACAAGGGTCAAGCTTTTGGAAATAGATATGGTGCTAAGAAGAAATCCAAGTTCACAGTTTGTGTGGGCAGTGATCATACAGCTGGGGTGCCCCTTTCTCGCTTGCTGGCAGTGTARGTCTGTGGTTGTGCTCTGGCATTAGGGAGGTCACGCTGGTAACTGAGAGGTGTAACTGAGACCAAACACAGCCCTGCAGACCCCAGATCCAGCTGCCAACCTCTAGCTGCCTGACTGCCACCTGCACAGAAAGGGTTGAACAAAGTGTGAAGCTGGGTTTATTTTTTTTTCCCCTTCTTCATTCTCCCATCAGTCTGACTCGAATTCTCTATTCTAAAGTGAGGGAGGAGTGGAGACTTCATTATATGAGACTGCCTTCTAAATTGTAATGATTCAGGTTTTTCAAGGGAGGCTTCTGAGTCAGGCCTTTTACCAGTTTGCTGTCACGGACAGCAGAAATAGYAGGGGCATCAGTCAGTGGGATTCTTCTCTTCTTCTTTGTGTCTGTGTCTTTGGCAGGATGGTGAGGAAAAGCTGGGTCTGATTCTGCAGYCCTTACTCATGGGGATGGGCACATCCAAGCACATGGAGCGGCCTGCGTGATTCAAGTGTGGAAGATTCAGGTTTCTTTTAAGTCTTGTTTTAACTTGATGAGAGTGAAGTGTTCAGCATGGTGGAGCAGGGCCTCCCAGACGCGTTTTGACTGGCTCTGAGACTTACCCTAAAAACGAAGCTCAGGCTGTTTTCACAGGGCTGGCATTTGCCCGCTCCTTGTGGGCTGTGGTGTGTTGAAAGCATCCATGTCATGAAAGCACACTCTTAGAAAGCCTCTGAGCAATCCTGGGTGGTGTGATGAGAGATGGGGAGCAAAGATTCGGGGCACGTCCGCCTTCCACCCCTGTGCTGGTTGGAGGAGCTGGCGAGGCTGGAATGAGCCACGTAGGCTGTTTGCTCCTGACCGCTTTGTCACGGGCCCTGCCTCAAAGGGCTTTTCCTTACAGATCTCCTTCCTGCCAAAATAACACAGAAGAACCTTGGTGGGACAGATCCCCTCCTCTAGAGTTAAAGTGAAAACTCCCTGATCGGAGTGTTTTGGTTTGTGCGAACCAAGAAACCCAAACCGAACTTTAGAGGTCACGCAGTGAAAGCACAAAAGCAGTTGTTTTCCTCACTTCTTCAGTGGAGTGTAATCCTAGCTTCAGCCTGAGTAATCTTAGCCCAGATGTATTGCTGTAATCGTTGGACCCCTGGATATGGGAATTTACCCTCACAAACTCGGGAGAGGCATCAGGCCAGAGCGTGGTATGTGACCTCTTTGGCAGGGAGYGTGTTTGGCCTTGCAGGAAATGACTTGTTCATTTATTTAGTACTTGTTCAAGGTCCTGCACCCACAGCTGACTGAGACTGAGCCCTTGTGTCGAGCAGCTCGGAGAGCAGCAGGGATGGGACGTGTGGTGCTGCTTGAGGGCTGAGGGAGCCTGACCAGAACCAGCTTCAGGTGCCRGCAGAGCAGGGCTTGCACACCTAGCTGTGGCTGAAGGACTGCCTTCAGAACTCCCACRTCTCAGGGTCTGTGTGCAGCCCACTTCATTGAAGTGCTGTGGGAGTGCCAGGCCTCATGCCAGGCTGGCTGGCTTGCCAAGGCTGAGGTGGGCTCTGGCACAGCACCTGGAACCGCAGGGTCAGGGTGCTCAGGATGCTCAGGAGCTCTGGCTGCAGCAGGGTGTGAGGGCAGAGGGCTGCTGGCTGCCCCAGCTGCTCAACAGCAGAGGGAACACCAGGCTGGCAGAGGGTGAGTTGCAGAAGGACTCAGCAGCTGATGTTCCTTTGGCTTGTGCTGCTCACCTGCCTGTGCTGATGGGGCTRTGGGGGCTCAGTCCTGCCCTGTCCATGACTTTTGGCTGCTCCTGCCCTCACTGGTGCCTCCTGCCTGGGATCTGGCGTGGTGGTGGCCCTTAGCTGAGCCTTTCCAGCAGGCTAACCCAGCAGAAAACTAGCCCAGGATAAATAAAGGAGGTTTATTGCCAAACCAGTGCACTGAGATGACTTGGTGAGGGGCATTAACAGAGAGCCCTTGGGTGGTGGCTATGGTCAGAACAGCAGAGCTCATAAGGAAGGGTGGGCATGCTTGGTTGGTTCTGTCCCAGCCTTGTCCCAGTGCTTCCTTCCTGCTGCTAATCTTCAGTAGTCCATAATTAGAAAAGGCAGGCTGGTCACACTGTCCATTTTTGGTCAGAGATGCTCAAAAGGCTCGGCTGAACCTGTMATATATTCATGTGGCAGGTATTTGTGCCTGCATCCTCTTGGGAGGATACAGACATAAAAAAAAGTCTGTGCTGGTATGGGACAGGGTCATTTAGGAATCAGCATCCAGCCCCACAGTTGGAAAACTCCCCACACCCTGGACCTGTCCTGCTTCTAGGTGTTAGCCTGTCTGTTTTGTCTCTGTTCTTTAAATTGATGGCAACTCTCTGGTAGTTAGGAAGATCATTGGGTTTTTTTCTGGTTTCTGTTCCTTTGGAGTGGTTTAAGTTACCCCTTCTGGACTTCCTGTTGATGAGCATAGAAAATTAAGTTTTCATAAATCCTTCCCTAATAATAAAAGCTGAAGAAAACAGCCAGGTTTTGTGAAACCTGAGCCTGAAAATTTCAGAATTTTGTGGCTTGGAATGGAAACCACGTGAGTTTCACAGGAGTGTAGAGTCTGAGGGATGCACCTTAGGATCCAGTGCAGCATCTTGGTGGWGGGAGCTGTGCTGTGCTGTGCTCTCTCTCCCAACTCCTTTCACAGCCCACAGTTGAGCTACAGCTCATTTTTAAAAACAAATTTAGAGAGTTTAAAGCTTTTACTCTTTTTCTAGCCATGCCTTCCTTGYCCTTCTCTAGAGCAGTCTTTAGGCTTTGGAGAGCCTAAAGGGGATGTTGAAAAGTTTTGTTCTGCTCTGGGTTTTATCAGCAGGAGCCAAGTCAGACCGATGCCAAAAGCCACTGGTAACCTCATCCTAATTTTCTTCCGCTGCTGTGGCTTCCTGGGCAGGAGTGGTCAGGCATGCCCAGGTGTGGGCAGCGTGTTCCAGGCCCTTCCATGCTAATCATCCCTTCCTGCAGACATGCTCTCAGGAGAGCAGGGCTGCGCGGTGAGTAAATCCTTGTGGCTGCTCGGCATTACTCACAGCATCAAAGGGAAAGCCTGTGGAAACAAGGTGGTAAATGTGTGTAATTTGCAGCTCATGAATGRGTTCTTGGCTGACCCTACAGGGGTGCAGGTGTTCCTGTCTCTCCTCCCTGTGGGATCCTTGCTGGACTGTCAGACTCCTGCAGCCCTGAGCAGCCTGTCCTTGTTACTTACTGCCAAGGGCATCTGATGGGGAGTTTGCAGTGAGCTGGAGATCCCTCGGGGTTGGATCCCTTTGTCTTGTCCCATGGCAAGGTTCAYATTCCCTCTGTCTTGTCCCATGGCARGGTTCAYATTCCCTCTGTCTTGTCCCATGGCAGGGTTCACATTCCCTTTCCTTGCATCACCTCCTGCAGGAGGTCAGGTCTCCACAGCACTCAGCAAAGGAATGTTCAGGTGAGATTGAGCCCTGATTTTGTCAGCTTGGGATCCATAGCAGTGGAGCTGCTGGGACAGCGAGGTGGCCATGGGATGAGCCTGCTGTGCCCAGGAATTTGGGAGGRTGTTGAGGCYTCCATCACTTTTGGGAGGATGTTGAGGCCTCCATCACTGATTTAGCAGACAGCTGAATCACAGGACCACCTGCACCTGTGTGAGACAGGAAATAGGTGCAGTCCCTGTGTCTGTACTGTTGCATGGCTGAATTTCAGCTTCATGCTCAGATTTAAAAATAAAGTGGATACAAATCTCTGGATGCTGAGCTTTTCTTTAGAATCAGGCTGAGAAGACTCTGGAAATAACAGGATTTCTCAGGGTGCTTGATTGTTGGAGGGAAAAGAAGGGAAGGGARTGGGACAGGATGTTGCATCCAGCAGAAAGGGCTGGACTCCAGGCCAGAATAAAGACTGAAGCTTGAGGTGAACTGGAGATGTTTAAGCTGGGTTTTTCTTGCTGTCTTTCTTTTTTGGTTTGTTTGTTTGTTTGTGGGTTTTTATTTTATTTTCCTTTTTAGGTTTGATGTTTTGTTTTTGTGGGGTGGGGTTGTTTTGGTTTTTTTTTGTTCCTGGGACTAGGAGCATTGTACCAAGGACTCCAGGGAAAGGTCCTGGGCCTTGTTCTTCTGGAAGAAGGGAGGCATTGAAGAGGAGTCCAGATGTGGTGTCCAGGGAAAAAGCTGTGTGAGACAGTGCTTGCTGGGACTTTATTTGCCTTTTATGGACTCTTTTGGCTAACATGGAATGTCATCTGCCTACAAGCCTTGCCTGTGGGAAGCAGATGGTCCCCAGGACCTGGCTGGGACCTGGGAATGGCCTGGAGGAGAAGAGGGGAGCAGGGTGTGTTTCCAGCTGTATCTTGTGCCCCACATTCTCCTCTTGCTCAGCTCCGCAAGGCCAGGGCATGGGTCCTGTGTCAGWGGATGTGAGTGTGTGTTGGCAAGGGGAAATATCTTCTTTTAGTAGGGGAAAAKCCCTCTGGGGCACAAAGGAGTGTCAGATGGGGTTTGGAGGCATGGGTTTGGTTGTTTTGGGACATTCCTGTGCTGAGCTGCTAGCCCAGCAGCCGTGTAAAGTGGCTGGGATGCACAGCCTGGCCTGAGCTCGCTGCTCCTCCGATGGTGTGCGCAGAGCTCGGCTCAGGGCTGGGTTTGTGTCCACAGGCAGTCGGGATCAGGGCTTGCCTTGCAGTGTGTCAGGTGCTGGGGTCCAGTTCAGCCGGTTACCCCAGCCCTTCCTCACTCTGGCCATTCCTCAGCCCCAGATCCTGCTGGGGGAAATGGAGTGAGCAGGCATGTCCACAGACTGCGAGGTGGGGRAACTGAGGCACCAGAGAATCTGTGGGGCTCTCCAGGCTCGGCAGTGACAGGTACCCAGGTGGAGCTCTGGTCCCCAAGTGTTCTGCCCTGTCCCTGTGGATTAGCCCTGGGARGTGTGCCTGTCCCCGTGGTGGCTGAGGGATTGCAGAGCACAGCAGCAGGCCTCACCTATGCAGTGAGAACTGCAAACAGATTTTAATGGTTCGATTGGGAAGGAGCTTGCTGAAGTCCAGGAAAAGAATCTTTTTGATATGCAAGCCAAAAACATGCTAACTGAGCTACAAACAACTGAAGGGTCTGCTATTAAAATCATCCTTATTCAGAGATAGACTCAACTGTTATTTTTTCCCTAAGATGGCCAGAACATCCTGTAACATAAAGCAGGAGGAGAAACGAGCCTTACATGGACATTCCTTTTTCCTCTGACAAGAACCTACCCTCCAATTTTCAGTGCACATATACATGGTAGTTGATTTGTGTGTTGTTGAGAGGATGGGGCAGAAAGAATCTCTTGTAAATGATTGCAGCAGTTCACTTCAGGGGAACCTGGTCCCAGCCATACACAGCTTGTTGTTCAGCAGGTTCCATCAGCTGTGCTCACAGCAAGGTGCTGCTGGCTCTGTGCTCCAGCTGTGGG
The DNA here is from genome assembly GCA_014549065.1 of Cardinalis cardinalis. Lineage (NCBI taxonomy): Eukaryota > Metazoa > Chordata > Aves > Passeriformes > Cardinalidae > Cardinalis > Cardinalis cardinalis. Next base: position 2,305,160 of record JACDOX010000093.1, read on the forward strand.
ACAGCAGTGGCATGGCAGGAGAGGCAGGCAGCACTTAAAACCACCCTCAAGTTAGTTAACTTTGCTGCTGGCTGTTGACAGAGTAAAACAAATTGAGTTTCGTGTTCTTTGGATTTGTTCTTGCGCTAAATCGGAGGAGGCAGCAAATCAAGCTTGTTCAGAACTGGAGGAGTTGTCCAAGAAAGTAACTGAGTAATGCAAAAGCCTCTTGAATGAAGAAATGATCCAAAGGGAGGTTGCAGCGGTGCCTGTCTCCACAGCAGAAGCATCTTTGTGGCCTCCTCTGGACTTGCTCCCAAAATCCATCCATCCATCCTTCTGGTGTCGGTGGAGCTGAATTCCAGGTGGGGCCTCACCAGAGCACAGAGATATTTTTAAAGCTTTGATCATAAGGCTATTTAAAAAAAAAATCCCAAAAACCAAACCAGGCTTTTGTTTCATTTTATGAAAACCATGTAGTGTCCAGGGGATGCATGAGTTCTCTTCTTGCCCCCACTCAGTGCCCCTGGGGTGTGGGGTGGCAGAGCTGCTCGGGGCGGGGAGGCTGAGGACCCGGGGCTCTGGGGCTGGCATCTCAAATTGTTTAAATTGCCTCTGGTGGCACAGTGCCAGCTGACACCAGCTGAGAATCTGGACAGAACAACTTGTCCAAGGTCACCTCACGGGCTAAGAGCAGAGCAGTGAATTAAACCTGGGTCTGCAGTGTCTCACTTCAGGGTAAATAAAGAATAAAGAGCTTCTTGGAGGGTCTGCCTGGCTTAGAGCCTTATAAAGAAAGGACAGCCTCAAACACTTGATTCTGGTATGATGTAGAGCGCTATCCTTTTCTTCCAGGACCTCCGGTTAAAAACATTTTTTTTTCCCTTCTCTGTAGTGTTATTTATTTCCTTAAAACGCTTTGTGGCATTCCAGGCTGGCTTCATTTCTCAGGGGAAGGCAGGGGTGCTGCTGGGGACTGGTACCTGCTGCCTTTGTGCCTGTCTTTTCCAGCAGGTAGGGAACAGTCCCAGGTGGAAGAAGTAAGAGGGCAGGTGCCAGTTTGGGCAGGGATTTGCATCCATGTTATCTGCTTTTAGGGGCATTTCAGGGATGTGCAAAGGAGCCTCTACAAGCTTCAGCCAAGCCTTAGACAGATTCTCCCTTGAAAGGCTTCAGCAGCTTTGTGCTCCTGGGCCACCCTGATAAGGACCAGTGCAAAATCTGCTGAGGCCAGGGGTAGTTTTTGATTGTTCTCTGTATTGATCTGTGGTGGTTTATGAGGAGCTTCCTGGATGTGTCCAGAGAGGCTTTCCCTTTCCCCCGTCCCTTTCCCCCGTCCCTTTCCCCCGTCCCTTTTCCCCGTCCCTTTTCCCCGTCCCTTTTCCCCGTCCCTTTTCCCCGTCCCTTTTCCCCGTCCCTTTCCCTCGTCCCTTTCCCTCATCCCTTTCCTCTCTTCCCTGACTACCAGATTTATTTCTAGATATGTTTGCTTACTCCTAATAAATGTAAGAAAGAGATGTCCTGAGGCTTATATATATATTTGCCTGTAATTAAGGTAGGATTAATTGCTTAAAATTGCGTATAAGGGCCTGTTATGAGATCAGCAGATAGGAGCATGGGATAAAATGCATAATGAATACCRTGATGTTATAAATAATGGACACAGCCAGTGTGCTGGCATCCCCGAAAGGTAATAGCTCTTTCAATATTTAATGGAGTGGCTACCTGAGGGAAAACACTCTCTGTCACTAAGGTGATTTTCAGCTTGGCTTGGGGACACACAGATGGCTCTGAAGGAGGGCAGGAAGCCCTGTGCAGTGGGGGACACTGTTTGTGGTGACAGAGGGGTGTGGAGCCAGGCTTTGCACCAGGATGCTCGGTGGGGTGGGTGCTCCCTGCTGCTCTCAGAGCCACCAGATCCATGTGCTGGCCAGTGGCAGGGAACAGGAGCACAGGCAACCTGCAACTTCTGGAGCACCTTGCTCTCCCATGTTAATTCCAGCTGTTAATTCCTGGGAGCCAAGCTGCACTGGTGTCAGGAACTCAGTTTTCCTGGGGAGGAAGGCACAGCATCAGTTACAGGCTGCCCTTTAGCCCTTTAGCACTGACAAGAACAATCTCAGGGGTTTTCTGAGCAGATGCAGGAAAAGGGGAATTTCCAGTGCTCCCTCCCTCTGCCAGGCCTGGGTTCACACCTCTGTCCCCAGCTGCTCGTTTCACAATTCCCAGCTCCTCCACACTCCTGTCCCACTGTGTTCTATCCCTGCCTTTCACTCTGTCCACTGCAGCTCTGCACTGCCTGGGAGGGCTGGCTGTCAGTGAATTTTCCCCATGTTAGGAGTGCTTTTGGGCAGCAAATCCAGACTTGGTACCAAACAGTGGGGTTAAATAGCAGAGCCAGTGTCTTGTCTGGGGCTGAGGCTTRTCTCTGTTCCCCAAGTGCCTTTCCAGCGCTGTGGAAGCAGTAAATAACAGCAATTAAACAAATACCAATTACAGATTCATGTGGTGGTGGTGCAGGGAAACACAAGGGGAAAGGAGATGTAGGGCAAAAGGACAKGAGAAATAGTCTTTTCATCCCTCATGCTTGTTTACTTTTATGCAAGATCCAGTTTTTTCATCATCTTTTGTGGAGAAAAGCGTGAAAAAAATCTCTTTTGTGATGTTTCCCTTATCATCASAGATACCAGAGTGGGAGCCAGGACTTATGACAGTCTTTTTTTYTCCTTTTCTTTCTTTCCTGGGAGGGAAGGCTTGTTTTTAGTGCCCCCTCTACTAAACCATGTTGCTYCAAGCCCTGTCCAGCCTGGCCTTGGACACCGACAGAAATTGTTCAGGCAAAGCTGCAAGGGTGTCACTTTTCAATTTAACTGCRATAAAGTCATGGTTTCCCCCATTTTTTTGTTTTGATTTTTTTTGTTTTGTTTTGGTTTTTTCCTTGGTGGAAGAGTTGCTATGTTTCTTTTCCCAGCACATTTTTATGGCGTTTTCAGACTAAATTTAATTCTGCGGAATTCTGTTTAGCTAGAAGTGTGAAAGAGAGCGAACCAAAATGAAATATTTTATTCCACTGGAACATTTCATCTGACCCAAAACCGTCTTTCCTCCCACTGTGTCAGCTCAAAATTAGGAGAGAAATTCATAAATGTGGGGGAAGGAGCAGTGACTGTTCAGCTCCCGAGCGCAAACCCCAGGTATTCACCCCTGCTTGAAATGCAGTTTGTTTTTTCACTGCTTCTAAAAGTGAAAAGCTGGGTTTTTTTTAGTGCTTTTAAAAAGATAAATGCCTTCTCCAGAGAGTTAGCTCTTTCTGTAACACGTTACCCAATCCTTCCGAGAAACAAGGGWCTGTCTGGTAACAGTGAGGCTCAAGTGCTGCTTTTCCAGCCTTGTAAGGTCATGATTGCCAGGTTCAAGCAGCCACAGGATCTTGGAATGGTATAAAAAGTAGCTCTGTTAGTGATGGAAAGTCAGCTGGAGATTAATTCATTGCTGCTCCTTTTTTTTTTCCTCGCTGTCTACCATGAAGAAGGGAAATCGTGATGGATGGTTTTGATAGGGATGACCCAGATGTGCAGCCACCTGTAGCACAGCCTTGCTGCTGTCGCTCCTGCCTTCTGTGAGCAGGGTTTGCTAGTGGAATGTGGGAAAGGGAGAGAGCAGCGGGTCTGGATGTGCTTTAGGATTCYCTGGCATCCCTCACAGGGAGCAGGGATGAGGGTGAGATGCATGGGAAGGAGTTTGGTCAGGGAGAGGAGCTGCCTCAGGGATGTGTTGGAAAGGGGAATTTGCTCTCCATCTCCTTTTTCTGCCTCGGAAAATTTCTGTTTATTTGGGATAGGGGGAAAGCACTGGCGCCTGCAGCAGGGTAATGTGAAGGCTGCTGCTTCACCTACTCCTGCAGGTTTCCTCTACAACGGCCATAAGAGCAGGAGGAGGCAAAAGCAGTTTTCTGGTGTTAGGAGACTGTTCCATGCTTGGGACAGAAGGCAGAAGGAAAGGGCAGCAGCTTTGTCAGGGGAGATGTGCTCTGTTGTGTTTGTGAAGTCCCCAGGTCRAGGTGAAAGATGAGGAATCTGACTCTGTTCTCAGAAGGCTGATTTATTATTTTATTATATTAAAGAATGCCGTACTAAAACTATACTAAAGAAAGAGAAGGCTACAGACAGAAGGCTTAACAAGAATGAATAATAAAGACTCTTGACTGACTCCTCAGAGTCTGACACAGCTGATGGTGATTGGTCATTAAGTAAAAACAATTCACATGAAACCAATSAAACATGCACCTGTTGGTAAACACTCTCCAGGACACATTCCAAAGCAGCAAAACACAGCAGAGGAAAAAATGAGATAATACTGGTTTTCCTTTTTCTGTGAAGCATCTCAGCTTCCCAGGAGAAGAAATCCTGGTGAGGRGATTTTTCAGGAAATGTGACAGTTGGCAGTGCTGTGCCAGCGAGCTCTGGAAATCATGACAGGCAGTCCAGGGCTGTGAAGCACAGAGATGGTGCCAGCAGTGCCCAGACTTTGCACTGTGCCAGGTGAAATGCTAATGGGATGAGAGTGGCAGCAGGGARTGAGATATCCCTGAGAAACCGGAGCAGGGAATCACAGAAGCCACTGCTGTTGAACAGACCTGTGGGAAGCTGCTGCCTTGAGATTTATCTGAGTTTGGGCAGGGTCACAGAGGTAAGTCTGTGGTGAARCTGGGGAATTTGTAGAAGCATGAAGACATTGTCAGGAGAAGTCAAACCCTGTTTACTTTAGAGAGGAGCCGAKTCACACGAGGCTGTGATAGGGAGAAGTAAAGAGTGGTTTTTTTATCAGGTGCAGAACTGTTCCTTTTGCACTTGGGTGTAGATCAAGAAGAACAGAATGGTGAATTTCATGGTCGAGCTGATACAAATACTAAAGAAAACACAGGTTTCTGCACAGACTGGTAATGAACAGTCACATATCCAGTAACAGGTTTTGGCACAACGCAGTAGGGAACACAAGACAGAATTTTATCTTCACTTAACTAAGCTTAATCCAGCACTCTTTGGGATGTAGGAACCCAGGAGTTCTTGGGGAATCTGTTCATCTCTTGCAGGGATACTTTTCCATCCCCTGGGCTTTGCTGTGTGAGGTGGTGCAGGCACTTCCCCTGGAGCTTGATGAGCCATGGGTGCATTTCTGCTGAGCTCTGCCTGTCCTTGAAGTTGCTTTGCTCTCAGGGTGGAGCAGAGGCAGGCCCCAGCAGCATGCGTGTGGAAATTTCACTTCCAGAGGTTGGGCAGCTTTTCAGAGTTAAAATAAACCAAAAGTCACATTTTGCTGTTGCCATGAGAACCGTGGAGCTGTTGTTGGACCTTCGGAGTGTGCTCTGCCCTCCCGACTCCAGCTGGGCTTTGTTGAGAGCAGCGCTGGGCTGGGAGGGGCAGGAGCTTTGTGGGACCCTCAGCGGGCTCTGTGCTCCTTGGGAGGGAGCTGGGGAGCCTCCCTGGAGGTGTGTGAGAGCTGGAGGTTTTCTGGGGGCTGTGGGGTTTTTTTCTACTGGTTGTCACATAGAAAACATGTGAGAGGATGTGTGGTGAGGGGCTGTTGGTGCAGGGGCGCTGCCCTGCTTGGGTGCTGCCTGCAGCTTGGCTCTGGCCTCTGTGCCTCACTCCTGTGGTGCAGGTATTATCAACAGTGTGCTTTCCCTGCCCTTCTGCACCTTTCCCTGTGGGTCAGGAAATACAGCTTTGAAATCCATGGAAATACAGCTTTGAAATCAGGTGTAAGGAGCAGGCTGCTTGTCAAAGCCAGGTGTAGGATTTCTGGGGCTTTTGTTGTTTGAGATTTTTTTCCCCTGAGGATGCTATGTTTATGGTCCTTGCTGCTGATGATTTTGGAAGAAAAGCATCTCCCAAATCAGCCTAGGCAAAGGGCTAATCCATTTATGACGTGTTTATGCAATCACAAGCTCAGATCCTGTGGTGGGTGTCTGCAGTAGGTCTGGTGGTGCAGGGGCTGACTGGGCATGTCCCTGAGGGTCTGGGGCCAGCAGCTRCAGGGACSTGGCTGCAGGGCTGCAGCTCCTTCAGCTGTGTGCTGATCTTCCACCAGGGTTCCTCTGTTCTGTCCTGAGGCCACCACACCACTGCTCTCCACCTCTGCGCTGGCTTATGTGGAAGCTCGTGCTTGTTTCAGCTTTTTTYCTTCCCCCGAAATATTTCCCTGTTGTAATAACTGCAGGAACGATTCAGGGAGACAGAGATAATTCAGCTGGTTGTGAAACCAACCCTCCAAAACCCGAAGCTGCTGCCATGAGAACAATAGATAAAAGGGACAGACGAGAGAGGAGGAAGGGCAAGCATATTTCGGAAAAGCTGTGCTGTTTTTGGCTCTGGCCAGCAGTTTGCATAGAAAGTAGTTTATTGTCAGTGGGAGCTGTGGATACTTGCCAGCTCTCCTGTGCAGCAGTGCTTTGTGCCAAAGAAAGGCCCTGCCTGTCAGGTCTTCCCTGCTCCAGCCCCCTGCCCATCAGCTCTTCCATGCTCCAGCTGGCTGCTCACAACCACCTTCCATCTTTGTTGCCTTTCTTCACCTCAGCMCTGTTGAGCTGAGCCCTCCACTGCAGTGGATGAGTTTTTTCTCCTCTTCCAGCTCTGGGGTTGGGTGCTCTTGTCTTCTTTGGCTGCTTGGAGCTCCCTGTCCCATGGAACCCCCATCTCCACACCAGCCTGCTTTGTACCCTGTAGGAGCTGGGTGTCYGCTGTTCATCTCGTTGGAGTTCCTRTGCCTTGCTTGCTGCTGAAAATAAATGTGCCTGTGGGATCAGAGTGCAGTTGGGGAACGTGGGGATGTTGTTCAGCATCGTGAGGTGGTGTTCTTCGTGCTGGGAAGTGCAGCCAGGATGAGTTTGGCTGTGTTTCTGCAGCACTGGAAGTTGTAAACTCCAGCCAGAGCCATCTGGAATAGCGTAAGGAGCTCCTGAGTTCCCACGTGGAGATCTGGGTCACACACAGAGCCTTTCCAGGAGTTCTGAGCTGTCTGATCTGTCCTTTTTTCCACTCCACCTCACTTCCATRCTCGTAGGTGGAACAGGTGAGCAGTGTTGCTGGAGAGGCTGAGCCTGGCAGGGACAGAACTCCCAACAAGCACACACTCGTGCACTCCCTGCCTTATGGAAAGAGGCTGCTCGAAATGCACCGTCTGCATTGTCTTAGTTCTGTTATGAAATGCAGAGCAGGCACAAAGACAGGGAAAAATGACTCATGTGCTTATTGTCCATGGGAATATCTCGGGGAGGAAGTGCAAGTAAAGCTCTCCAGAACCTGAGTTCTGAGTGTGTAATGTAAAACTGGCGCTGGGTAATTGTGGAGTTGTGGAAAATACCTTGTTGCGAYGTTCAGTGCTTGGAAAAGTAATTCTTTCTCTTTGAAATACGCTATGGTACAGACCTTTGGAAAAACTCTTCATTGTACCAGAGCTTTAGAGGGTGTCACAGTGTTGCTTTAGTATAAAGCCAGCAGCTAGAACATGAATAAGAAAAGTATTCCATCTTGCTTGCCCAAAATGGCACTGCAGCTGAGGCAAGATGTTTAGCAGTCTTTACCTCTGCTGAGAAAATGAAACAACTTTGTTGTGGTTCCCATTAAAAATCATCCAATCCTGAATAACTACAGTTGAGAAAGAAAACTGTTAGCTTCCTTTTTTATAAGTTTTCCTGCTTTTCCTTGGGAAGAAGTGTTTGGCCATGGTGGTGGTGGCCTGGCAGCTGTGCTGTGGAATTCTGTGGCCGAGGTGATGTCCCTGGTGCTTGCGCCTAAAGCAGGGCAGGCCTTGAGCTGCCTCCACCACACCACAAGGAGACTGGTGCCAGCACATAGGGAAACCACAGRGACCCTCTTGTGTGTCACTGTGTCCTTGTTAGCAAGGTTAAAATCTCCTCGTGTCCCTGTTTTCACAGGGAAATCCTTGGAAGGCCAAAGCTTTGAAAAAGGTTCATCTCTAACTTCTGTTTTCTATTGCTCTGTTGAGTGAAATCTGTTTTAGAATGGAGATGCCCTAGGCAGGATTTTGGGGGTGGTGGGCTGCAAATTCTGCTGTGGGACAGACAGCTGGCCCTGCTCTGACCTGGGGGTGCCAGAGGAGAGCTTTTCCTGGTGTCAGTCACTGCGTTGAGCTCGGCCGTGGACCAGGTCCACTGCTATTTACTCTGATTTTTGTCAGTGCTGGATGTAGCCTTTATAAACACTCCTGTTGCCAAATTAAGCTTTTACCCTTCCAGAGTCACCTTAAATGACATTGTTCTTCTTTACCCCTTGCTTGGAAGAGTTTGCCACCCAAGAGAGGCAGAGGTTCTGCAAGAGRTCGGGGACTGTGGCAGTCCCTGTGTCCTCCCTCCCTCATGCCATTGCTCCATGCAGTGACACAGARAAGCCTCTCTGGCTTGGAAAGGAGTTCCTCTGCTTTGAAAGCAGCTTGTATGTGGAACTGAAACTGCTTTGCTCAGGCTACCAGAGTGTTTGTTGTTAGAGGAGATCCCTGATGCTGCATTACAGCTTGTGCTCCTTCTTGGAAATGCAGCCCGCTTCCATCAGCTTAATCTTACTGGTGCTCACAGGCTAAACTGACAGCAAATTCCATTCTCTAACAYTGGTAAAGCATTGAAAGGGCAAAGTGCTTGAAACTTCAAATCATGGCATTTGATTTACCAAGGTAAATGTTTTTTTTTTTTTGCTTAGAAAACAGGGGTGCTTCAGACTGCTTTAGGCTCTTCCCCCAAACATGCACCCAGATGACTCCTGTGTATCCTGAGAGAATTGGTCCCAGTTACTGCTGGTGGCCTGGGATGCAGATTCCCAAGCACCCCTTTCCTGAACATTCCCTCCTGGCATGGCATGGAGTGGCCTGAGCAGAGCATGATCTGGGCAGGGCAGGGAAGTCTCAGGTTGGGCAGCCCTCTGAACTGGGTGTGCCAGGGAACCTAACACAAGGCTTGGGACCTGCAGAGAACCTTTTCCTTTGTCCTTAATCACYCTCTGAGGCATTGGCCCCAGATTTGAATCTCTATCCCACTGCTTTTTTGCCTGTGATCTGTTTGCAGGGTAGTGGACAGAACTGGGAATATTTCAGAAGTCTTTGTGAGAGAGCCCATGTTCTGTGTGTTGGGAAGGGGATGAATGGGTGGGAGGAAATCTCTCTCAGATGCTGTTTGTTACTTGCAAGGTCTCCATTGCAAGAGGGCTGATTTGGTGTGTGTGGATATCTTCTGGTTTAAAAAAAATAKAATTTTTTCTTCCTCCCTTGAATCTGAACCAGCATAGGAGACATGGAACTGACACATGAGCACGTTTGTCCAGCTGATTAGGCAGACATGGCATGTTCAGGGCTGACCAGCCTTGTGCCAGGAATATTGTAGAAATCAGCCAGCTGTCTTTTTGACRTTGCTAAAACAGAGCTTCACTTAGCAGCACCAAGGAAAAGCTGAAGGGGAAGCAGAGCCAGGGTTGAGTCAAAGGTAGTGAGACAAGCACTGCCCCTCCTGTTCCTGGATATTTCTTGTTACTGGAGGTGTGGAAACGAGTCAGAGGCATGCTCTGGCTTCAGTCAGATGGCCCTGGGTGGGAAAACAGAGATGCTCTCCTAGGATGAATTTCAGGAGCTGTGGAGGAATGGCTCCTGTGGGATGGGGAGCTGCTGGCAGGGTCCCATTCCAGTGGGCTTAGAACCACTGCCCTTTCAAACCCAAGGGGCATGCAATGTTCTGGCTGTTTAAAATGCAAATGTTCTGGCTGYTTCAGGATGATCAGGAGTTGCCTTTCCTCATGTGTCCACTGCTCTGTTCCTTCAGGTTATGATGCCCTGAGCTATTCTGTGGGAGGTGGTGACAAGTGGAGCGGGCGGCAGCTCCTGCAGGCGCGTGAGCAGAACGTGAGTGACCTTCCAGAGGATGGGGGACAGCAGCTCTACATCAGAAACTGCACTGAGCCAGGTAGGAATGAAAGTTCCCTCCAGCTCCTCAGTCCTGCTGGTGGCTTCCTCACATCTGTACTGCCGAGACTTGCTTATTTTTAAGTCCATAAATGCGTTTCCTCGAGTTTTGGGGAGAGGAGGGGAAGGGTTTTTTCTCTGTTCTTCAGGACTAATGTAGGTTACGTGCCCCAGGAGAAATTCTAACAAATCCAGTTCTGGCTGYACTTCTCTGCCTATAATTTTTCCTCTGCCATAATCCTTAATAACATTTCTGGACAGATGGATGATTATGGTCTTTTTTAGACAGCAAAAACTTGTACAAAAATTCTTCTTCCTCAATTTTTGCTTGTTTGCATAACTTTGGCACTGTGCAGACCCAGTGTTGCAGCCTCACATCAGCACTGGCAGTAACATTTTCCCCCACTGTGCTCAGCACCTTCTGTCTCACCATTGCAGCTGTTCCTGCTGCCCTCACCAAACAGAGTGGTCTGTAGGAAGCATGGGATATTTAATTKGTGGTGTGTGWGTTTTCCCCCTCCTTTTTTCCAGAAAGTAGAACAATAACTACTGAGTACCCTGTGTTTTCTCAGGAGAGAGAAAGCAGAAATACCTAGGTATGGGAAATTACTGTTTCTTCTTGAAATTGTCATGATGTGACATCCCATAGTAGAAAAACGGATGCAAAGTACTGCAGAAAGGAAGTGAAAGTAACAGAGTTAAGGTCCTGCCTGTGGTTTTGTCGGTTTTGTTTGGGTTTGTCATAGTGCAAATGCAAATAACCTTAAGTAGTGTTAAGTACTGTTGGTGTTAGGCCAGGTGGCAGTCAGAAGCATTTGGGAGTGGGAGACTCCCAAAATTCACTGTCTGTGGAAGTTACCTGTTGAGCTCAGTGGGCTGAGGACGACCTACAGGATGCACCAGTTGTGCTGCTCAGCAAACAAGTGAGTAAAAGAGCTGGCAGGAGGGCATGGGCACATCAGTGGCAGGGGTGCTGYCTGTGATGCTGCAGCAGCAGAGAGCAAAGTGCTGTCAGCTGTGCTTTCGTGTCTGAAAGTGTGGCCAGGAGCAGGGTGGCTCAAATCCTGGCACAGCCCTGGCAGCAGGAGCTGTGCTTGTCAGGCAGAGCTGCTGGGAAGCTCCATCCCAGGGCAGCACAGTCCTTCCCTTTGGATCAGGTCCCAAATGGTGGCACRGCACTTGGGGTTTCACCAGGCATGACTGCTTTGCCTTCTCCAAGGGCTGCCCAGGGAAACTGGGGCAGTTTGTGGTGCTCCTGAGGATAATGCACGAGTGCTGTATAACCAAAGCCTGGGGGCCCCTGTGACCTGGGAATCTGCAGAGCTCAAACCTCCCTCCAGCATCACATGTGTTGGCCTGCAGGTGCTTCTCCTTCCCTTGAGCAGGTGTCAGGAGGGAAAGGCTGCCTGAAAATGAGGGTTTTTTTTTTCCTGCTTACTTCCCAAGTGAACCTGTATAAACACCTTGCAGCTTGGCAGAAGTGGGTTGTTTAAGAAAGCAGTTTTACCTCACCTGCTGGTGGAGGGCAGTGGAATGTCTCCTGTTAAAATGTGCTGTGGTTTTTTGCAGTGCTTGGCTTCTGTGCTGTGTTGGCAATAAACACACCTTGACCTGCTAAAGGGAGGATCTGTGTTCTTGAGCTGCTCGGGTGATTGCAGGCTCATTTGAATGCCTGCCATGACATTTGCCAACTGCTGCTTTCATTTCCTAATGGTTTATCCAATGACCTATCTAGTGTCATTTCATCATCAGAACTGCTCCAGATAGTGGGGGTTTTGCTCCCTTTGCCATTGCAACAAAAACTGTAGAAATATTAAAGTGCTGAAATGGACTGATTCCAGCCTAAAGACCATTTTTAGGATTTTGTTTTGTTTTGGTTTTTTTTGACCTTTTTCTGAGAAATGCCCATCATGGGCTCCRACCTGGTCCTGTGGCTGATTGTGGTTGTGTTGAGTGGAAGCAGAACCACAGAGCAGCTTGCTGTCTTTCCTGAGGAGCYTCTTGTCTCTTGCTGCCTGTCCTCTGAGTGTCCAGCCCTGCACTCAGAGCTGCTTGTCCCCTCCCTCTTGGATCTTGGTGGCTTCTCATGGCAGTGTCTGCTGTCTCCTACCCATCCCCTTGTCCTTGTGGTATCCACACGAAGGCGTGTGGAACAAAAACAATTTGGACAGTTTATTCACTGGAGTAGTGATACTGTTTAAATGAAACACTTGTGATTCTGGGCCATGTTTGACAGTTTCAGCTCATGCAAAAGATGACGAGGAAAGAGTGAGAATTACTTGTGTCAATTCAGGCAAAGTATMATTTACTCACCCAGTCCTGTTCAGAAATGTGATTCACTCACTGGAAGCCAATAAAAAGGATTAARCTGGTTTAATGTTGGGTCAGGTCCCTGTGCTGCCAGATTCAGGACTCGAATTGCACTGGAGGAGCTCCAAAGCTTGCTCTTCTTTCTTTTATTAGCTGCCAGAAGGTGACAGGCTCTGGGGCTGTGTCAGGGTGGCATGTCCCATGTCTGGAGGTTCAGGTGGGAGGGGGTGGCCAGGTCCCTGTGCCAGCTGCTCACCAGACTGACATATGCTTCCTCTGATGAGCTGTCATCACCTTCTTTCCTCCCCCCTCTTTAGCACTTCCACTCCACCTCAGAAAGGCTGAAAATAAAGTAACAGCCYTGCTTAAATGTGCTGTTTTAAAGTCATTATCAGTAATGGCAGGAAATACTTGATTGCTGCAGGAACAAAAAGATCTCCCTGTATTCATTTAGACCCTCAGGCATAAAAGTGCTTAAATTAAACAGCCAAAGAAGTTTTTTGTGCAATTATTTTTTTACAATWCCTCATCTTATTTCAAAAGCAACTTTATCAATATTTCTCCAGTGAGTCACAGCTCATGGTAGTGTAATTTGTAGTGCTTGGCTGTGGGGCAGGTAACCCTTGCTGAATACTTACTTGTGGCTGTGTTTTTGGAGCCCCTTTGGCACTGAACCACACACCCAGACCCCCTCGGTGGAGCTAAACATTCTGATCTCTTTCCTCTCTTTTGTTTATGCACGTGGTGGGCTTTATGTGGTGTGAGTTCTGCTGGGCTGTCATGCACAGAATGAAGTCCAGAGAGCTGTAGAGTTTAGAAAGGCCTTCTTCCCAAGCAAATACAGCATCCTATTCACTCTTCACATGAGTGATTTAGTGTTTTGTTTTCCTTTTTTTTCCTGTTCCTCCTTGAGCCTCAATCCAATTGAAAGTTGCCTTCCCTCAAGCAAAATTAATTTTATCCTAGCAAAATGAAAAGTAAAAATTTGTTCCTGCCTTGCAAGTTGCCAAACCTTGCTTTCACTTGGGGGAATGTTAGCAAAATAAATTGCTGTAAGTTTAGTAACAAAATATCCTTGAGGAATAGCAAAAAAGAATGTTCTCCTCTCAGTGAGCTATAAGTTTGGTGAATTTGACAGAAATTTGCTCGAACTTCTGCTTCCACGCTTTGCTTCTGTTTGTCAACTTCAGACCTAAAGCGTCAGAAAAMCCAGAATGTTGGGCTTAAAACCTCAGAAATAGAAACAAAATCATGCTTATTTCTCCTGGGTTCTTGTTCTGGCAGGGAGTTGGGTTCTCCCTGGCTGCAGCCAGGAAGGAGAGACGTTCTCTCCTGTGGTGGGGACCAGGGCCTGAGCTTTGGTGCTGGCCCCAAGGAGCCGGGTGCTGGTGCCCAAGTTGTGTCCAGACACTGGATTTGGCTGTGTCCCAACAGCTGCACTTCTGGCTGAGTGAGGGCTTTGGAGCTCTCCTTGCAGAGCTTCCTTTGCTAGAAACCACAGTGGGTATTTTCCTTTTCTGTGCTGCGCTCTGGACTTGCTCAGAGCTTGGGCTTCGCCTTCTGGGCTGGGCTCTTTTGTGGGACTGCTGGATTGTAGGGTCTGTTAGCAATGAGAGGTGGTCACAAGTGTTTTCTCTAGGATTTTTCAGCCATCCAAAGTGTGGCTGAGTGCAGGGGAGCAGGTGGCTGAGCACCATTGCTCTGAGGCAGGACCTGGTGTGTTCTACAGCAGGGCTGTACCTGGACAGTGTGCCAGAGGGGGAGCTCAGAACAGCTGCTTTTGGCTGGGTACTTGAAAACTCTGAATTGATCACCAAAACCATGCAGGTCCCTGTAAAACAGGGCCCTCTGGGCATACACAGGAGGCCAGTGGTGGTCTTTTTGCTAAAATTTTGCCAGTGTTCGCGTGTGATTATGTGTGCAACTCCAAGAGCCAGAGGTTCAGGGAGGAAAATAACACAGAGCTGGTGAGATTAAAATCAAGAGGTGGCAGTGCTATTACCCAGTTCATCCTTGGTGTGTTCTATTGCATCAGTGAAACAAAAGGAGAAAGCAAACTCCACATTCCAAAGCCAGCTTTGTCCCTGCAGTGTGCAGACTGAGGAGAGGTGCTGAGCTCCAGAGTGTCTTCCCCAAAAAGCTGCTGTCAGTTTTTCCAGAATCCGTAAGTACGTGTGTATCAAACAGCTTTCAGCCCTGAAACTTGAGTTAATGCTTGAAGCCCCTGCTTACACATTCAGGTTTGATCTGKGAAATATTATAGACACACCAACATTTAAAGCATGTGCTGGTAACTACTTGCTCTSATTTCCTTCATTATCAAGCTTACTCCCTCTACCCTTCTAGCATCTTAGAGAAACTTTCAAACAGCTCAGGAAAGACACTGTCCTTCATGTGACCTGCTCAGGAACCTCATGCTCTGTCCCAARAAAAACAACTCACACCTTTTACATGGCTTGGGGTCAACAGGCACCGAGGCAAATTCCTTCATTCCCAAATTTCTTGGTACTGCAAGTCTAAAATTTTTAAGAWCCAAAAATTTACAGCAGCACAGTAATTAAACTGCTTGTTCTGAGGGAAAAGAGCCTTGGCTCAGCCTTCAGAGCCTCAGCACAGYCGAGATGTACACCTGTAGTGTGGGCAGATCTCTCAGGCTGGGACTTGTTTGCTCCGTTGGCAATGCTTGTGATGAGCCTGTTTTAATTGTTTAAATGTTTTAATTCCTGTTTTAGTTGTTGTTCCTGGTGGGAAATGCTGTGTTGTCAYGGGCTGGCTGTGCAGGGAGGGCTCGCAGAGCTCTGGGGGAAGATCAGTGTGGCACGCTGCACAGGGAGTGAGGAGCACCAAAGGTTAATTGCCTCTTGCTGCCCAAGAATCATGTTTATAATCTTGAGAAATGATGGCGGGGGGGAGGAAGAAAGGAATAATCCTTGTAGGTAAAAAGGAACAGGAGCTGTACACTTGCTGCTGCCCAAGGCACAGGAGGAGGAGRTTTGAGAGTCTGTCAGAAGTGCAGCCCCATCTGCGTGGTAGCTCTCCAATGGTGGAGTGGGGAAGCCCTGTGTCCTTTATTATGATTATGTTTCCCCCTCTGGAATAACTTAAAACGSCCAGAAATTTTCTTGGTTTTTGGATTTATTTTGGCTTTTTTTCCTCCCTTACTTTTTTGTTTGTTCTTTGTATCTAGAGGAATGAGGCTTGCTTCCTTAACCTTTCAGCAAGCTTGGGTTACTCCTTTGGTTATTGTGTGTTGTGGAAAAGGCAGCAGAGAGGCTTGAAATACTGAAAGGGGACCCTTGCTTCCAAATCTTTAAATGCCTTTGCATTTAAAAGGTGTTAAGCAACAAAGCATGACTTCAAATGTGAATAAATATCACATTGTGCCTCCCTGAATTGGGTTTTACTTCTCTGACACTTGAGGATGCCAGGCTGCTGCTGTGCATCACTCTGGTAATCTGAGAAGTCTTCCATGAAGCCTGTGACCTGAATTTCTAAGGAGGCAGTGAAAAAAAAGAAAAAAAAAAWTTGTCAAGTCAGACTTGCTCCTTTCTCTGGGAAGAAAATGCACTTGGATTTTCACATGCTGAGTGTGGAAAGCAGCGCCAGTGGAGGGTTTGGGGCTGGCAACTGGGAAGAGCCAGTGTGGTCCCCTTGTTTGGTGGCTCTGGCTGCCTCAGGACRTTGCTGAGGTGCAGATGGCTGCTCACAGCTGCAATAACATTGCAGTGATTGTGTACCAGATGTAGATGTTCTAGACTGGCCAGATACCAGAATGGTTTATTTTTTTTTTTTCCACACCTGAATTATTCGCTTGGCATGATAAACGCGAATTGGCCACTTAACATTGAAAAATACATTACTGCATTTTTGTAAAATGTCCTCATTCTCCCCAGGAAAATCTGTGCTGCTGTAAATTTTTGGTTCTTAAAAATTTTAGACTTGCAGTACCAAGAAATTTGGGAATGAAGGAMTTTGCCTCGGTGCCTGTTGACCCCAAACCATGTAAAARGTRTGAGTTGTTTTTCTTGGGACAGTGTCTTTCCTGAGCTRTTTGAAAGTTTCTCTATGATGCTAGAAGGGTAGAGAGAGTAAGCTTGATAATGAAGGAAATGAGAGCAAGTGGTTATCAGCACATGCTTTAAATGTTGGTGTGTCTATARYATTTCCCAGATCAAACCTGAATGWGTAAGCAGGGGCTTCAAGCATTAACTCAAGTTTCAGGGCTGAAAGCTGATGTAGCTCTAAGATCCAGGACAAGCCTTCCTTAAAGTTCTGTTTTAAATTTGGTATTTTTGAGCTATTACTGCAAAGGAAGAAAAATAACATCTGGCCCCATGTTGCAAACTGGATTTTTGTTGCTTGTTTTTTGGTTCTTGCCAGTAGTTAGTAGTTAAAAATCAAAGGTCCAGATTTTCCACRAGTGTAAATTATTACTGGCTTCATTGACCTCATTGCATTTACACTGGATTTAAATGACCAAGAATCAAATAAACCATCCCAAGTCAGGTTTTAATACACTCAGGGTGGAGTTTTTATCATCTGCAATCTGCATTTTAAGCAGTGCTTAATTGTGTAGTTTTTATATACAGACACGTGCGTAAATTCAYTTATGCATGCACAGAATAATGGCTTCATGTATTAATGCTGAAGCAGTTTGATTTAATGTGCAGCAGTGGGTAAAATAAAAATATTTAATTAAAATGCCCTTTTTTGTGGACTGCATTAAAAAGAGTTCCCAGATTAGATACTGGCTGCCCATATGTGCAGGTCCTTTGTCATTTCCCTGCTGCTCCTGTTAGAAAATGGAGAGGTGAGTGGTTTTTCTTTCCCAAAGATCTCAAGATGCCAAATGCTGGCAGAGGGGTGGAGAGCTCCCACTTCAGCCCAGGCTCTTCAGGGGCTCTCCCTTGGGATCAAAATCTTCTGTGCTGGCTGTGATGAAACCACACAGAAAGGAGGATCACCCTTGCAATCCAGAACTGTCCATGCCAGCTCCAGGCAGATGGGGGGAGTAACAGAACAGGGTGCCAACTGCTTGGAGTGTTCCAACCAGGCACACACCCCATGGTCACCAGCATGGAGAGCACTCTGTGGATGCTCATCCAGAGATACTGGGTGGTTTTCAGATTTGGTTTCATTTCCATCCTGAATGTCAGGATTTTAGGGTATAGTCAGATACCCTAACATTTCAGGATAGGATCAAATATCTTTTAAAAGGCTTATGCTGGTGCTTTGGGGGAAAAAGTACTGATTGTGGGGCAGCAGCTACCCCAGTGCTTCCTGAGCTGTCTCTCTTGGGGGAACTGCTGCCCCCCAGCTCATTCTGTGCCTTTGCCAGTGACCATAAGTAGTGTCCAGGCAGTGCCACATCTTTCTGTCCTCACCACTGGTCTTGGCAGTGCCCCCCATAGGCACAAGCTTGGATGAGGATCTGCCAGAAACTCTCAAGKTTGTTTGCACAGTTGTGGTTGTGCCTCTCTGCTGGAGGGGGGAATGCTTTGGAATAAACCCTTTCCTTGGTTTTATATGAAAAAAGAGAAGAAACAGAAGGGAAGAAAAAAGAGAGGTGGGATAAAAGGAAGTGAGCAGTCCTGAGCAGAGTGTTTGTAACCAAGGCCAGTCCTGGTGARCACGAACAGCCCAGGCACCTGGTGATGGGTGGGCAGCTGCTGACAGCCTGAATGGCCACTTCTAATTAGCACTCATTAAGAAGAAGCTGACTGGAGGATCAGCTCCTGCCCCCATGAGTGTGAGTCCCCCGTGGCCCAAGCCTGGCAAGGAGARGTCCCAGTGGCCCAGGAGAGCATCCCAGTGATTCCCCACCACTGCAGCTCCACTCCCAAGGGGCCCTGAGGAATCATGAGCCAGAGGTGTGCTGCCTTCCCATCTCTTAATTGGCAGCAGAAGAGGAGGGAAGGAGAAAGTGATCATTATTTTATGTTAAAACAGAGATAATTGCTGCTATAGAATTTCACCAGAAAACAAAGYGGTGATTAATTATTGATCGTCAGAACTCCAGCACAGCTCAGCAGAGTGGGGTTCACATGTCCTGTGGGCTGGGGCACGGGGTGCCCTGTGCCTTGYCACTCTGCAGGGATGGCTCCCGCAGGGGGAGGCTGCTTTGGRGTCTCTTGGGGCTGCTGCCCACTGGAGCTAAGCCTGTTGCTCCATAAAACCTGGCTGCACGCTGARTTCCTGATGGGATCCCTGCCTGTGCTCATGGTGGAGATGTTGGTGTGCCACAGGCAGGTCASCAYGCCTGGAAGGGCCCTGGCAGTGGCRGAAGKGGCTGCTCAGGCTGGAGGGGTGTGTCTGACCCTGCCTCCTGGCTCCCTGCACACCCAGTGCCGTGTTCACTGGGATAAGTGCAAGCAGAGTGTGAGATGTGTTTGCCACTGGGATCGGGCCAGTGGCCTGAGTGACACTTCCCTGGTGCACTCTTGCATCTCCCAGTTACCAAGTCTGGTATCTCTGTATGAAATAGCTCCTTGTGCTTCATTTTCCCTGGGAATTTGAGTGTTTTCTGTACCCTGTGCGAGCCCTTGTGCTTTGCAGTAAGAGTTGCTGAGCTTTGTGCTGCCCCTTGAGAAGAGGCCAGTGTGCTGAGGAAAAGGGAAAGAGAGGGCATGGATTTTCATGAGAGGACATCAGAGCCACTCTTGAAGCAAGCAGGATTTCAAGGATGTCCTCCAGGGCAATTGGTTGCTGCAAGGACTCTCAGTGAGGCAGGATGCTTCATGCAGGGATGCAGTGACTTTCCTGTAGCCATAGCAACAGCTGGAGATGTGGTGGTGGCTGCCAGCATCCCTGGACTGATGGGCCTGTGAGAGAGGTGTGGCTGCAAGGCCAGGCAGGGGAGGGACCCACAGCCATGCAGGTGAGCAGGGCAGGTGTGCTGAGACTGTCCAGCTGTGCTGCCAGATCCTTTCTGGTCACTGCATTGTGCCCCCAGCCCCCAAAGCTGAGGGATGGGCAAGGGACCAGACAGGACAGCTCAGGGAGCAGTGGACAGGGCAGTGCAGATGGATCCCATCCCATGAGCTGTGTCCTGGAGTGAGATTGTTGGATCCCTGTGGAGCCAGGCTCCTGTGGGTAGTGCTGAAGCTCACCCTCTCCCCCATCCCCAGGTACCAGGATTAGAGATTTAATCAGGATGCAGGAGCTGACAAATACCTGGACTGGGAGATGGAAAGTTCCACTGAGCCACCACAGCTCCTGTGCTTGGGGGGAAGCTGGCAGTGGGGGAATTGAGCTGTTCATGCAGCCTCTGCTTGAATTAATTTTATCATCTTCTTGCACTTGGGTTCCTCCTTTGGACATGTCTTTCCAAAATCGCTTTTTCTTAAAAAAAACCCCATAAATTCCAAGTGAAGCTTTTGCTGAAAGCCAGTACATCTTCTGCCCTACCTCCACTGCCTCTGTGCTGAGTGGTTTGGATTGAATCTCTGTCTCCTGGGAAGGTCTCACAGGGATATTTAACCCGCCCTCAGAACAGAATCAATGAGTAGGTGAGCACCCAGGGAGCCAGGAGGACCCAGCAGCCCACAGAGCTGAGCTGTGTGATACATCCTTACCCAAYACCTGCCTGGCCAGGTTTCCTTGGAGCTCCTGGTGGTGTTTGGTGGCTGCTGGAGGAGCCCTTGGTGTGCTGGCACGTGTGCACCCGTGTTGGAGCACACATGTGAGTGCCTGGGTCTTGTCTGCTCTGCAGAGCACTTGGAGTGCTCTGCCCAGCCAGGGACAGCAGAGCTGAAGACAGGATTGATGTYTCCCCTGGCAGATTGTTCCATGTAGGAAATTCCCTGCTGCTCAGAGCCTGTAAATCAGCATCAGATGGCCTTTTAAGGGTGTGTGCTGTCAGTCAGTTTACCATCCTACTCYGATTTTGCAGATCCATGGCACATTCCCAGTGGAGGTGCAGACTTGCCTGCAGCCTGTGGAACTAGAGAGAGTCCTGTTGCTCTGATTCCTTTTCCCAGCCTCATGGATGGGGTCCCACAGTGACTCTGCTTCTGAGGTGGAGCTGGCGTGTCACTCTGGGGGACAGGGCTGCTGCCACCCCCTTCTCCCACAAATGGGGTGCTGCCAATCCTGCTGCAGCTTGGGCAAGCAGAGGGCTGGTGGGGTTAAAGCAAAGCCTGTTGCCCAATTTCAGAGGGAGGAGGTTTGCAAGCAGACCAGGTTTAATTTACTTCCTTGTAATTAATTGTTGCAGTGTTGTTGTGGGTCCTGGGACAAGGTGAGAGATGAGAATTGACTCCAGGTTTTTAGAAGGCTGATTTATTATTCTATTCTATTCTATTCTATTCTATTCTATTCTATTCTATTCTATTCTATTCTATTCTATTCTATTCTATTCTATTCTATTCTATTCTATTCTATTCTATTCTATTCTATTCTATTCTATTCTATTCTATTCTATTCTATTCTTCTAATGACATACTAAAACTACACTAAAGAAAGAGAAAGGAGACATCAGAAGGCTAGAAAAGAATGATAATAAAAATCCTGTGACTGACCAAAGTCCTGACACAGCTGGACTGGGATTGGTCATTTATTAAAAACAATTCACATGGAACCAATCAAAGATGCACCTGTTGGTGAGCAACCACCAAACCACATTTCAAGCAATCAGATAATTACTGTTKACATTTCTTTTYTGAGGCTTTTCAGCTTCTCAGGAGAAAAATCCTAGCACAGGGATTTTTCATAAAATATAACAGTAACACTGCCTTATTTTTCTACTCCCACAAGACCAGYAGAAGAAACACATACTTTGTAGTTTATCTGTAAAACTCAAAGAATTAAGTGAACTGCTCAAAGGATGCTGCTGTGAGTGTGTGGAGAACTGAAACAACCTGGAGGCTTGTGCTYGGTGCTGGGAAGGTGACAGGCTGTGTGCCACGCCAGGTTTGTGCTGGAAATTGCAGAGGAGGGAGGTTCTGTGCTGTGCAGAGATTCCCCTGCTGGGCAGGACAGGCTGTGTGGGAGGCTCAGGAATGGTTTGGGGTGGTGTTGCCCATCTGGCAGGCTGAGTGGCACAGCAGCAGGGCTGGGGCACTCAGGGCTGTGAAAATGAGGTCATCTGATTTTTGGGGTAAACAGAAACTGCTGGGGGAGGTTCTGTACGGAGCCTCAGGTGTGGCTGCCAGGGCAAATCCCTYTTTATTTCTTGACATGCTTAGCAGCAGGCACAGTGGGATGGCCTCAGAGTGCTGACACAGGCAAACACACACTCWGGAGTGGCTGTGCACTGTTTATATGGAGGTGAAAATACTTACAGGAAAGTCAGAATAAATACTTCCCTCTGTTGCCTTTATTGTTCTCTTTTTTGATAACATTTTAAAATTTTTTTTTGGCTCTTTTGTGTAATACTGTTTTGTTCACTCAAAATTTAAACAGAACAGTTTCAGCTGATTTTTAATTTTTGGGTGAAAATACTAGAGACCCTCATCTTCCATGTTACAGCATGATGGTGCCACAGGTGATGCATCCTCCTCCCAGCGTCCCCTCAGGGGGTTGGGAGCAAGCTCCAGGAGCCTGTGGAAGGCTGGAGCAGCTGAGGAGAAGCCTGTGCYGTTCCAGCTCTCCTCAGGCACTGTGTCCTGAAGTGGGAGATGGAGCTGCAGTTTTTGGATTGAAGCACTTTGTTTCTAACATTGGCTGCAGCAAACAAGTCTGGAGAAGCATTAAATCCTGAAGCAATTAAATGTATCTGCAAAGATTTATTTTTTTTTCCTTTTGTGAGATACTTTGCCAGCTGTTGTTTATGGAAAAAAATCTCAATCTTTTTTATGAGAACTGTTTTTAGGTTTCTTTGTGTTTGGGGCTGATTTATACATTATGCATTAGCTCRGGAAGGCAAAACATTTATTTACCAGCCTGAATATTTAGAGGAGGAATAAGTGGGAGTCAGTGAAGAGCCTGTATGGATAGCTTARCCAGACATTCAGAAGAATTTTCCTGGTGTTAGGAATGGCACAATTAACTTACAAGGGAAGAGCCAGACAATAAATGGACTTTCCTCTGCCTATGTGTGGGTGACCCCTGTGGTGGTGTTCTCAGGGGTCCCAGGAYGAGGGAAGAGATGAGAATCTTGRCTCCATGTTTCAGAAGGCTGGTTTATTATTTTATTATATATATTATATTAAAAGAAAATGATATATTATAACTATACTAAAATAATAGAARAAAGGATTTCATCAGAAGGCTTGAAAGGAATAGAAAAGAATGATAAAATCTTGTAACTGACCAGAGAGTCSGAGACAGCTGGACTGTGATTGGCCATTAATTAAAAACARCCACATGAGACCAACAAAGATGCACCTGTTGCATTCCACAGCAGCAGATAAYCATTGTTTACATTTTGTTCCTGAGGCCTCTCAGCTTCTCAGGAGAAAAAAATCCTAACAAAAGGATTTTTCATAAAATACGTCTGTGACAGACCCCTCTGCCTGCAAGGCCTTGTGCTCCATGGCTGGTGCACAAAGACTGCAGAAACCCCTCTCTCTGCTGGATCCTGGGGACTGACAGCAGCTGGGGATTTCTCTGTTGTTGGGGGTACTGGCTTCATGCAGGCCAGGGAAAGAGGGGACACGTGGAATGGTTCCTGACTGGGCTGGTGGCTGTGTTTGGGAGGAACTGAGGAGGAGTGGGTTTTCTTAGTTTAGGTTTGCTAAATGGTGTTTTTGGGGGAGTTCTTTTCTAAGGCACTGTGCTGAGAAATGCACTGCTCTTTATGCTGTTCTCTTTTCTTTTTGCCTGTGAATGAAAGGATGTTGATTAGAGCTGGGGCCAAGCAGCGTGCCCTTGTCTGGGATGAAGCATGCCATAGGAATCCTGCTGCTACAGAACGAGGCTCTGAGGTGATTTTATTGCTTGCTGACTGCAAAAACTTSCCACCAAATGATAGTTTATGAGAGCTGGGCTGTCTTAGGAACAAATGGAGTAAGTGGGTTGGAGCTGTGAAGAAAACAAACAATATGGGGGATAATACATCCTTACAGTTCAGAACATCAGTTTCAGAACAAGGAAGCGACTTCCCTGGGAGCAGGTCCTTGGCTGCCTCAGGAGCTGGCAGGAAACTGTGACGTGAATTTGAACAAAATGCAGCAAACCATCAAGCAACCTGAGCTGTGAGACCTGTGAGCATTGCTTCAGCATGATGACATTAATCAGAGAAGCTGCAAACCTTCCTGAACATCACTGTGGGAATGAGGACTGAGCTGTGGCAGTCACGGAGCAACAGTGTGAGCTGTTCCCTGCAAATGCTGCRGGAACACACAGCAAGCAGCCAGGAATAAGGGCTCAGAGAGGGAGGTTTTGGTGTGGTCAGAGGGGGGACCATGTGTGGCACAGGGCAGACTCCCATGGGCTGCCCGAGGTCTCCCATTGTGCTTGCCGCTGGTGCTTGGCCGTTTCATTGCTTTTCCAGGCAGGCTGTGTGAGGCTGCTGTGGCTTCACTCATCCTCTGCTTGCACTGAATAATGATGAAGGTACCTGTGGAGGTGCACTGAGCCTGGCAGAGAACATGGGGGAGAAAGCAAAGCAGAACCCCCCCCGGGCTTTGTGTCTGAGAGTGTTGTTCTGTTCTTTGATGGGGGATGCCTGGTTGCAGGAAGAACATGGTCCAAAGCAGCCAGCCCCCAATCCAGAAGGGTTCATTTATTTGCCCCACAGCATGTCCTGAAATAGTAATGTTTGGATAGTGTTTTGGGGGTAACTAAGCTGGAACATGTGTATAACTGTTCAAGTTGTGAATGCCAAAAAAGGGAATCCACGCTAAGCTCAAAAATCTGGACTCGTCATGTAATTAAGAAAAATGTTACAATTGTARTTTGGTTTTGTTGCATTATGCTATAGGCTTTTTGGCAGGGATTTCATGGGAGATGAGGAAACAGCAGCTTGATGCTTCCCTCAAGCTTTTTTGAGTCTATTCTCTCTTTTGCCAAAGTGTACGTGATGCATTCTTAAAAAATCCATCTTGGGTTCCTCGGCCCCTGCTGGAAACCACTCTGGAGAGTAAATGTGGGACAAAGCAGATCTTGGATGCCCCTGCTCCCCTGCCAGGGCTTTGTCTTTGAAAACCAGGGTGAGGTAAGGAAGGGTCTGGCCCTTCTGCTCAGCTGGACCTGGTGTTCAGGGAGGCAGGAGAAGTTCTGGCCGTCTGTGCGCCATTGGGGAACACAATTTGTGTGATCTGCAGTAAAGTYGTGGTTATGTGGGGTGGTCTTCAGTGTTGGGGGCTGAGCTGAGCTCTCCCAGGGGTTTCTTACCTCTGCATGTGGGCACCAAGCCCAGGGAGAGGCACTGCACGGCTCTGAGCACATGGAATGGGTTTACAACCCTTACATAAGGGCATGCCCTGGATGGAGAGGATGATTAAACATGCAGAACCCTTCAACAGGGGGAGTTTCTCAATTTCTATGAGGAAAAATAAAGTCATCAGGGCCGTCCCTTTGCTTGCATCTTAAATTAACCCAGAATTTAATTTGTTTCATTTGTTTTAGTTTGTCAGCTGGGCAAGAGTGAGCTTGGGCAGAGATATGTCAGAAAATTAAGCTTTACTCCTTAGAAAAAACCACAAAGCCTTACAGCTGCAAGAACAGCAAGGTTGGTGAAAAGGAATGAGGGGGGAAAAGGAGATTTTTAAAGCCAGTAGATTTCTTCTTTTGGTTGCTTTCAGGTTTGAAAAACCTGAGGTTTTTAAGCTCTTCTGCAAACACGAGGATTCAGGAACGCTTTTTGACGTTCACTTGTTTTTCCTGGTTTTGTTTTTTAACTTGCTTGTGATGAAAATGGGTTTGACCTTCTGGCAGGGTGAGGTGGCACTGAGTGAATGCTACCAGGCTGTCCTGCAGGGCAGCTGGCATGTGGGATGGGAGCTGGGAATGGGGACAAGGATGTGCCTCAGAGGGAGCCAGGACTGAGTGTCCCCTTTTCAGAAGCATTGCCTGGTCCTTTAAGGGGTTCTGGTGGGGAGATCTCTTGAGCACTGATGGTTTTTATGCTGGCATGGCTGGCTGGGGGAAGCAGGGGGAGCTGGGGTGCACCTGGCAGGCTGTGGGAATTCCCTCCCAGTTCTCCCCAGCTGTGGTGCTGGGGGCATTGTGCAGAGGATGCTGGGCACTGAGAGCCACCGGCATATGGCAGTGGTAGGAGGGGTTTCCATGGAAACCTTTCAGCAGCATGACATCACCAGCGTTGTCACATTTAAGCTTTTCAAGGCTTTTTGGATTTTAGGGATTACATAACATTGGAAGGGTTAGGCTGGGGCTTAGATCTAATCAGTATTCAGGGTCTTAGTTGAATTAAATTTTTAGAAAATCCAAACACCCCAATCCAAAAGTGGCCAGCAGCAGTGGCAGCAGCAGCAGCAGTGGCTTTTTAGTYGTCTTGGGCAGGCTCTGTGTGGAAAAYRCCARTCATTTGTTTTTAAAATTTTAAAAGTTTAATAGTAATAAAATGGTTATAAAAAATAGGAATACAGTTAGAGTAATAATAATTTGGACAATTTGAATTAGGACAATAYRAGACCACAGAAACAAAGAGTTACAGRTGTCCRGGTACCTTTTTCAAGGCAGCACGAKCCYGAAAAAGGACCCACGTTAACAGAGGATTAACCCTTAAAAGCARCAGCCTGTTGCATATTCATACACCTCATACATGRTGCATAAATTCCATTCAAACACAGGATTCTGTCTGGTCAGTGTCAGYTYCTTCCTCTGAATCCTGACAGCGCCTTTGAGGCAGGAAGAAGTTCRTTTCTTCTGMTAAGAGGGCAATAAATTCTTTTTCTCTGAAAGATTTAGGTGTCCTGTGGCTGCTATCYCACTGAGAGTCCTTTCTTTAAAAAAGAAGAAACTGTGCTATCTACAGAGCATAGTTTCTATTTTAACATTTTTTATAACCTAAAACTATATTTAACACAGTACTTAAGAGAATTAATACAGCATTACTTTCTAACAAAACACATACAATATTCATTTTAATATTTGCAAAAAGCCAATCATAAAATACATGCATTTTTCACACTCTGCAAACCCTGGAGCCTCAGGGGCTGGGGCAGCAGGAGCTGCTAGGCTGGCCACTCACACCACCTTTGTGTAGCTGAGTCAAGGTTTTTTGCTTGGAGCAAAAGGAGAATCTTCATCTTGCTTCTAGGTGTCTGTAATAATTTCCTAGTAGCTGTTTGTGTTCATCTTTCTGCCCAGTAACTTTTCTTATATGTGAACTTGAGGAAAATACTCTGTGGTTTTCTGTGAAGTGTAACTTGGTGTTTCTGTGAGGCATTCAAGACTGAAGAGCCTTGTGGGAAATTTGGAAATAATGCAATAACATCTAGTGATGCRGTACAGCCTGCAGATAACACAGGGAAAGTCTTGAAAGATGATGGATTTGTTTTTAACCACAGCACAACTCCTCCAGACTTGGGGGTTCCTGACTCAGCATTCCTGATGGGAACAATTTCCAGCAGTGAAAGGCAAGTTAGCTCTAGGATTCCCTGGAACAAAAAGATTTACTGGGCTGGARGGGAATGACTTGTCTTGCTGAGAGGAGGTGCAGCATGAAAAGGAGGGGAAGGACTGAAATCCACAGTGAATGCTATGAAGACCCTTCCTGGTGTCTTTATTCCCGCTGAGGGACCCAAAGCTCTTCTGCTTGCCAGGTCTCAGGGCCAAATGTGCCTCTGAGCCACAGGAGCAAGTGCCAGGCAGGGCTTAGGATAGAATCCCTGACTGCTTTGGGTGGGAAGGGACCKTAAAACTCATCTCATTTCCCYGCCACAGGCAGGGACACCTTCCACTGTCCCAGGTTCTCCCAAGCCCCATCCAGCCTGGCCTTGGACCCTTCCAGGGATCCAGGGGCAGCCACAGCTTCTCTGGGCAGCCTGTGCCAGGGCCTCAGCATCCTCACTGTAAAAAACATTCTTTTAGCGTCTGATGTAAACTCGCCCTCCTTCAGCTTAAAACCAGCACTCCTTAGCCCTGATTGAGGAAYGAAGGGCTCTGTTGCAGCTTTGGGGGTTTATGGAGGGTTACCTGAGGGAAGGGAGCTTTTAAGCATYGCTTTTATTTATTAATTTATTTATTTTAGCAAAACACATTTGTGTATGTCAAAAGATGTATCATCTGCCAGAAGAGTGTCATACCTAGAATATGATTCATAAACCAGATGGCATTTGTCTGCCTCTGGAGAGGTAATCTCCTGATCTGTTTGCCTTTTACCTGAAATTGTGTATTGCAGATGGTTATTTTAAGGGAAAATTATCAAACCTCCTCCTTTTACTTCACTAATATCATTAGAGTGCACTTAGAAAATTTTGTTTTGCTAACAAGAAGTTCCTGGGACTGCCTCCAGTGAGAGAATTATCTGTGCAGGCAGCAGAATCTTTTCTGCAAAAGATTATGGTTAGGAAAGATCAGGCTGCTTTTCTTAAGGAGACMAAAATGTTGCAAATCAATAATTGTAGCCAGAAATGATTGCATCTCCCTTGTTGAACAGCAGGATAGTTATGTTCAGTAAGACAGGGGTCAGCTGTAACCTTTCCAAGCCAGCCTTTTAGGGGATTTACTTTACCTTGTCATCCTGTGCCAGCCCTTACCTGGTGTCCTCCTGTGCGTGTGTGGTCTGTCCCCTCTCCCTTGCTGCCCTCAGAAGCAGCTCTTCACTCCTGACAGGAACACAAGGAGTACCTTGGTGAGGAGCCAGTGGGTTTTACTGCAGCCTGGGCATCCTCAGGAATGTTGTCAGGTCCCTGCTGCTTCCTCAGCCCTCAGCATGGTGTTGGTCATGGGTCAGAGGGGGGACAGTGAGGCATGGCCTGAGCCACTTCTCCAGGCACACATGGGCTGTGGTGGATGGCCAGAAGGAATGAATGCCCCCTCCATGCTGGCCATGGGCCTGTGTCACTGTCACCGAGCCTGGGTGCCTCTGGAGAACCACCCCACTCCCCTGGCCTCTTTCTCTTGTTTATTGTTTACCTTATCTAGAGTTTTGCATGCTGTCCACACCATGCTCAGTGCGCTGGAAAAGCACTGCAAAGGTGGCCAACAATCTCTTGTTASAAGGTCTTTTTAGACTAAACTATCCAATTAAGAGCTGACACCTATATTAATTTCCTTTTAACCCAATAACTGATCCCAAAGAGCTGCAATGTGGACTTTTCTGCCCAATTACAAAATGCCACCCAAACCCATGAAGAAGAAGGAAGAAGCATGAAGAAGAAACCTAGGATGACACCCTGTGCCCTCCATCTTGCTTCCATCCACAACATACTAAAAATCCCAAAACCTCAATTTCTCACCAAGTGATCCACCTACACTGCTCTCTATAATCTATTTCACACTTTTGTGGATTCTGGTCTATTCTGGAGTTTAGGAAACTTTCTCCATGGATGAGGGTCAAAGTCAGTGCTCCCCTGGGAGTCAGGGCACCCCAGAGCAGACAGGGAAATATTCCCAGTGCCCTGGGTTTCCAGATCTTTCCACAGCAAAGGGAGAGGGTCACTGTGAAGTGGAACTTGTTGGATAAAATGCACTCTGAGGTCTTATGGATGTATGAAGCAGGGGAAGGATGCACAGGGTGAGTCCATGCCTTTTCCAAGCTCCTTGGGGAACCACCAGGGGAGTAAATCAATCCCTCAGGCAGGATCTGCRCTGCCCAACTGAAGTTTTATGCTCCTTCAGAAGCAGGCAGCTTGGAAACAATTTAATAGATGAGTTAATCCAGATTTGGGTCCTGGGATTGGTTGTTTTCCGTGTATTTGGTGGTGGTTTGTGTGCAGAGGTTGGAAGGCAAGCAGCTGTGAGTTGGGATGGAGGAGAAGCAGGTTGCCATGAGGATGAGCACAGCAGCCACAGCTGTGAGAGGAGCTCCCAGCCCAGCTCCTGCACAGAGGGCAKCCAGTTCCTGAGCTCTGGCACATGAAGCATTTCCAGCAGGGATCAGAAAATGTTCACAGCCCACAGCTCTACCGAGAGCTTGTTAGGACTGCTCGCTGCAGCAGTGTCAGCACACTGAGGAAGGAACTCAGGCTGCAGCAGGTAAATGGGAAATACTGGGATAATCAGGGGACTGTGCAGGCTCAGAACAAGAAAAACACCACCTTGGTCTTATTTGCTGCAATAATTAAAAAAAAAAAATCAAGTGCTATCTGTGCATACCCAGGAGTTAGCACTAAACTTGTGGGTAGGATTAGCACAACRTGGAGGGGGGATAGAAGTGGGCAATGGATAAACACAGGCTGGAAACAAGAAATTTTAGCCACAAGATGGGCAGTGTGGAGRAACTTCCTAGAAAGGGTTGAGAGGGAAAACCAGCCCAGCCCCARACTGGGACCAGTGAGGTCCCAGCTCAAATCCAGTGTTGTGCAGAAGGGCTTTACAAGAGTACAGGAAGGTGTTCATGGTTCATGGAGGTGCCAGAGTGGAGCAGTTTCCTCAGGTAGAGAAATCTCTGCCTTGGGAGCTGAGGGCTCTCAGGGACCCTGTGGATGCTCTGCTGTGTTTCATTCCTAAGCTGAGTGGCATTCCTGGAGCACCAGGAGAAAGCTCTGGGAGCTCAGTATTCAGATGGGAATGCTTTTCTCTTCTGTTTAATGAATTGCCATGAGACAAAATGGTGAGCACAGCTTCAGGTAACTCCATCACTGTGTGGGCTGGTACCTTGGTGTGCTGAGAGTGYTTCATCTCTTAGAAAAAAACATGCATTTTGCTTGCAGCCCAGGGTCCCATGTGCTCACCCACGTGTTGAGAAACAGCTTGCAGATCATTATCTGATTGGCAYCCAGCCACTAAACTTCCAGTGACCTGCCTGCTGATATTATTTTGTGTGCTGCRTTCTCCTGACATAGCCTTGTTGAGCACGTTGTGTTGTTTTTGGAATAAATATGAGGGTAAACAGTAAAAACTGCAAACAGCTGCCAAGGATGGAGGTGAAACATAAACTTTGTGGCTGGTGTTGGAAATAGGATCTTTGGTCTGGCTGCCCTCTCTGGAAAGGGGCAGGCTTGCTTGAGCAGTGCCAAAACAAAGCACACTTGACCTTTGCCACTGCTGGATGCCAGCTCAGAAGGCATTGTATGCAGAATCTGGCTATTTTTGGATCTTGCCCCACAGAGAAAGTGCTGCAGGTGTGTGGCTTGGTATATTTAGGAGATRTAGAGAGTTTCTGCAGTGGGCTAGGCCAGAGGTTGGTTTTACTATCCYAGCTCCAGCAGAACTGGTTGCTCTTCAGCAGTTGTGTCCAAATGGAGGAGTCTGATAGACACTGACAGGACATGTCTCCCATGAGTTGGTCTAATGTGCTTTCTAAATTAATCTAAACTTTTTAGTTTAAACAAATTGAAACCTTTTGGTTTCTGCAGTGCACTGAAATGCAACACCAACATAATGAGTGTTAGCCATCTCTAAAATCACAGGGAGCTGGGGCAGCCTTTTGTGCCACACAGGGCTCATCAGAAGTAGGACTGGCAGCCAAAATAAATCAGCAGAGCAGGAATTTTGAAGCTTGTCATTCCAGATCTGCCACCAGCCAGCTGGGTGACACTGGGAGAACCCTTTTGCACGTGTATTTTGTTCTCTAATAAAAGGTGCAGAGTTGATCCTGCTCTCCGTGCCGGGCCCAGCAGATCGTGGTTGGTTCTTGGGTGAAGCCTCCTGACTCTTTCCTGAACAGTGAGGATGTTAACCATGTGTTTTTCCTCCTCATGTCCTGTTCTGGGTGGGGAAAGGTCTAACCTGGAAAAAGCAGTGAGCAGGAGTGGCTGATTAGCAAATCCCTGTCGTGTCTGTGATGTGACAGCAAAAGGCAGATTGCTTTTGCTGACTGTGAGCTCCTGTGGCATTGAGGGTGGCCAGGCAATAAAAGTAAAACTGTAAAATGCACAGTAGGCAGGAAAGGACAAGAAAGAGGTGTGATTTGAGAGTGCTTTTGTATTCCTGGTGTTTCTCCAGTGTTTATGAACTGTTGATTATCTTGCTTTGAGTGATGGGACCCTAGCAAAGAGTCTGGGGATTCCCTCTGTGGCCTGGTGCCAGGGAGATCATGGAAGGTCAGCTCTGGTAAAGCCTCAGTGGGGAGCTTGATAAGCACTGAAATACTCTGAAATGGAAATTTCAGTGTTAGGGAGTTTGGGTGGTTCTTTCTTCTGTTTGAAATATAGCTGCTGTTAGAGATGTTTCAGCCAGACCTGCTTGCCCTTGTCCCTGACATGGGAACAGCCAAAGCTTCACAGATCCCTTGCAAACCTTTCCACTTCCAGTTTAAATGAACTCATTATGTTTCAGCTTGGCAGCAGTAAGAGGAACAACGGGGAAGAGGGGAAAAATCTCAGAGTTAAAAGAGATTTCAAAAACACCTTAGGAAATGTTCCCAGCCAACCACAAACCCTCCCTGGGGATCCTATCCACATATTAGACCTCCAGCTGTGTATATCATGGAGCTGAAAAAGGAAAACTTGGCCTCTGCAGTGCTTGGATGGAGAGCAGGCTGCTGTGGTGGAGTGCCAGAGAGCCTTGTCCTGTGCACRAAAAGCTTCCCTGCTCAGGGCTAGGAAGCCTTTCAGGAAACTCATCAGAAAATGCATTAGCTAGGGATGGTAATGCCTTCCCCAGGCATCATCCAAGGGCTTGCTGGTTTACAGATGAATTCCTTCCCCGTGGCTGGGGCAAAAATATTCTGCTTTGCTGATCAATGGAGCCTTGCTGTGGGAAAAGCACAAAGTGTGTCCTGTTTTCATGGCTGTGGCACAGTGTGTGCTTTGGGAGGAGTGTGTGCTCTGTGGCATCCAGGGCTCTGTCCCAGCCACCTGCACAGTGGGCCAGGGAAAAGTCAGGTGTGGGAAGGGAAGAGGGAAAATGTGCTTCCCTGCCTGGCACGTGCCAGATCTCCTTGCACCAGGATGTTCCTGCTCTGATTTGGGCAGGGAACTTCCTTCCATCCAGTCACTCTGTACAAGTGGAGATGCCTTTGGGTAGTTCTGGGGGGTCAGATGCTGCTCTCAGTGTCAGCACTCAGTTATGGCATTGACAGCAAGATGAAGTGTACATCCCAGATTTCCACCAGAATAACCCAGCACTGGGGTGGGTCAGATCCTCTGTCCCTCAGTGCCTGAGCTGTATTCCACATCCAGATCCCCTCCAAGGGGTCCTGACCTCTGAAGCTGGCTTATTCCCAGCTTGCACTGTTGCCCTGGAAATCAGCCAGTCCTGTATGTTTAGGGCTTCAGGTGGGTTAAAGCAGTCAGCAGAAAAACTTCCCTTGGTTTTGGTTTGCTCTGGCTGAGCCAAACTATGATAGGGAAATCCTCAGCAGAGAGCTGAATAAAATCAGGGCTTTTGGAGGCAGAAGGGAGGCATTTAATGAAAATAATTTAGTTTTCCGTAAGAGCTTTGTGGTTTGAGCCCCATAACATCAAGCTTGAAGGGTTTTTATTGGGGTTTGGAAGGAGTGGGGCTGTTTCTGGTGATGATGCTGAGCCTGGTGGAAGGGAGGGAAAGTATTTTAGTCTGTGAGCATGCAAGGYAGTCCCTTGGTTTGGTGCTGCTTTGCCATCTCATGAGTCACTTCATCTCCCTGCACCTCTGTGCTGCTCAGTGGAGTGACAGGGGTGATGCCTGTGCTGTGAGAGGGTTAGTCAGCTCTTTGCAGCAGTTTGGGAAATCTCATGGAARGGAGCCTTAGAAGTGGAACAGATGGGTATTTGTGATCCAAATACTTCGTTGCTTCTTGCCCAATTCCAAATTTGCAGCTGCCAGCAACTGCTGTGTGCCATCCATCATTTTGGAGCTGGTTTTGTGCAGGAATGCAGGGATGCACTAATCYTGGCCAGCAGCAGGCTGTTACCCTCCTGGTTTGGTGACCCCAACTCCTTGCTKGGCTCTGTGTCCAGGTGGTCAGCAGAGATGTGCTGGGTCACTCTGGTCACTGCTGTCACAGGGCAGGTTTCTGTTTGTTGTGTTGATGATCATAGAATCATGACATTGTTTGTTGGAGGAGAGCTTTTTGGCTTTTAAAGCCTCTAAAAACTCAGGCTGTTTTGGAGAATAGAGCAGGAGATTGCCAAGCACCGTGGTGTTGTCATCTTGTTTTCTCTGAGATGTCCCTGCATCTCACCTGGGTGACAGTGAAGTCTGCWGCTGCTCTAAGTAAGGCTGTGCTTTAGGAAATCCACTTTAGCCACAGAGATGCCAGCAGCAGTGTGTAGATAAAATGTTGTAGGGCTTTTCCTTCAAAAAGGAACAGAACACCAACAGAACCTGTCTGAGTCGGGGCCTGTTTGTTCACTGCTCTGTTCCTGTGTGGGATCTCACGGCTGTGCTCGCTGTGGTTTGYCCTCCACTTCCCTTGGTGGGGCTGAGAGGGGTGTAGAGCCCAAGGAAGAGCCTTGGGTGTGGAACTGAGAGCAGGAAGGTGCTGCTGTGCAGAGTGCCCTGCTCTGTGTGTGTGTGTGGCAGGGCAGGGAGGAGCTTCTGGCTGCTGTGCCTGTGGTGCTTCTCCTCGGAGAGTGCTGGGGCGCTCTGGTGTCATTCCAGCCATGGAGGGCCCTGCCATGCAGCTTTGTTAGCATGCACAGCCATGCCTTGCCTGGCTCTCAGCAATCCCCTTTTCCCAGACCACTGCAGCCTCAGGATTCACTGTTTCGTGCCCAAGGTCTGTGCAGCAGCCAAGCTGCATGCCCCAGAGCTTGGCAGTGCATGGTGCTGTGTTGTGCCCTTGGTCTCCGCAAGCACCCAGAGTTTCCCCTGCTGAAAGGACTTCCAGCTGCTCTGCCCACACATCKCTGCATCTCCACTGCATCCTCACCCTGGTTCTGACCAGTAACCAGGCAGAGAGAGGTGCTGTGCTTTGCGTTTTTGCATGGCTGGAATGACACCCAGGAATAACGCCCTCAGAGACTGCACTGGGGGTGCACAGGGTCCCTTAGCAGGTGTGCCCCTGAAATGGCTCATGCAAGGGAGATGAGAGGCCTTTTTTAAGGCTGTTTGCAGATTATTGATGGCAGGGAAGTGTAACAGTTATGCAAAGGTTATGCCACCAAGGGAAACGTGGTATTTAGCTGTGTGATTGCCACTGAAATCCATTGCCCTTCTGGCTAAATCTCCCCAAAGCTCTTTGAAAGTGCCTGGCATGTGTTCCCCGAGYGTGACACAGCAGTGTATAGGTCAGCAGAGGAAATTAGCCTGGATCATTGTGTGGCTGAGGGAAACCTCCTCCTGACAGGATGAATCACTGGGAGCAGCTCACAGCCTGRTTCTGCAGCTGGTTCTGGAGTGTCCCTTCTGTGTCCCTGCTCACATCCCAAGCTGGTTTGTGTCCCTCACTGGGCTGCCTGGCTGTTCCTGTGCTTTTAGCAGCTCTCTGGCTCTGCATCTTCTGTGGTACAGTGCTTTTCTCTACCCTGATGAAATGCAAGGAGATGCTTGCCATCCTCCCTAGCTTTGTTTTAAACATATAAACATATTCTGTCTCCTTCCAGCCATTAAAACTAAAAGCCACATGTTGTGCAAGTGGATTTTCTCTATATTAGTGCTTTCAGGGGCTCTGTGCATTGCTAGGAAGTGGAGTTGGACTGTGAATTTACAATATGAAATGGCTGAGGTTAAAGCATTTGCATTTTCCCTATGGCTCAGGAAGGTCTCAGTCCTAGCTGAGGAGCAAGTTTCCATGGAAGATTGTAGGAATCAGCGCTGTGCTGCCCAGGTGTTTGTGCAGCAGGCAGCAAGGGATGGTTTTAATGAGCTGCCCTCRTGAGCTGTGTGTTGGGATGGGGTGGGACTCATGGATTTTGTGCAAGTCAGGGCACAGGCAGCAGCMCACAGTAAATATTTGGGCTCAGCAGCTGGAGGTGGTCAGTGCCCTGTGTGGGAGCCTGTCCTGGACCCAGTGGGGTGCAGGGGGGTCCCTCATCCCAGGAGTGCTTCCAGAGCTGCCAGAGAAAGAAGGATGTGAGCTCATGGCCCTGGTCTTTGGGAATCTCTGGAATTTGCTCAGTGAGAAGCAACATGCAATGAGGGATTCTTGTCCATGATGTGATCCCTCTGCCACTCCAGCCTGTGCAGAATGTGTGTCAAATCTGGCTTCCTTCACTCAATGGGACTTTCCTGGAGGATAGGAATGCAGCCTTCTTGTTTTTCCATGGCAGGGTGGCAGGAGGGGGAACGGGGTGATGAGGTGGATGATATTCGGTGTAAAAGTGGAAGGTMTTAGGTAAGGCATTGATGGGAGAACATCTGGGGTGCTCTTTTTCTGTCTCCAGCTGTAGCTGTAACAT
Organism: Cardinalis cardinalis; assembly: GCA_014549065.1. Taxonomy (NCBI): domain Eukaryota; kingdom Metazoa; phylum Chordata; class Aves; order Passeriformes; family Cardinalidae; genus Cardinalis; species Cardinalis cardinalis. Next base: position 2,340,688 of record JACDOX010000093.1, read on the forward strand.
CAGCAGTGCCAGCACCACCCTGACAAGCTCACCTTTCCATGACACAGGATTTTGCTGTGGAAAACAGAGCTAGGAGGCTTTTAAACTATTTCTCCTCCTTGCAAGAGGAGAAATAGTTTTAAAGCCCCCCAGATCGCTGTGTCATGGATCCCTTCCTGCTGGCTGGTGGCACCTCTGAAACCAGGACCACACTCTCCCTCCTCCTCTGGCAGGTCTGAAGCTCTGGAGGAGCACCAGAGGCAGGTTCTGGGGTGCTCATCAAAGGAGAGGCTGCAGGCACTTCTCCTGAATGCTTCTCGTTTGCTGCCTGGTAAATGTAGGCTCTTCCAGGGTAATGATGTTGTAAGTGTATCCTCTGGAATTGATTGAAGGACTGGTTCACCGTTTTAAGGTATTTAAAGACTTTAAAGACTCTCTCGTTTGGAAACATAATCTTATTTTAAGACTCTGGATATTACCAATGCAGTGCTTCCATTTAGGGAGGAAGGGGAGGAAAGGATATAATTGGGATAAAAAAGAAAATTAAAAAAGAGCCTAGTAGTACCTTAGTAAAACAGATGGTCCTTTCTTCAGTCACATGTAAGAGAGTCCTGCCTGTGTGGGGATTTAGATGTAATTACAGCTGCCCTTGGAGCTCCCTCAGATTGCTTAAAAGAACAAATTCTTGGGGATCCACTGAAATCAAACCGTGGGTTCCTCCTTCCTCTCTGCTTCTCCTTTTCCCAGTAGATAGCAGTGAATGCTTTTTCCATGTCAACATAGAAAGTGTAGAAATGTTTGCATGTATAAAAGGCATGAGAAACTTAAACCATCACAGAGAGGAACTATTCTTTCGCTTCTTCTTCATTCTGGTTGATCCTTTAAGGTCAAATGATTGTGGTGGGAGGCTGTGAAAGGAGCTGCTATTGATGATGCCKCAGTCAGCACTGTCACCTGCCATGGGGCTGTGGCCACACCAGTGTCACTGCTGCTGATCTGCAGCCCTGCAATGAGCACGGGGTGTTGCCTGTGTCCATTGGCCACTGCCACCAAGGAGCTGGGACTCTGCTGAGGGCACCCAGGGGCCTGGAGGGAGGAGGGATCTCCTCCTGTAGRTGTGGTCTGGGGTGCGGCTCCTGGAGAGGAGTCCCACCTTTGGGACAGACCTTCCCAGCAGCCATGTGTGGTCAAGCTCCAGRGAGCTGGCCTCATGCACATCATCATTTGGGAACTAATAAGCATGAGGCATCCAGATGGCAGGAATGATGTGTGTATTGTAGCAAAGCTAATGCTAAGGCCCAGTGGTAATGCAATGTTCCTTGGGTATCAGTAGCGATGTTCTCTTCTAGAATGGTAATAAAGGGCACATTTGCTTATTAGTAATGAATGTCAAGCCATTCACTATCATGAAAATATCCTATTCCCATGACTTTGATAAATAGCTGCTGAAGCTCATGAATTTTTAACAGTAGTCCTATATTTAGGGGCTTTCAGTTTCTGGGTGAGATGAAAGGYGCTTCGGAGATGGAGTTCTGGAAACGCCTTGTCTTCTGCAACCGCTGGTACCTATTTAAAGCCAGTATTGTCTTTCTGATGTATGACTAGTRTGTTGACATTGATTGATGTGATTTTTATGCTGGAGATTGGGCTCTAAGCCTGCYTGTCACCATAAAGCAAAATGCATAACTGCAGAGGGACCTGCTGTGTACTTTGCTTCATCTGCATGAGCTGCGTGTTCACTTTTCCCCRTAGTCACAGAATAAACTGAACCACTTCTTCTTCCCTGTAGGAACTAGCTATGAGGAAAAGAGGAAAGCAAAACTGAAATCTGGCAGTGGGACCCCAGAGGAAAGGGCAGGACCCAGCTCTGCCATGTGGCACAGGACAGAGCAAAGCCTGGGTGTGGGTTTTCCCAGGATCTGTACCCTGATGGTGCTTGCTCTCTGGCTTGCTCCCATGAGCAGCACTGACCTCCTCTGTCAGGGATGCTCTCCTGGACAAAATGAGAGTAAGAAGGAAGAGTGGCACTTTACAGGCAATTACAAAGGAGACAAAAATCTCTTGAGCTTCCTGTGCAGTTCAGAGGTGAGGTGTGGGAAACAGAAAGTGTGCACTCTGTCAGGGCTGTGCTGTAGAGCCAGAACCCCCAGTTTCACTGACCTCAGCCTTCTGAGGGCACTGATTCCAAAGGGTGTTGTGACAGCCTTGCTGTGGGAGTCACATTGGTCCTTAGTCAGTGCTAATTGCTGGAAAGCAATTAGTTTGTTTAGACAAGGCTGTGGTAGTTCCCATCCATGGAAGATGTTGCTTGCTGCATCTTCTTTTTTCCACAGCCATCCCCAGTTCCCATCTGGCTCTGCTCAGCAGAATGGTGTGTAGTTGCCCAGACTCTTTTTAGAAGTAATGTGTTTCATCTCATTTCTTAGGACAGCACGTGTCCCAGTCTTCTCTGAGATGGTCATTGCCAACTGCATGATGAATGCATGTAACACTGAGAAAATTRTTGAAATCTCAGCCTGGAGTAAGGGAATTGCTGGTGACAGGGTAATAAGTGGGCTGAGAAACCTCCCAGTTGAACATGGCCATGATGAACTTCACAGTGCAGTAGCTGAAAAATTGGGTTAAATAATGGCCAGACCATGAGCAGGTGACGCTGGAGAACCTGTCAGGTGTGCAGTTGGTGTGAGCTGAGGGTCTGAGCTACGCTTGGAGGAGCAGAGGGGTGTTCAGAAATACCAATGAACTGCAAAAGGAGCTCGAGAAGATGTGATGATGCTCAAAGGGCACAAGTAAGTCCCCTGTGCTGTGGGTTTCAGCCAGGCAGAGAGCTGACTGCAGCTCTCTTCCAGAAGAGCTGGGCTTGTGGCTGATCCCAAGCCAAGCTGAAGCCAGAGATGTTGGGATGCCTTGGAAAAGGCTGGCTATCATCCTGAGAGCTTTGTCACCCGAAAATCCCTCCCATGCTAATGTTTACACCCTCCAGAATTCTCTTCTAATGTACTTTTATTGCTCCATCAAAGTAAAGAATTGCTCTAATTTCCTTTTATAGATGCTTTAGGTAGGTGTAGCATTTTAACCTTGCAATCTTGGAATGGAAATTTTCCCTGCCAGTTTTACATGCAAAGAGCTAAATGATGGATGTCTGAAGTATGGAACTGTCTCTGATTTGCTAAATATAATTTTCATAAGATTTAAGTGCCTGAGCACTTTAAGCACCTTGTGTTGGGATGGAAATGGGAAAGGAAAATTGCTTCTGTTGTGCCTGAGAGGGAAGGGAGCCAGATCCTCTGGGTGTCATTTAAGCTTAAATAGAAAATCCTAACACGCTCTGGGTCCTGTCCTGTGCTCCCCAGGTATCAGGACAGGGGCTCCCTGTCATGGCAGGGCTGCCCTGCCTTTTCAACCAACTCTGGGMCTCTAGAGGAGACAGGCCATGTGTCCTCATTATCCAGAATTAATCTCCAAATAATGGTAAACACTGATTATATCAAAGTAAGAAAATACTTAATGGGATGCCTCATGTAAAATAGCAGAGATTGTAATAGCTTTAAGCATTTATACATTCAATGGAGCTTAAAGCATATTAGAGCTGCTCCACAGATGAGCCTGGACAGTTCAAATGTTGAAATTCATTTGCAGGCAGTAAATCCCTGCCCTGATGGCTTTGGGGGAGGCCTGGAGCAGAGCCTGCTTTGGCAGGAGGGCAGTGCTGGCTTGGGGGCTGCACTCTGTGACCTGTGAGGGCTTTTCCAGYCTAAAGAGTTCTGTGACTCCAGGGTCTCTATGCCCCTCACATCCTCCCCTGGCTCAAGGTGCTGTCCCTGTGCCACATTCCAGGTGCTCACAGTGGCATTGCCCTGCTGCTTGCCAGAGCCAGCCCACATTGAAGCTGCCTTTATTCCTGGACCACGTGCTTAAGCCACAACCTTAAACATGTTTCTGGCAAAATCCAAAAATTTGATTCTTTGCAGGAGCTTCTTTTTTTTTTTTTTAATATGCTCCAATCCAGGTTCCCAGCCACCCCTGTAATGGGGCTAAGACTGAAGCAGACAGAGGAATTTGCTCCTCTCCTTTGAGCTCATGGCATCCCTGCATCCCATACTTTGGATGCTGAGAGATTAAAAAGTCCTGCTCTTTTCCCCACCCCCAGAAAATAAGAGAGGTGACAGCAGCATCTCTTCCTTTCCAGGTGGCTTTATAGAAGTGCTTCTTGTAAAGTTGCCTTTTTTGGTTAGCCTGCCCATGGATATGAACACAACATAAATGTTTGTTACCCAAAATAAAGCTAATGAAAGAGGGACTGTATTCCGTTCCAGATCAAAAGAAGTGTGGGAACTCCAGAATAGCTGTAATTAAGCCAGTMGATTATTAGGAATTTCTGGCAGTTCATGTGAGGACAGGAACCAGCCAGGGATTTGTTATTTTCTTGYTTGGTTTTTGTTGTTCTTGTTTGGTTTTGCTAAGAGCCTTCCTTGTACCAGCTATTTCTGCCCASAGTGTGTGGCTGATAATGGATCACTTTGCAGAAGCATTGCATTTGTCAAGGGTAACATCTTGATCCAGCACCAGCTGTGCTCAGGTCTGTAAAAGTTGTACCACTGGCACTTGTGCTGATAGCTCCCTGTGCTGCCTCTCACAGGGAGCAATTGCTGCTCAGGATGGGGCACAGAGCAGAGCAGAATCTACTGCAGAATCCCAGAAAGGTGGGAAGGGACATTAAAACCTGTACAGTGGCACCCCCTGACATGGACAGGGAYACCTTGCACCATCCCAGGGTGCTCCATGCTCCGTTTAAYCTRGYCTTGGACACTTGCAGGGATCCAGGGGCAGCCAGAGCTTCTCTGGGCAGCCTGTTCCAGGGCCTGGCCACCYTCACAGGGAAGAATTCCTTCCWGGTATCCAATCTACCCTTGCCCTCTGTCAGCTTATATATATATATATATACACACACACATATACATGCACTTTTTAATGTATGTATATATAATATACATGTATAATATATATATATAAGCAGCTTATATATATATACATTATATATATAATATATTATATATATTATATATTGTATTATATATAATATATTATNTCAGCTTATATATATATATATATACACACACACATATACATGCACTTTTTAATGTATGTATATATAATATACATAAGCAGCTTATATATATACATTATATATATAATATATTATATATTATATATTGTATTATATATAATATATTATATATTGTGATATAGAACATAAAAGATGTATTCATATATAAATATAAAATATAAAAATATATAAATGTAAACTTATATATAACTATATGTTTATACGTAGTATGTATTATATAAAATATATGATATATAGTATATTTTATATATACAAAAATATATATTTATATAAATATAAATATATAAAATATGTATTTATAAATATATATTTATAAATAAATATATATCTATATATCTATATATATCTCTCTATTTTTTATATCTATATCTATATCTATATCTATATATCTATATATATATATCTATCTCTATATATGTAAAAGCATATAAGCAACTGAAGTATAGCATGGTCAAGTGAATCACGGGAGTATAAAAGCTCAAAGATCCTGGGAAACAATTGCCTGATTCTTGCTGTGGCAGAAATTAGTTCCTGTACTGAACAAAGGAAAGTATAACCTTCTCTTTAAAGGTCACTTGCTGCTGTTATTTGACTTAAACTCTCTCTGAACCATATGCTGTTGCATATTATTTATTATTTCTGATTTCTMCCCCATTTTTGCTGAGATATATGTGCTTGTTGTCCTTGGATCTCGATGCACCTCTGACCTTGCAAGCAACTCATTTGCACTGAAGCCAAGGCAGAACCTTTTTGACYTGACAAGGGCTGTGCTTGTGTTCAGGGGTTTGTTCCTTCAAGGCTGTGCTTCCTGCAGTGGGGGAGAGCACCAGGAGAGCGTGTGTGCAGCTGGCAAAGGGGAAGAGCCCCATGATGGAGCAGGGCTTGGGTCTGGGGGCACGGTGTCACCCAGCACACAGCCAGGAGAGTGTAGAGAAAAGGGGAACACACTGTGTGGAGCGTGCAGGGCTGGGCTTTTCACGTGCTTCTTTCAAAGGAAATGCATTTTGCAATTTCTGCACAGTTCTGAACATGCGAGATTCTGGAGAACTGTCAGCCAGTTGTGGATGGAATGACAAGCTGCTCAGCTGCTGGGGACACCCACAGAACCATGCASGCCGTAGTGTGTGCATGTTTACAGCCAGGTAGAACACCCCTCAAGCCTGGCCAGAGCTGCCCTTCCTGGAATTGGTGCTGTGAGGCAGCAGTGGAGCTGCCCCGTGGGTGCAGGGCCCTGGGAGCTGCTCTGGCAGCTGTTTTCAGGYTGTGATTTCTCTCCAGTGCTTCCTCCAGAGTAGCAGGGAGTGATGTTTGTTCTCACTTCCCATGCAAATGAGCTGCCAGTTCTGAATTCCCCGTGGTGCACAGGGTCACCATCTCATATTCCTCCATCTCCTCCCTCCTTCTTCCCCCCAGCCCCTGCATAAGTGACTCAATAGAAACACAGACCTCTCCCATTCTGTTCACACCACACCTGCTCAGTCTGGCTCATCCCTGTGAACAGGTACCTGGCCAGCCTCAGTGGCTTCGGCAGGGGKGCTCCCACCCCTCTGCCTCTTGCTGCCACCTCTGCTGGGTGACTGTCCCYCCAGGGGCCAGGCACAGAGCCTGGAAAAGCCCCTGCAAGGCGTGGGATGGTTCCTCTGGGCGTGCTGCATGATTTACTGTGGGCTCTGTGCCCTGTGCTGCTTCAGCTGCTGCTTTGCAGCAAAGTGGAGACAGGAGTGAAGCATTAGCAAAATGTTTTAATATTGATGTATCACCATAGTTTGGCTCTCTTTSCATTTTGGCTCATGCCACTGCAATGCAAACACAATTTTCACTTAGTAGAGAGTAAAACATTATTTTTTTTATATATATATAATGTATGTATGTATATATATGTATATATAAAAATACATAKATTTTATACATATTTAAATATATTATATATATTTAATGTATGTTATATATAATATATATTATATTAATATATATTTATTTTAATATATTTAATATATTTTATATATATTATTTTATATATTTTAATATATATATGTAATATGTATTAAATATATTAAAAAGTATGTATTATATTTAAAGGTACTTTAAATAAATAAATAAATAAATAAATATATATATAAAAATATATATATGTATTGCCTTCCCTTCAGGGAGAATTTGACTGACCTCATTGATTTTAAAGGCAGCTAAAGGTGTTCCCAGTGCCTTGCCTGTGCTGTGTGGTTTAACGTTGTTCCCCCTGGGAGCAGGGTTTGGTGGGCTGTGTGTGCCTGAGCTGGTCTCCAGGCAGTGGCAGCTCTGGTGCTGCACAGATCCAGCAGTTCCTGAGCCCTGTGGGGGACAGAGAGCAGGGAGGCAGAGCTGGTGCTGTCCCAGGGTGCTGCTGGAGGTCAGGGAGTTGGGTGACACGCTCTGCAGGCAGGTGCTGGATGTGGTGGTGGTGTTTRCTCAAGCAGCAATCTCGAGCTTGAGTTTAAAACAACGATTCTGAGTGTACAGGGAGAAAGGTGACTRATTGCTTTAAAGTTTACTTTTGTTTCCCTGTGTAAAAAGCTGTCASCCTGGATGCAGAAGAGCTTGTCTGGGTTCACATCACAAGGTCTGCTCCACTAACATCTGTCCCTCATAGGTGACAACAGCAGAATTCACAAGGAAAGAAGTGTGGGGACAGCATGAGAAAATGAACCAAGGCTGTAAATTTGTGAGTTTTCTGTGCCAGGCTGAACATCTTTTATTTCTTAAAGCTGTGGGAGATTTCCCAAGGGTTTCCTTGTCCCCAGAGTARATAGACTGGCTAGCAATATAAAGACTTCTTAAAAAAATAAGTGGATGTCGYAGCATTTAGAACTCTTGCTCCAGTACAGTGCTGGATTTTTGAATAGTAATCCTTTTGGAAAGGTGGGAACATTAAATGTGAGAGGGAAAGGAGGAGCTGGGAAGAGGGTTGTGAAAAGTGCCACCCCCAAGGAGTGGTAGAGCAGCACCTTCCCTGCACACCTGGCCTGGGCAGAGACAGGTTTGTGTTGTGACAGCCAGTGCAGAACCTTCTGTAAATCACCTGTGGCCTGGGCTGAATAGGGTTCCAGTATTACAGAATTGCACACTAATTGAGAATAACAGGACAAGAATTAATTCCAGCTCATTGTATTATGACTAAAATAATTTTCTCTTGGCAGGTGTMGATCCAGATTTTTCCTCTGAATTTGGCCATAGCCTTTTGATGGTGTCCCCAAAAGGTGTGGGCTCCCTGTGCTGCACAGCAGCCGCTGCCTGTCAGAACACCTGGGGTCAAGTGCAAAAGAGCACAGCTTCTCACACCCAATGCTCATCTGTTCCTGCAATATGTAGCTCCTTTTCCATGWCCAATCCCTGCCTTGCTAATGGCCATCTAATTCCAGGTGCTTCCAAATGTGAAAAATCCTTGTATTCATTCATAGTTCTGCAAGTTGCCCCAGTCCAGGGTAGGACTGCACCCCTGGAAGGAGTGTTGTTCAGCCCTTGGTTTTCTGAGAATGTGACCCTCAGGAACTGAAAACTGAGACTGAGTTGTGGATGTCCAAGGGCTGGAACCCCCTGGGAAATGCACTGGGAATTGTGCCTGATGCCCACAATGCAGGAGGTAACTGGGGAGGTGCTAAGTAAGCCCTGTGAAGATCCTGCCCTTCCCCTGCTCCAATCTGATACCTGCCAAGTCTGCAGGACCAGAGTGGATTATTAGGCAGAAGTCTTTTATTCTTTGAGTTTAGGTTCGTTGGCAGGGTTTGTTGGGGTTTTTTCTGTGCAATCAAAATAAACCTGGCAAAATCTGCACCTATTTTCTGACAAAGGCTGGGGACTGTTCTAGTGAAATAACAAACTGTCTGAGCTTTTATAATCCACTAAATAGGGCAGCTGTTGGAGTGGTGTTCCAGCAGCACCCTTTATTTCTTCTTAGAAAGGAGCTCCTGTGTTTTGCAAAGCTCTCCTCTTATCTGTACTCATCTGCACCTGATGCAGCTAATAAAAATGCAGCAGATTTCAGATTTGCATACATTAGTTTATAATTGCATGTTTCCCAGTGTAACCCACTGAATGTGTTTGTGTTGGGATGATGATGTGGAGGATGTGCTGATGGACRTTTTGGAATTTCTCTGAAAAGCAGGTGCATTTCCTGCCGCTGTGGGGTGGGAATGTGAGCCTTAGGGAGCACTGGGCATTTCTGCTGTTCACAGGAAGGAGGGCCAGTATTCCCAGCCACTACACTAGAGACAGTTTATGCTATTTTTGTACTGTTTTCTCCCCTTATGCCTTTACCTTAGGTGCACTTCARGCTCCTTGAAGCTCCCAGAGACACTTGATAAAGAGATTGTATTTTTATCATCTGTCTGTAATGAATGTAAAGTCTCAGAGGCAGCTGCAGGAGGAGGGGAAGCACACACACGTGTATTGGCAAACCATTTTTGCATATTGCTGCAGGCAGACGCCCTGTGTTTCCTTTGGTCAGGAATTTTTCTTAAATTTTTCTTTGGATTGTGGCATAATGATGTTTTGCTGAGGAAGGATGAATCCTTTCCACCTGATTTACCTTTGTTGTCTCTCAGCTTCCATAGTGTTTTGTGTTGCTTGTTGGGGTTTTTCCTCACTCCTGTCCTTGTGCTGGTACCTCCCTGGCTATTTCCTTAGGCTGCACACCTGACACAGGTGTTTCTGGCAACCTTTGGCAGCTCTTACACAGCAGATGTGCTGGGGTGGGAGGGGAAGGCAGCCTGGCAGGACTAGTTCTGCCTTGGAAGGAAGGARTCACAGCTCCTGGAAGTGGTCGCAGGTCCTGGTGGGTGAGCTCTGATTGGTGATGAAAAGTCACAGGCRTTGCTGGTTCTCATAAAGGAGAAGGGTATTGCTCTGTTCCTCTGTTGTGGATATTTTAAAGATGCTTCTGCTGGTTTGTTAGGGCTCCTTATAGAATTTTCCAATCCATAGGAATACAATTAACAGTAATGACCTGAGCCTTGGGTAAAAGACTGTATGGAAAAAAGAGTGCTTTCCTCCTCTGGTGCAGTGCCTGGGTAGAGCTGTTGCTTGCATGAGGAACAAAATTAAAATGCAGATGMCTTTTGCTCAGTTATTGCTTCAGAGGCAGCAAAACCAGGAGAGTGAGCGAGCTGGATTGTTTTTCCATTTAATCTTCTGTGCAATTGCTAATTAAGTCCCTATTGCTGCAGCTTTATTAATGCTAAAGATGTGAAAGGCAGAAAGAGCCTGCTAAAGATGTGAAAGGCAGTTTGATTTTTTCCAGCTGATGGCTGAATGTGAAGAACTGACCATTAGAAGAAAGCTGTTGTTTCAAAATCTGGAATTACAGAGAAGCACTTGAATGCTAGAGCATCATCTTCACACTGGCTTTTTGATTTATAACCCAAAGCCATTCCTGCAGCCTAATTGGCAGGCTGTTCTTAAGAGCTTCATAATCCAATTAACATCCAGAGCAGTAATAAGGCATTTGAGCAAATGGAGGGAATTTGTCTTTCGGTGACTTGCAACAGTGCATTTGCAGCAAAGGCTGTGAAGTGCTTGCTGTGCTYCTCTCTGTGGTTCTGTGGATTGTTGGGCTGTGGGAAGAGAGCTGCCAACCCCTCCAGGAGATGTTGCACCTGCTCTGGACAGCTCTGACTGCTTCCCTCAGGGAAGGAGCCATGCTGTGCTCTAGGAGGATGTCTGCCCCCCTTGGGCATCTGTGGGTCACAGGGTGGTGCTGGCCACAGCAGGAAATGGCACAGTAAAATTTGGGGAAGGTGGTGCCTGAGGACAAGGTAAGCTGAGCCCCAGGGAGGTGAGGCAGAGCCTGTGGCAGGGGGCTGCAGGGCTGGGTTGGGCAGCTTCTCACTGTGCTACTGAGCAGCTCGTGGGGTGRGTGTGAGGAGCTGATTAAACATCTGAGCTTTCTTCCCCCCCCTCCCTGCTTTTTGCAGCTCTCCATGAGTTCCCCAATGACATCTTCACGAACGAGGACAGGAGACATGGAGCTGTTGTCCTGCACGTCCTCTGTGTAAGTGTTGTGACTTTGYCTTTCTTCTCCTTCTGGCATGGACAGGGCCCGGTGTGCTCAAGAGCTCTGATTGAAGTTATTTTCTCTTCAGTGCATTTTCATCTCCTGGATGGACTGTGAAGTCAGGGATGTGATGTTTTTTGTTCTTCGGATCTTCTGATGTAAAGGAGTCAATAATGGAAGGATGGTTTAAACTGGWTTCCCATTTCCATTTTTTCTGTAGACACCATCAGAATGTCAGGCTACAATAAAAAGAAAGTTGTCTCTGAAAATGGGACAGTTTGGCATCTTTAAGATGAAAACTAAGTGTCAGAGAGCTAAAAGATACAGGAGTTCTGCAAGAAGTAACTCTGGAACACTCTGAAGTTTATGGGATGGAATAATTGCCATAGAAATATCCATGGCATTACATGGATTGGAAAGTTTGCTTTATCAGCTCTTTGAGTTACATTAGAGGCATTCTTAAGCAGCCAAGAAAATACCTGCTCCTAATGAATGTTTAGAAGCTTTTAACAATTTTTAGTCAAATGCTTTTAACAATTTTTAGTCAACTTAATTGAGAAGTCACCATTAGCTGTGAAAAGTGATTCATGATTTATTTTTGAGCATAAATTAGATTGTATTGTGTATTTTAATGTGAGGCCTCTGTGTAAGGATTTTATTTTGGCTAAATAGCTGCAGAAATTTGTTGAGTAACGTTGCTGTTGACCGTGCCTGGCAAGTTCAAGAATCTCAAGTTTCCATGGGAACATTGAGCTTTGAAATATTTTGGAAACTGAGCACTGGACCCGAGCTGGATTTTATATCACCGACAAGAATACCCCTAAAAATTCATATATGAATTCAGTTGTGAATGTGCATTTAACGTGTACCAAAATGGAGTCTGGAGGACTGAACTGTCTAGTTCAGAATAAAAAGAAAAATCTGTTTTTAATGAGGAGTAGAAAAGCATCCACTGTCCCAGCAGAAATGTACTCAGTTTCTTCCCTGCTAGCAAACAGCAAGGCTGCTCCCTCAATCCATTGTTCCATGGGTGCTCCATTGTTCTCTGCAGCAGTTTGGTGGACTTAGGAAAATGTACTGACCACTCTTTGTCTTGTGGCCCCTGAGATGCAGGACCTGGCTGGATTCAGCCTCTCTAATACTGGGATAACTGGAGACAACCTCTTGTCAAAGAAAAAAGTGATGCTGAGAGAAAACAGAAAACTGTTAGCATTTAGCAGCCTGCCTGGAAGGGGTGCTCCTTGTACTGGGGTAATGAACCTCCAGTTCTGTTTTTTACCTCCCAGAAATAGTTACCAAACGTGTGATGAAATCAGAGCAGAAGCAGAAATGCACTATTTTTGGGGAAGGAGGATACAGACACAGAGTTTTTTTGCCTCCACTGAGGTTTCTTCGTGGGTTTGAGGAAACTGGACTGTGAAAGGGGCTCTGTAATGGTGGGGAGAACAATGCAGTGGTGATTAGAGGTCATCACCATGCTTCTCATCTTAGTGACCTCGCCTTAAACAGTTTCTATTCATTTCAGTGAAAATGTTGTTCTCTGCCCCTTTGCCTGTACTTTAATGTTTAATTCTGAAAGACATCAAGGCAAAGCTGGTTTGCCAGAAGCCAGAGGAACAGGACAAAAGCTRTCACTGGGACCTTGGGGAAGAGCAGGAGGCTTCCCAGGGCATCTTCTCCCTATTGTTTAATAAAAAGACCCTAGCAAATCTTCACAGTGGGGCTGTGTGAATTACTAAACATGATCTGATAACTTCACAAAGATGAAAGTTAATCCCTAAACACTTGAAAAAATCTAGGAAAAATGGGCAGGTCAGCAATAGTTTTAGGTCTGAACTGAAAATACTTTGGTTTGAAGGAGAAGTGGGCCACTGAAGGCATATTATTACAGGTTAGAGTCCTGGTGTTTAATTTCTCCAGGATACTTTTTCAGAGCTCAGCAGCTGACAGCTTCACTGCCATTCATGATTTCCATGTCCCCTCTGAGAAGAGGCTGAGCTGCAGAGTAACTCCGCACTAAGTCACTGGTTTGGGATGTTCAGTTTGGAAGGGCCTGGGTCTGGATTTTAAGTCTGGTGCTGTTCTACAGCCTGGGAGCTCCCCAGCACCCAAGGGCTTCTTTTTGCAATCTTAACATTACTGTTTGTAGAATGACAGAGTGGGTTGGATTGGAGGGAACCTTACACATTATCCAGTTCCGGCTCTCCTCCTATGGGCTGGGACACCTCCCACTATCCCAGGTTGCTCCAAGCTTTGTCCAGCCTGGCCTTGGACACTGCCAGGGATCCAGGGGCAGCCACAGCTTCTCTGGGGAACCTGTGTCAGGGCCTCAGCCCCCTCACAGGGAAGAATTTCTTCCCAATACCCAATCTACCCTTCCCTCTCTCAGCATGAAGCCATTCCCCCTTGTCCTGTCACTCCAAGCCCTTGTCAAAGTCCCTCTCCAGCTCTCCTGCAGTCCCTTTGGGTACTGGAAGGCTKTGTAGATGCTCTCTTAGCCTTTTCCTGGTTTTCATTTTGTTCCAGCTGAGGTCCCCCTGTGGATCTTCAGCCCTGCCATGCTCAGGGGCACTGGCACCTGTTCCCCCCTCCTGACAGGAGGGAAATGGCTTTGCTGAGAAATTCCCAAGGTTTTGGTGCACACCTGAGAATGGGGGGTTTGGGTCTCTACATTTTTTGACAGCACAGTGTTGCTTCCTCTTTTCCCAGCCTCCTCCAGCAGGTCTGGAGCACAGTGCCAGGATATGTTGGCTTGCCAGCGTGAGGAGCCTGTGCATGGTCAGCACTGAGCCTGTCCCTGGACTGAGCAGGGTGGAGGAGCAGTGTGTGTGCTCAGCCATGCCTCTGCTCCTGGTTCGCCACTGCTTCCCGTAGCCATGGGAACAGGGCTCTGACTGCCCCTGCCTCCCTCCTGCCAGGAGCTGGGAAATGTAGGTCGCCCTGGACGGGTCCTGTCTCTATTTCTGCATCGGGTCAGTAGCCAGACACATCTCATTCCTGCAGCACAGGGCTGTCTCCTTAGGGGGTTGATTTCTCCCGTGCCCTGGCCATCTGTGGGAGCACTGCTGGGCCCATCATGGTGCACAAGCTGCTGGCTGGAGTCAACCTGGGCTCTGTGGCTTCCTGCTTTGGTTTGGGGATTTTAATTTCCCTCCAGCAATGGAGTTTTAGGTGGGTTTGTCTTGGAATCTCTGCTGGTCAGAGTGACCCCGAGATGCTTTAGGAAGTCTCTTTTCCCAGCCCAGCGGTCGAAGGAGTCAGAACTCTTCAGTTCTCRGTCTCAAGGTTGTTTATTGTTTCTTAYCTATAAAATTCTTTCTCTGGCTGCCAAGGTCCACTCAGCAGGACAGGCAGAGGCACTCTGGCCACCCCCAGGGCAATGTTATCTTTTTATACTAAAAACTACGTGTACATTATTTACAATAACTTCCCAATACCTATCACCTATGTTAGACAGTGAACTTCTACTCTAAACCAATCTAAAGATGCCAACATCACCCAGAAGATGGAGGCTAGGAAGAGGAAAGAAGAAGGACACAGGCACACCCAAATTCCTCCATTTTTGGGACCCCGAGCCCCCATTCTAAAAACCCCAAAAAATCTATTTTTCACCCTGTGATAAACTAACTATTATTCTACTTAAACCCTTTTGACTTGTAATTCTTCATATAAAGGTTGGTAATTGTTTTTTCCAAGGGCTAAATCAAAGGCACAGGRGTCTTGGGCTCTATGCCAAGGTCTCTGAGTCCCCCAGGGCAGCCAGGGGAATTTCCTGGGTTCCAACAGGTTTGTGATGCAGTCAGAGTTGAGAAAAGCCCTGTGCTTGGTTAAGGTGGTTTCAGGGGTRGCCCCTTGCTAGTCCTGCCCCCCAGGGTAGGGTCTGTGGGGCAGTAGCAGCAGGCACCCCACCCCTGCTTTGCTGCCAGCAACAAGCTCAGCCTTTCACAGCCCCCTGGGAAGMAGGCAGGGCTGTAGGGGTTGCTGCTCCTACGGCATTCTGCTCTCTTGTGAAAAGCTTCCTTCACTCAGTGAAGCAAGGTTGAGTGTGAAGACTGTCATGGGAAGCTCAGAGGACTGCTGGACAAACATGAAGAATGACCATTTCTGTCCTGTGCCACTAGTGGAACAGGTATTTTGAGTAAGAAACTTAATCACCTTTGATGCAGAGATTGCATCTCTGTTAGAAACGTCATTTTAAAATCAGTCCTAATGTGGTWCTTAATCTGGCATTTATAATCCTTTTATGCAGGGCCATTGCATTTTCCTAATTTTTTTAATGTCCTTTGGGGGAGGAGGAGTGAGTGTGTTTTTTAAAGTGTGTTGCCTGGCTAAAGACTCCCATATCATCACTTGGARCTGAGTGAAGCTGGATTTGAGCCTTATTTTGTGTGTTGAGTCCTCCATGTTGTACTCTCCTCCCATTGCACAGGCCATATTCCCTTACCCCAACCAATTCCTTAATTCCSAGTGGCACTTTCAGGTGGAACAGCCTTCAGTCTGTGCTGCCCTGCTCCTTTCCAGAGCTGCTGCTCCCGTGCTGCCAGTGAAGACAGGGAGCCATGTGCTGAAGGAAAAATCCACGTGACTCCTTGGTGGAATCTCAGGACGACCTAGGTGGAAGATGGTACCACATCTCCCACGTATATGGGAGATGCCACTCATGCTGAGTGTCTCAGCTGTGCTGTTGACCCTCTCGTCATGGGACATGCCATGCAGACTGGCCTCCCTGATGCTCCTGCCTTTCCTCCCTCTTGCATAAAAAAGCCCCCTCCTGCTTGTGTTCCTGCTGGCCCAAACTCTAAGCATTGCTTTGTTTTGTTTAAAAAGCAAACAAACAAGCCCCACCAAAAAGCCCGAAGAATTCCAAGGAAGTTACAGTTGCTATCCTCATGTGTTCACTGACTGTGGGCAGCTTCCAGTGATTTAGGCTGTGAACAAGGCTGGGGTTTAGCCAGATGCTCCTTCGATTCTGACACTTGGCACTTTATTGCACCCAAGCCACTTGAATGAACTTAGAGAAGACTCAGAGCCAAAATCAGATCTGTGACAGCAGTGAGGTCATTAAAGGGAATGCTGGAGTGTGCAGGTCCCGTGGGCTCCGCCTGGTCAGTGCACTCCATCCCAAGGAGTGCAGCGGGTTTGGTTTTGTGCTTCCAGCTCCTGCAGCAGGGSGCCAGTCCCCACTCCTGGGGGGGATGAGCAAGAGCCTGAGGGGGCAGTTCCTTCACATTTATTTTTCCTTTCCTTACCTATTTCAGTGCCCTTTTTGCCTTTTGTCTTGTATCTGATCCTACTAATGAGAAACCGTGGGTGGACAAAATCAATTCCCTTGCCACCCTTTTGAAGGTTGTTGTTGTGCCTTCTAAAAACCTGGACACCATGAGATTCCACTTCGGTGCTGGGATGTAGAGATGCTTTGGCAGTCTAGAGTGCACTGGAAGCGACACAATCCCTCCCCTGGCATCATTTGAATGTGCATCTGAAAATCCAGAGAAGGAGTTGTCTAAACTGAAAAACTGGTGGGTGCCTTGGCCCTGGTGCCTCTGTGAGCCCTGTGGAGCACGGCATCATCTGTGGACACCCACAGCGCAGTGCAGTGCATGTGTGGGGGCATCTGGGGTGAGCTGCCTGGGCTCTGGGGCWTGGGATGCTGCCTCCCCTTGGTCCCATTCCCTTTCCTGCCTCTGGGAAGTGCCRGAAGCCCAGCAGCCAYGTGGAGGAGCCCTGTGCTCYGTGGGCRTGGATGGTGTCAAACAGGAGAGGAYGTGCTCACTTTACAGGAATGATGCTGGTGGACAGATTGGCATTCTTGAGATGCATTACTGTGTGTTGGGACAGGGCAGTGAGGGCATGACTCACTGCAGATTATTATGATTAGCAGATCAAAAATCTAGGCTGAAGTTAGGCACCCGCTCTCCGTTGTATTTCCGTGGAATTTGGCCACATCACTCTCTGGAGCCCTTTCTGGTCCTTGTTCCTATCTTCCTTTATCTCTGTTGATACAGTTGGTATTGTGTCAGCAGCTGGTGCTCCCTTTGCAGGATCAGGTTCTTTGCTRCACCCAACAGAGTTGGAGACCTGGAATTTTGCTTACTCTTGTGGTCCTTGGGGCTGTTTTGCAGTGTAAGATTTTAAAAAAGCCTAAGTTACACTTAYTCATGTTTATGACGAGGGACAAAGAAGCACAGAAACTATCCAAGTGACATTCCAGCACCTATTGTGTCAAGATTGTGTCAAAATCATTTGTTATGATGAAATTCCCATCTCTAWTCCTGAAAAAAAAATTCACTTGAATTATTTTTGAGCTTGAAAAGTTGTCATGGACTGAGATGTACAGTAATTACTGGCTTTTTCGCAGCAAAGTTGTAATTCTGGCAAATTAGAATCTGTGTTTTTGGTGGTGCTGGGGGATTTAAACCCGTTCCTGGAAAATTAAAACAAGAACAAAAAAAAAACCTGGAGGCTATTTTTATTGCTGCTTTCCCACCAGAGAAAAATACTCTGGTCTCCTTGCATTGCCCGAGCTTCTGCAGGACTCCAACAACAAGCGAAGCCAGGGGATCTGTTGGTGGTGTGCTTGCAAGTGTGGTTCCCTAGGATTAATACACTGTTTTTCTACAAATATTGGCCACTTCTCCCGGCTGTAGTTAGTCACTGGAGCTGCACTGCTTGTAGAAGTAACGCTGTGCTGGTCCTTGGCAGGTGTCACCAAAAAGGTGGAGCTGTCTTTGAACCTTGCAGCRAGTCTTGGATGTGTCCATGGCAGAAAACCAGCATGGGCTGGGAGGCAGACTCAGCCTGGCTGGGGGGGTGCTCTGCTGGTGCCTGGCTTGCTTTCCCCCTGGTTTYCCCTATGCCATGGGCATTTTCCCATCCAGTGGCCGTCTTTGTGTCGAGGTGGGGAGTGAGCTCCTTCCCTGTGGGCAGGATGGGCCAGGTTGCCCTCCAGGGCTTTGCTGTGTGGATGTGAGCCACACTGTGCTGTTTGCCTCTTGGGGCAGAGATCAGGCCCCAGCACATTCTGTTTAATAGTACAGAGACCCAGATTAAATGCTTCTTGCATTTAATTTCTTGCATGAAATTGAAGAACTGATTGGCTCTGTCTTTTCGAGTCCTGTGTTCCTCCTTGGTTTTATTTGTTCCTATGTAAAGTTCAGCAAGATTTACCACTGGGACCCAGGTGACATGGCAGGGCACTTCAGTCCAGAAAAACAAGCTCCTTTTTCCTTTTTCAGAACACTAGATTTCAACAATTACTCCTCCAAGGTTTAGATTTTCACAGAACACAGTAATAAAAAAAGCCTTGCGCTGCCCAACAGGGAAAAAGAGGAAGGCAAAAATACTTCAGTGTGGGTTGGCAATGTCCAGAGATTAAAACAAAAAAGGAAAAAAAAGAAAAAAAGCAGCCTTTATGGGGAAGATAAAAGTGTTGGCAGCTTTTGATAGTTTATAAGAACTTTCAGATAAATACTCCACGATCTTTAATTAAATCCCAGACAGCTCTATGAGTTCTTCTTGCAAGAGCATTTTATTTTCTTGAAAAGTCTGTACCAAATCAAACCTGGGATTGGTTGGGATGCTGCCATTCAGTTCTGTGTGACAGCCTCCAGACTCAGCCCTTTCTCTTCTCCCTTGCAGGCTGTGTACATGTTCTACGCCTTGGCAATCGTCTGCGATGACTTCTTCGTCCCTTCGCTGGAAAAGATCTGTGAAGTGAGTGTTAGATGTTCTGTTCCTTCCTCTAGTGCTGCTTTCACAGCACTTCTGGAGAGCCTTGGGCTGTGGTGATGGTGTATTTATTTGCTGTTGTCCTGCAGTGCTGCCCGTGCTGCTTGTCTTGTTGCTCAACATGACGTGTGTGCGTTGACTCAGCTCTGTGTTCTTCCTCGCAGGACAGGCTCTCCAGGTGCTCCAGGCATTCCCACTGGGGTGGTTTGTTGCCTCTTGTTTGTCTTTGCAGATATCTCTGCTGAAACACCAGGCCCTAGCCTTAGCTGACAGAAATTAAAACCTCTGGTGATTTACCCTGGTAGAAACCATGGATCTTGTACCCTGCCCTCACAGTCAAGACTGTCAGACCTTGTGTTGTGTGGGTGTAAGTTGTAAAGCAGCAGGGACAGCTAGGTCAGCTGTAAAGAAGCTTGTGAATGCTTCCAGCAATTACAAAGGACTCTGTTTCTCTTTGGTAAGGTCAGGATGCCTAAATTTTAGAAGACAAGGAGTACATTTTTGCCTAAATCAGCTTGGACAGCCACAGAGCGAACGCAGACCATGTGCCCAAAATTACTGCGAGCCTTTTCTGCTGTCAGTTCCAGGCAGTGAAATCCCTGTGAGGGGAGAATATGACTGGTCTTGGCACTGAGAGGTCTGTGGCATTTGTAGAAGACACCTGTCCATGTGCCTGGGAACAAGTGTCACCCATCAGGGCGTGGGCTGTGCTGGCCCTGGGGGAGGTGTGGAAGCTGACAGGGCAAGTTGTTTGTGCTGACAGCACTGATGGAGGCTGTCTCTAAACTAACCTGATATTTGAAGTTCAGCACCCTGCTGTGTGGGCCTTTTTTGCATCATCAAAGAAAAGAGCCCCCAGGAAATTCCACTTTTTGGTGCTTAAGTATAGAGGTAACTGAAAGGTAACAACATAAGGCAGGAGCTTCTGTCCTGCAGAGTTGCTGCACCCTCTGGGGCAGAATCTGGGGAATACCATTGCAAGGTTCAGGAGAGGGAACAGTGGTGTGGACACGGGGATAGGAGATGCTGGGGGATGTAGACACGCTGAGTTCTTTGACCTCCTCTCTCCCAGGCAAGTGAACCTGACTGGGAACTGTGGCTCTAAAAGCTGACTCAGGTGTCTGTGGATGAACAAAACCTGAGCTGAGTGAGCAGTGTCCAGGACAGTCTTGTRTTTTGGGGGGCTGTCAGTATGCCCAAGGGCAAACCACCCCCCCAGGAAGTCAGCACAGCTGACTGGTGGCTGTGCCACCTTGGCCGGTGGCCTTCTTTCAAGAGGCACCACTGTGAGTTCCAGAAGCTRTTGTAGGATGGACATCTCCATAGTTTCACAGAACATCCTGCAGAAGAACCTGCCCTTTGAGGATCTGCTTCTGGTCCTGTGAACTTCTTTCACGATAGTTTTAATCCTGTTTAAAATAGTTTTCCATAAATCTATATTTTATCAGGTTCCACAAGCTTTATAGCACTCCAGCAGTGCTGTGGTCTTCTGCTTCAAATGCACTCCTGGTGAGGGCACATCCTGTTCTTTTGCCTTGTCCCCATAACTTACGTACAAAGGGTTGTTACCTCTGTGTGGGCAGTGGATAGCGTTACCCTCCCTCAGGGACAAGGAATACCCACTGTGGAATCTTCAGAAAAGGCTGCTGTGAGCATTTCTGCTCTCTTGTCTCTGTGCAAAGGTGCTTGGCCAAGGAGGAAGCAGCAGCGGAGCCCTGCAGTGTGCAGGGGAATGGGGACAGAGGGAGGTTTCCTGTGTCCTGCCAGGCTGGGGGGCTGCCTCAAAAGCCAGCTCTGCCAGGTTCACTTCCCACCACCCTGAGCTGCCTTCCCCATGCTCCTGGCTGCCTTTCCTGCGCTCCCACAGTGGCAGCTGCTGCCTTGGTGTAGTAACAGCTCAGGGTGGCGGGAGCTGGTTGTTGCTGCTCTTCAGTGCCTTGTGGCATCTGCTGAGCAGATGCAGATGGGTGCTGGCTCAGGGGGAGCTGGTGCAGATGGAACAGTGGGAGTGCAAACACAGAGGGTGTAATTAACCAAGGAAATCTTYGGAAGCAGCATATGTTGATGAAGTTTTTGTAGAACAGTGGGTCCTTTCTGTTCTAGAAGCTCCTGGTTTTAGAGAGTCCCTGGGTGCTGCTGAGGGACAGCTRCAGGAGGTCAGTGATGTAGTCCAGGAGAAACGGGGTAAGGAGAGGGTTAAGCAAGGCATAACTTGTACCAGGGAAGGTGGGTGCAGGTGAATGAAGCCTGAGCCCTTGCCCTGCCTTTTACAGGTGAAAGTAGGAATGATGAGGTGTGTGTTGCTGGGGTTGTGGAGCAGACAGACCCATGAGTGRTGAAGCTGCCTTCCCTGTTGGCTGGAGTGGTGACCTTTCCCTCCTCTCTAAAAGTGTCACTGCCATAACCTGCCCTCTCTGCCAGGTGATGCTCACTTCAGTAGCCAGTGCCTGTGGTGGCTTTTCCTCTATACTTAACCTTTGTTTACACAAAACKTTACAGGTATCTGCCTCTCAGCAGGCAGTTTAACGTTGGGGGTGGAATTCCTTCAGCTGCTCAGTGTGGTAATCAGTGACTCTGTGTTTCTCTGCAGCGCTTGCATCTCAGTGAAGATGTGGCTGGGGCAACTTTCATGGCAGCAGGAAGCTCTGCTCCTGAGCTGTTCACRTCTGTCATAGGTAAGGAGCCTGCTGCTGCTTCCCTAAACCTGCCTGTTTCCCTGGCTRTTTTCAGAGCTGAAATGGGATTGCTGTGTGCATGCAAGGTTTGTTATAATCCTTCCTGGGCACACATGGCACTGACTGTGGGGAGTCCTCACCAGGTGAAGTCACTCTAGGGGTACTGTTATCTTGACCCTGCCAGGACCAGTGGGCACTTTACCATAGCTGCCCATTAGCCAGKTTTCACCTGCAGCATTATCCTCTCCTGTCCACTTCCCTGCCTTGTCTGCCATGCCAGCTCCTGGGCACAGTGGGAAAGGATTTCTCCCATATTTCCCTCTCTGGTACCCTGGCACACTGTTCATGTCCTCAGTGGCAGGTTCTCTGCCATCACCTCCCCTCTGGTTAGTCTTCCAATACTGCTTTTCCCTGGAAAAGCCAGAGTTGGGAGGAGAAGAGGATTTGAAATGCTTTCTTACAGCAACAGCTTGGTCAGAGCATCACTTTGCCAAAGCAGCTCTCTGCTTATGGCAAGTGTGATGAAGGGATTCAGCCATCCTTAGTGTGCAAAACCCAGGAAACTCTCAGAGGAGGACTGCAGGCAGTGTTTCAGAGTGATGTTCTACCTAACCACATCAAGAGGGTGAARTGTTCCTGCTGTGAAGTTGTGTGCTCTGCAGAGGTCTGCGCAAGCAAAGCCTTATCATTTGGGAGCTTTAATTGGACCAAGTTGGGRTTGTCCTTTGGTTAAGGGTAGTGCMGCACCAGGGTGAAAATAAAACCAGATTCCTTCAGGTGACTTAGAGAAGCCCTGATGGCCATCAGGATAATTTTCCTGCTGTGGTGTAACCTGCCAGGTGCCCTGTGTCACTTGGCAGGTGAGTGCTTCTGTGCTTCTGAGAAAAGGATGAAGTTGGAAAAAATATGTGAACTGGTGTTGGAACCTTAAAAGCAAGAGGTGAATTTAAACAGACYGACAGCTAGCAGGAGATGGAGTGTTATTTTTAGGCTGTCTTCCTAAGGAAAGGATTTTGTGCAGCACAGTGATGCATGTGTCTGTCAGTTCATCTCCCACACCATTAACCTCATTGGCCAATTTTAACCAAATTTGACAGAAGAGCTCTGAAAAAAGCTTGTAGCATAGCCCCATAACTCATCCTGAGAGTCTTGTGAGTAGCTGTGGCCAGACAGCTCTGAATCATCTCCAGCTTCTACTGAAGCTTCATCCCTACTTGAAGCCAGTTGGGATGGGGCTATGGGAAGGRGCAGAGTACTGCTCAGGGAATATCTTATGGGAGACAGTTTCCTGTGGATTTGTGTCCCACCAGCTGCTACCATGAGCTTGCAGTGTTTTGTGGTGTGAATTGCYGTAATGTTGGGTCACAATACCAGGAAGTTAGTAACTTGGATGTTCTTGGTTTCCTCACACAATCCATTCAGATCCCCTCAGAAAGCAACTCTCTGCAGTTTGCCTAGTACCTGCCTTTAGATTCATTAATAGGGTGTGGGGTCTGCAATTCTATGTGAAAAAAGTCAGCTCTTTCCCATTTACACAGCTTCTCTTGAACTTGTTTTTCAGGTGTTTTCATCACAAAAGGAGAYGTAGGCGTTGGAACCATCGTGGGCTCGGCTGTATTCAACATCCTCTGTATTATTGGTGTGTGTGGGCTTTTTGCAGGACAGGTAAGAGCATTTAATGATTCCTTACAGTTCTTGCTTCACCCTGTGCCTTGGCTGYACTGCAAAATCAGATGCGGAGTTCACCACCTTGCCACCAATTTTCTCTGGTTTTGCTGTTTTTAATAGATCCCTGTGCCGTTCCTCCTGCATTTTTGAAATGAAAAACAGCAGCAGCAAAGGTCAGCTCAGGCATTTTGAGCTGCCCAAGGTGTGTGGGTGGGCAGAGGAATAAATGTTGGTTGTTTGCTCCTTGTGTAGTTTGTGACTGCTCTCCAGCGTATCAAAACCACTCCTGACAACACAAGCTATTCATCTGAAATTAAAGCAATTAAGTTGTGAGATCTGAGCTGCTGTCTGAATTGCAGACATGATTGACTGTATAATTAAACACCTGAATCTGCATTTACCTTCGCACTTGCCAACATGCCAAGTGTTTTTACAATCTCATAAAYGTTCTCTGGCATGTTACTGTGCAGATCTGTTTGTAAAGAGAAGGAGCAGAGTCGTGTTACCAGCACAGGGCAGTGGAAGAAGAACTGAGAAGACCTTGGTCAGTGTGGGAAAGCATGCAGAGAGATGGGGTTTTCCTTATGATCCAGTTCTGTTTYCCTTGTGATTCAGTTCTGTTTTCATTAGCAGTGAACTTCTGCAGGCTGAAGGTGAACATTTTCAGTGTGAGGAGGCCTCAGGATAAGGTCACAGCAGTACTTTTTAACCACCCACGTGCCCTGATTTGCRTGCAACATGCAGCTGGCAGCTACAGATGCTCAGTGTGTCAGTGGTTGTGCCGTAACTCTTACTGTGAAAACCCMGTTAATTGAGGTAAATTTTTAATGACCAAAGCCTTCCCAGAGCATGAGGCTCTGCTCCCCGGAGGTATTCTCCTGTCATCAATAGGACTTCCTTCTCAGGCTGCTTTTTTTCATGCAGATGAAGGTGATTAACTGTCTAGCAGTTAATGATGGCAGAGGAGCCAATTCTGATTGTTATTCTCCACAGTATTGATTGCATGCCTCAAACCTGCTAAAAATGGCCACAAACCACAACTTTGGAAAAGGCCTGCTAGAGTTTTGGGCTTGACAGAGAATGTCAGAATGTCAGAGGCCTTTTACAGGTGGGAGATCGTTGTTTCAGAAGGATAAATCACAGCCAAAATGCTCTTGTAAAACATCTTCAGCCTTTCATCCATGGTAGTAGCTTTCAGAAGTTCAAGTCATCCTAAGCATAGTCTGTGAGTTCCTTTCAAGCCAAGCGTTGAGATTTTTACTTCTTTGCCCCATCTTTGTTTTCCTTGAGACTCTGCTGATGATTGGTGTGTGGTTTTGTCAAGTCACATAACCTCTCTTTGCTGCAGTCTAAYCCTCAGAGGGTGGGTGAGCGCTGGAATGATTGACGTCACCGTGTGGAGCTGTGATTTTAGTAAGCGAATAAGAAATTTCAGTGTCAATAATTGCAATGTTTTAGATAAAACTCTGAATCAATTTATGCTTTTCATTGTTTCCCAGCCTTTCACCAAAAAGTCATTCCCTCTTAGTGGTGTGATTCATCATTTGTTTTGTGTTAGTATGAGTAGGAACTTGGTTTTATTGTCAACAGCGTCTCTACAGAGGCACTAACATWGATGGTAAAATTGGTTGTTGGTGAGATTTCTGTTCTGCTGAGGACCTGGATCTCAGTAGTGAGTTGCCAGGTGAGCCTGGGGGCTGGTTGTTGGTCAAAGCTGCTTGCTGTGCTGCAGRATTTTTTTCTTTGAGCTCAGACCTGTAGATTGAGCAGCGGGAGCCCTCAGAATTTCAGATGTATTGCCCATGGGCTGGGAATCCCAGAGGTCAGACGTGTGCAGGGGCCTCCTGCTGCATTTCTGAAAGCCTTCTTTTGGTTTGGCTTTTATTTTATTTTTGATTGGTAAACAGTTGAATTGTAAAATACTGTCCAGCCCTCTSCAGGATATGTTTTATTTTTAAATTAGGTTGTAGTTTGTATGTGCTGTGTTGGGTGTATTCTTCTTTGGCCTAAGAATAGACTGGGCTTGGTTATGTGCACCATGTTTAGAGAAAGAACCAAATGCACAGCCCCAAAAAGCTGGTATGCATTTGCTTGAGCCCCAGCCCTAATTGTTTATTCTTCCAAGCCTTTACTGGCTGTATGCACACACTTTTCAGGATAAATCAGAATAAGCATCCCACTGCTGGAACAGGAGAAGGGAAGCGTGCCCACGCCTCTGTGTGACACTGCACACCTAAAAAAGGCATTGRAAGAGCATTGTGAAGGTTGAAAGTCAAACACTGCAAAGTTAGAAAATAGCAGTGTGAGGGTTCCCTGTGCACCCCTAATTTGCCCCCCCAGTGTGTGTGCATTATTATCCAGGCTTTAATTACAGAGTCTCTTGCCGGGTTCTCYACGGGCTCCCTGCCTCCCTCTGCACACAGAATGGACTTTGCTCACTTAATGAGCAGATATTCAGGATTTTGTTTTCTCTTATTGTTCACTCTGTGCCCTTCTGCCTTATTTACCAGGCTCTATTCAAGCCCTGTTCCAGAGGCAGAATTATTAATTTCCTCTTGAACTTCTGCCGATCTCGGCGCTATTGTATCTGAGCAGTTGATGAGCAGTTAATTAATCTTCCCCAAACCTCTGTGAGATGAAGGGATGCTTTAAAGATGGGGAAACAAAGCACAGAGAGATTAAATAAAAGAGAATAACTTGTCTTTTTAGGGGCCAATTAGAGCTGGCACAGGCCTTCTCTTTCCCCTGGTGCATAGGATTCTGTGGCATGCTCGTGGGTCCTGCTCCTTCTGCTCCACAGGGCTTTCCTTGCKGGAAAGCCTTGGTTTGAGTGGCCATGTCAGTCTCTACACAGCCCAKCTCTCCTTGGGTGCATTCAGCTCCTTGAGCCATAGGAGCCCCTCTTCTTCTCCTCATTCCCRCCTTCTTCCACAGRGCACCACATGGAATGCCTCTGTCCTGAGCCCTGCCCTTATCCCCAGGACTGTTCTTGTCTGGAACTAAGCAAGTRACTTAACTACATCTCSTAACATTTAGTGGTTGCTCTTGCCRGTGTGATGGTGATGTTGTTCCTTCTCATCAYTCTCCYTCCATCTCTTGAGGCCTGAGAGAAAAACTTTCACCAGATTCCTGCCTTGTGTCATGGATCCACSCATACCTGCTTTCTGAGCATCCAGCTTTCCTCCAGTTTTGATCCCTTCTGCTCTCCCCACTCCTCTGCTCTATGTCTCCTTCTCCTGGCTGATGTTAGCCATGCCAGGCAGGCACCTCTTGAGATGCAGGAGTCTKCTCTGCAGCCAGGGAAATAGTATTTTCCACTGTTTTCATCTCCTCCAGAGATTTTGGATTGGAGGAATTAAAAAAGTGACAGTGGATGCCCGTGTGTTTGATGGCCWGACAAGAGCCATCCCCTAAGGGCTGGATTTTCTAAACTGACATCCACTCTGAAAATCAGAGTTTTCAAGTATAGCTTAACCTGRCCCTGTGCAGGCAGAAGAACTTCATGTCTGCTGTGTGTTGAGGGGATGACCAAGGCAAGTTTGGAGAGAGAGCTCAAGTTTTCCCTGTGGATAGTGAATGCTGCCCATGTGCCTGTGGCAGTGAGCCTTAGAAGCTCCTCCTGCTTTCTTCTTGCAGCCTGTTGAAATATTCTGCRTAGCACTCACAGCTAGAGGAGGATTCCTCTTATTTCATCCAGGCAGTAGGTGCAACTTCYAAGCTGTAGATGGTTTCAGTGTATGGAAATAAGTTAGGAGCTCTTCTCATTTCCCACTTGCCTGCGCAGTGCAGTTTGGATGTGTTTCCTCCTATGTCCCTACACTTTGGACACCACCACGTCTCCTTGCAGGTAGGCAACTGCTAAGGCACATAACCCAGCTGTTGTTTTTTAGCTGYTGTGTCTGCTTTGCTTCCTTCTGGCAGAAGGGGGAACGAGGAGGTCAGGGAACACGGAGGGAGAATGAAATGGCAGCAGATGCAGCCCTTCAGTCAGTAGTCCAGCAGCATTCAYGGGGACACAGGCTGGATAGCAGCGAGGAGGCTGCTGTCTGCCTTGTGATGGATTGCATCGGGCTTTTTCCATGCTTGCAAGCCAGCTGTGTATGGGGAGCTTGACCTTAGCCTGGGGTCCCCTCCAGGCCTTGGTTGAGCTGTCCTGTCTTCTCTCACGCTCATGTTTGTGCTTCTCAAGCCCTCCCCTCCTTCCCCTGCCCTCTCGCTGTCCTTGGCGGCAAGGACGCGGCATTCTCGGAAGCTGTCCTTGCCTCATTCAGCTCTCATTCAGGCCAGCACAAGCAGAGCTTGTTCGCTTTTGGACATTCCCCCATCCAGATTCGTCTTGTTTTCACAGCTCTGCTGYTCTCTCCTCGCCATGCTGTCCTCCCAGCACTGACCCACAGCGTTTTGCAGTGTTGCAGAGGAGGCTGAGAAGTGCTTATGTGAGAGCAGCACAACCAYGAGTTGCAAGTCACTCCAGCATTACCATGTAATTTTGAATGTGMATGGCTTGATTTGTTAATTAGTGTTTAACTGCTCTGTTTTTTGGTTCAGTCCAAGTTTCTCTATTTCACCTTTCCCCAGAAATAGACAGGTTTCTCTGGGTGGGGCAGGGGACCAGGAATGCTGGCTTGTGCCACAGATCCTCTTCCAGTTATTGGTTCTGTCAAGGGCTCTGGTGGGTGGCRAGGCATCGTTCCTCAACATACTGGAGCAGAAAAGGATGACAGTGACTGTCTGACCTGCCTTCTTCTTTTCCAGTGGGATTCTTYTACCTCAGGAATTAAACTAAATTCAGCAGGCTCTCCTTTGTCCAGGTCACAGAACSCCTGTGCCAGCCGAGGTGCCTCTAGGAATTATCAGCTGCCATGGGTTATGTCACTGGAAAATACRCCTGTGTTAGGCACGTTGACCAGGACACTAAACAGAGTTTAATAACCTGGTGGAATGTTTTTTAATGAAGCAACCGGGACTTCTGTAATCTGTTTTACCCCACTTCTGCCATTCAGCCAGCTTGCATGCCTCTTAATCTTTTAAGCTTTAATTTCACTCACAACTCAGACTGCAACCATTACTGACTTTTAGCTTTGTGATTGCATTCATGAGCTTTTTTATTTTCTTCTCCTTGACTGTGGAGAAGTTTTAAAAYGTGAGAGTTGGAATCCTGTTGCTTTTTCTTCAGTGGTCTGTGAACATAGGTGGAAAACATGTAAAACTCTGGGGAATTAGTTTAAGGAGAACTTAATGCCAGCTGTTGGGACTGTTCACTGCTCTCAGAGCCCAGGGCACGTTGGGGTTTGGTGCTGGCAGCATTTTGTAGTGACCATGAGCCTGGTGTTTCACTGACAGGCTGTGTTGCAGACGTGGGACACACTAATAGGTCAGACTGAAGTAGTGCAGAGGCCAAGGCTGTGGTCCTTGGGTACCTAAAGCTGCTGGCATGGCACACACAGTGGTGTGTGAAAGCCCAGGGAAAGCAGGGGGGATGATGGCAGGATGCTGTGGAACATGAGGCAGTCTGGAGGGTGCCGAGAGTGCCGCCAGGACAGAGAGGTGTGGATGGAGTCTCAGGATAGAGAGGTACCATTAATTCAGAGGTGCTGCCCTAGGCAATCAGAAAAAATGCAAATGGATTCCTATCAGCATCACAGCAAGGCTACTTCCTAGTTGTCACAAAAACCATCRCCATTTTTGGTTTTCTCTGTCAAAATTGACGCACAGATCAATACTGTGGATGAACCATTTGTAGGATATTTTCTCAAATCATTTATAGTATAAAAGCAAGGGAGATAATAAAATCTGTTTTTTACTTCTGGCAAGGACTGGCCAGTCCAGAGACTGGGAGATGTTTACTCTGTGCACGCCTTCCTGTCTGCAGCTATCCTTGAATTCTGCTGTGGATCTTGTGGTCCAACAGAGGCCTTGGGGTCCTGCTGCCTCAGCACTGTGGGAATCTGAGCTAAAGAGACATGCTGGTCCAAATAACTCATGGATGATTATAACCACCAGTTGAGCAGGGAAATATTTCTGGCTTTGTCCTGAGGTTTGGAGAGTGTCCACTGTTTCCATTCTGAGAATGTCACATAGACAGATTGCTGCAGCAGTGATGAAAATATCAAGAGAGGCCTAAAAAAGCAAATATTCTTGGGGAAGTAATGAGAATAGATGGAGTTGGTGCACAGCGTACAGACTGGGAGCCAGAGTGACAGCTGAGCTCTGCAGAGAATGGCAAACCAGAGGTGAAATTAGGGGCTGGTGATTGGAAGGAGGCTTTCCTCACAGCAGGTCCCTTAGATCATGGCTGCTTTAACTACCTGAGACAGATGGATTAGGCCTGGATTTTAATTTGGTCTGACCTGTGCTCATATTTGGTGCTTTGCTGAAGCTGGGAGTTGTGGTTAGTACTGGTCAAAGCCTCGAGCAAGCCTGAATGCTGCATCATGGGATCCTGGGGTCTTTGGCCAAAATTATGGTCTGGAGACTGAGCTGGATACTTGCAGTGTCCTGGGATATTCAGACATGACCATGGAGTATAGAGGGAGTGTCACTTAGTCCAGGACATCCTGCTGTGCTGTCAGTCCCAGCACAGGGCCCTCTGGCGGACGCTGGCTGCCTGCTGGAAAGCCTGCCTGGCTTTCCTGGGGCTGGGCACAGGAAAGCAGTGGCTTTCCATGCAGGAGTCTGTCTGAAAGGTCTGCTGTGGCAGAGTGGTTCRGTGTGCCAGGAGGGGATGTGGGATCAGGACTCCTGCTGTGCTGGGAGATGGCGCCTCTGGGATCCTATTGGGCCTGCTTGGCTGATTCTGTCTGAATTATGGATGTGTCAAAAGTGCCACCAGGARCCCACCACCCTCCAAACCATACCAAGTCCTGTGTGTGTCTCCCAGGAAAGGTGTAGAGGCTCCACAATGGCTTCTTGCTGACAGCCACAGGTGGATCTACAGCCTAATTTAATGTAAAGATGAGTATAAGTAAGGTCCTGTCACACTCTCCCGTTAATCTGTGATGCTTCACAGATACCTTGACTGGTGAGAATGAGCAGGCAGGTGGCAAGGTCCTTGGAATTACCTGAGCTGAGCAAAATAATCAGCTGCAAAGTTTAAAGGCAGACCTTGTGCCCTGATGCCTGAGGTAGAGCCCTTTTTATTTTTGTATAATTCTGAAWGCATAAGACATGGATTAACTGCAAACTATGGCCAGCCTGATTCCTTGAAAATCTGTCCCAGACCTCCACCTGAGCCCACTGCTTCCTGTAACAGTGGCSAGCAGTTGGTCATTTCTCTTGCTTTGGCATGAGATCCTGCTGTTTTACCATGGAACTGATTTGAAATCGCATTGAGGGTTGGCAGAACAGCAGTGTCAGGAGCACAGCCCTTTCTGGAGGGGACCCCAACAGGCTTCAGAAGGCCCCTCCTCAGCTCCAAGGGCAGYTCCTGCCARCCAGGRGCAGTATGTGAAGAGGTTCCACGGCACAGCTGGCTGCAGCTCACCCCRAGGGCTGACACAGCGCTTATGGGCTTGTGAGGGATCACAGCAAGCAGCAGCTCTTCAGGCAGTGCTGGAAAGCCAGATTCCTGCATCTGCTAGGCTGGTGTAAGAGCTTCCCTAAGCACTTCTGTGCAGTCCACATCAAAGAGGGGCAGCATGAGGACTGACCCAGATTCTCTGCTCCTGGGTGCCTTTTGATGGTGGTGGATTCACTGCTGGCACATCTTTGCTGACTTCCATAGACTCTCATGGCTAATCGCTTTCAGGGATTGTCTTTAATCTTTTGACACCCTGGTCCAAGCATTCCTGCCTCTCCACATCASCAAATTAGGTTATTAGCTCTTAATACCTCAAAATCTAGACCTTCTGTGCCAGAGGGTAACAGAGAAACAAGATTAGGGAGATTGCTTCCAAAGCCTGGCATTTCCCAGCAGTGTTAGTAGCTGATCAGCGCTTGAGAATGTCAAGCAAAGAGCCAGCCATGAGATGAGGAAAACCCTCAAAACAATTCAGAGTGAAGAAGATCCCTGAAGAACATGGATGTGATTGCATGTTTCCCCTGGAAGTTTRGCAGCCAGAACACTCAGGAGTGCACATGCCTCTGGACATCCTTGCCAGGGAGGGAGCAGCAGCCCTGTTCTGCCACATGTGCTTTRTCTGCTGCTGTGGGCAGAGCAGGCTGGAAAACAGCCAGCTGGGTGGCCTCTGGTGATGGATATCTCCTGGATGGAGACAGAGCTTCCGTGCTCCTAAGAGCAGAGAAACAATTTGGATGAGCAGAAGAGAGAAGGGTCTGTTTTACAGAGGATAAAAGGTGAAGTCCTAGGATGAGGCGTGGGGCATATTGCCACTGAGGTCCTGGTTACCTTGAGCTAACTTCAGTGCTACAGGAAGCAGACACCAGTGTCTGTTTTTAGGGGAGATTTTCCCTCTGGTGGCTGATCTCTACATGTGTGCTAAGTGGAGGATGKGGTGTGGGCTGCATAGGGCCACAGCTTCAGGAGTTATAAACCTCAGAAATCAAGCTAGAACTGAGAAAATCTTGGGTTTTCTGCTCTCCAGCCCATCAAAAAGGGAAGTCAGCATTCTGAGTAGTAAATTTTATATGTAGGATTTTGCAGGGTGAAAGCCACCTGTGAGAAACCAGGTAGCTATTATGGGTAGGTTTACCCTTAGAGTGATGYTGTAGCATGCAGGGGAGCAGGCTCAGTGTGTCTTGTGTGGAGCCATCAGGGGATGCTCTCGTTCAAGCCTTGACTTCAGAGCTCTYCTTTTCAGCTCAGGTGAACTGTGTTCAGTCCCCACTAAGTGGTCAAGGGACAGCTAAGAGGCATTTGTCTGGTGTTTGGATTTCAGATACTCACTTCAAAAGGAGGAAATGTCGCCGCACTGACGATCAGTGACTCTACAGATGCCTCCTTATGCTCAGCTCCCACAGGACCAGCTTGCTGCTGGGTTACAATATGACAGTATTGCTGATTTAAAACTCAAATTTGATCATGTTTTTACCCAAGCTGATTGCTTCCCTCATTTCTTTTCTGCCTTGCTGATATGTAGTTTCAGTGGTTTCCAGCATGTTAAGGTTTRTGTGGAGTCCTTGGTGGCAGCAAGGTACAATTTAGGCCTTGAGGAGCTTGGTAGTTCTGCCTCAGGACGTGGTTCTGGCCAGCAGGCTGAGCTCTGCCATTGCTCTCAGTGCTCATGAGCTCCTTTCACTCTCAAATCATGGTTGCCTTATGTGCGTGGCATGGATCAAATGGTTGAGAAACTTCAGCTGGGTGAAGATGGGCCCTAAAGATGTCTGAGATTTAACTGCCCCACAGTTATTGCAGCAGGGAGATCCACTCTGTCGTCTGTGAAATGTGAGTATCCTATACAGATGCAGGCATGAGCACGTTCCCTACAATCCCATCTGGAATCAGCACAAGAGTTCTTGTGATTCCCACAGGATCTTGGTCAGTTCTGTGCTGTAGGTCCCTGCTAGAAAGCTGCATTTAGGATCTTACTGTGCTTGTTCAGGTATCTGAGGAAAATTCCTTGAGAAAATATTATCCTGCACCTTCAAGATCATTGCAGAATACCAAAGAACAGGAGGAAGACTACCTTGACTCCTCATAGCCAGGCACCTTGCTTTCACAGGTGTGCTGTGCTGCGTGGTGACACCCCTTAGGCCAGGGACACAGGTTATGAGACAGAGCCTTTACCTGTGGGGGCTGTCCTTGGCTTCAGAAACGTGACTTCTGTGTGCAGAGCAGAAGTTAGAGGTGTAAAGTCCCCACCAGCATGCATCCATGCTGAGGCAAGTGCAGAGGACCTTCAGCAGCATCCTGAAAGCTGAGTGGAATAGTGTCCAATCGTTCTATAAACTTTCTCGCAAAATTTGTTCAATGAGAATGAAGGGGTACACTGATGTAAAATGTGAGATTTAACTGAGGATCTCTTATTAGAATTATGAACCCAGCTCCATGTTCCTACATTTGGAAATTTCCATCAGAATGCGTCTCCATTTATCTATGTCTGTGTGCCTTGGAATGTATTGYCTGCCTGTAGAAACCTGGTTTGACCCAAGGGCTTTAAAAGCCTGCTTTTTTGCTTCATGTAAGAGTTTCTAACATGTAAATGGTTGCATAAAGAGACTTTACACTGGGCATAAATTGCATMAATTTTTTAGAAAACCATGCAACTAAGAGACTGTAGAGATTTTTCAGGTATAACGGTCAGTATCTTTTCACAGTATTTGTTTCATTAGCAGTTTTGGAAAATTCCAATATTGGAAGAGTTTTTAGTTATTGAAATTTGGGAAACTATTTTTGCTGACACTGAAATAGARCTGAAAATGATGTTACTGTTCATGTGACTGAATTCATGCACCAGCATGACTGGAGTCAGAAAATTAATGTATATGYTCAGATCCAAATCAGTGAAAATGAACCATCTCCCATCTTCCTTGTTCAGCTATACACCTTTGAAGRATGTGATCCAAAATGTTTGAAATGCACTCCAGAACTGGGAAATACAGATTTGAGGAGAAACTTCTACTGAGGKGACTTCCTAGAGCTGCAAAAAAGAGAATCATACTGAAGATGTTACCTCCACATGACTGCTTTTAATCTGTCCTTTTGAATACTATTAATGAAATTAAAGATTAGCTCATTATTTATGGGTATTTTCTTCTAAGATTTGAGTTGCAGGCTCGTGCAGCCTGCAGTGAGAATTCTTCCTCATTTCTGTGGCTTTGGAAGGTGACAAGTGACATGAACTGCACAGTGATCCCTTTTTATTCTCCATTGCATACAAATTCCTGGGTTTTGTTCATTACACTTTGCGGGAGTGTTGACTTGAGTGTTTGTCCCAAACCCTGTGTAGGTGCACACAGAGCTGTAGTAATGTGTGGTTGTGCTGGTAAAGCCTGAGCCCCTGTAAAGCAGCAGCCCTCACAGACTGTGTGGGGATGCACAGCCCGACGTGGGGGACAGCTGAGTTGAGCTGAACCTGTGGTTCTTCCAGTGTGGCAGTTCCTGTCTCCCTTGCAGCTGTCCCCCCAGCAGCCACAGAAGGTGTTTCCTGTCTTAGGCCTCTTCCTCGAGTTCTTGACGTGTGTGGGGACATCTCCCCACACAGGTGGCACTGGGCACACTCTGCTGGCGTGGCAGTCGTGCTGCAGAGCCTTGCTGACACTCTGTCTTTGCCTGTTTCCCCAGGTTGTTGCGCTGTCGTCATGGAGTCTCTTGAGAGATTCGATCTACTACACGCTGTCTGTTGTTGCACTCATCGTGGTAAGTTTGTGAAGGTTTTGGGAGCCCATATCTGCTGTTTGTGAAGGTTTTGGGAGCCCGTATCTGCTGTTTGTGAAGGTTTTGGGAGCCCATATCTGCTGTTTGTGAAGGTTTTCCATTTGCGGGAGCCCATGTCTGCTGCCACCTCTAAAGGGAACCTGCCGTGGCGTAACAGTCGTGTAGCTGAGATCCCAGCTTGAGCACTCACAGGGATTTCTGCTTGTGGAAAACTGCTCGTGGTCTCCCTGGCTCTGCTGGGAAGCCTGCCCCGAGGGCAGGAGGTGGAGGAGTGTAGAGATCCCAGAGGGAAAGCTGGGGCAGGGCATGGTGGCCCTGTGCTGGCATGGGGAGCAGAGCTAAACCCGTGTTCTGAGCCCCCRGGCAGCCCTGCAGTGGCAGGGTCAGTGCTCTCCTGGCCCTCATGACTTCCTGAAATGCATGTCACTAACCTGCAAGGAGGCAGCACTTGTGCCCAGAGGAGAGAGATCCTGAGCAGTTACTACAAAACCTTCAGGTTAGATTTTCCACACATAATAGGGGAAGGTTCGGTGCATGCTGACAGCAAGTCTAACAAAAACTACACTTTCAGCAGTTTTTAGTGCCTATCCCGATTTTCATCAAGCTCAGAATATGCTCCAAATCTCTCAAAATTGGGCTATTCTGTGAAAAAAAAATTGGCACAAGAGTTAAGTAAAGACACTGCTATCATTTTAGCATTACCTTTGCAACCAATACCAAACAGTGCCAGGAAGTGTAAAAATTGAGTTTTCAGGTAGCTGTTGCACATCTTTCCCCCCACCCCCCAGCCTAGTACCCTAGATTCCCTAAGACAGGAAGGGTAATTTTGGGAGGTTAACTTCCATATGTCAGCAAGAAGGGGACTTAGGAGTCAGAAGAGGATTGCTTGCAGTCTGGGTTACTTTGGTTAGTGTGTTTCAAGTGGGTTTTGGTTTGTTTCCGTCTGCACAAGCCTGCGTTTCCAGATATACTCTGTAGCTGCAAAGGCCTCTATCTGCCTTATCCCAAACAGGGGATCTTTCTCAACCTGTTTGTGCTTTTATTCCCCTTACTGCAAGGCCAGCCATTTTGTACCTGGTGAAAAATAACTTTTCTACATAATTACTAGCAATGAGCTGCAAAACAAAACCATGGGTTTTTTTGTTTTTTTTTTTCTTTTGACAGCCTGACAGTAACCTCTTAAAAGACGCTTCAGTGCTTTGTATGCAGGGATAATTTTTCCATATGAGGGCATTGAGACTTCTCTGCAGCTGGAATAGAGTCATCAGTCTTAAAGAATTMTATTGTTTGTAGGAGTTTGTTCTCATGGTGTTTTAAACAACAGCCTGTGGTGCTGTATTAAAAGTTGCGCTCCACTGGTATCTTTAGTAATCATAAATACACCTGAGGGGAAATAAATRTATTCCTTCCAATGCTGAGATACAGCAACTTTAAAATCTTGATACTGTGCTGGRTAAATCAATATGACTTTGTCTCTATTTCCACTAGAAAAGGAAGTACAGTGCTGTTGTAAGAAATAGAGCAGTATAGACTCACCTGTTTGCTGCTCCAGACCATTTGATGAGAGAGTGAACTCTGAACCACAGAGGTTAGAAGTGGATATAAACCACATTTACTGTACTTAATTCATCTTGATTCAGCCCTATGATTTTTTAACTATATAATAGTATTACAGTGCTACCTTGTCTTCTAGTAGAGTTTGGCAAAACTTACTCCTTATTCTCTTGAAAGGAAAAAGATGCATGTGTATATTAACTTGAAGGGACATGGTCAGAGTCATTAGAGGCAAAATTGAGATGGGTGCTATTTTTAGTCMCAGAAGTCAGTGCACACGCTTTCACCTCCCATCACACCAAAACATTGTAACCTAAAACAAGCCCTGTCAGATTAGATCACAGTGACTGGGAACTGTAATTTACAACGTTTTGTGGTCATGTTTTCTCCCAGTAACCAGTGTAACTCTTGCCTTGTGCGGCTGTCACACAGGAGTTGCTGTTTATGGCTGTATGGCCAAGGGGGAGTGTTCACTGTGCTTTCAGGGCCTCGTTCCTTTTCCCTCCCGTTTCCCTGGGACACAGCCGTGGATCTGTCACCCCTGGTGCAGGCACACATTTTCCTGCTGGTGTTTTGCTGAATGGACTGCAGCCTGTCATGGGACCATGAGGGCCATGCAGTTCCAGCTCCAGCCTCCTGTGGAGGCATCCGCACTGTGGGTCCCTCTGCAGCCATCCTGCTATGGAGGGAGCAGGACTGGAGGCACGGGGAATGGCAGGGCTGGCAGGGCACAGCAAGAGGAAGGGCCTGGTCATGGAGTGTGGCAGCCACTGCCCCTGTGAGCCTTCAGCCACTGCCAGTGCAGGCCCTTCCTTCACCCCTTGCCATGGTGCTGCTGCTTCCTTCACAACCCTCACCATAGCACTGGTTCTCCTTGACACCTCTCACCTAGGCGCTGGTCCTTCCCTCATGCCCTTTCATCATTGCTCTGGTCCTTTCCTCACACACCTTCCCTCACACCCCTCCGCATGGCGTTTGTCCTTCCCTTACACCCCTTCYCTCATGCCCCTTTGCCATGGCTCTGATCCTTCCCTCATGCACTTTCCCTCAGCATGGCGCTGGGTCTTCCCTCATGCCCCGTTGCCATGGCACTGGTCCTTCCCTCACAGCCCTCAGCATGGCGCTTGTCCTTCTCTCACACCCCTTCCCTCATAYCCCTCAGCATAGCGCTGGTCCTTCCCTCACACGCCTCAGCATAGCGCTGGATCTTCCCTCATATCCCTTCCTTCATGACCCTTCGCCATTGCTCTGGTCCTTCCCTCWYRCCCCTTCTTTCACACCCCTCAGCATGGCGCTGATCCTTCCCTCACACACCTTCCTTCATGCCCCTCACTATGGCACTTGTCCTTCCCTTACACCCCTTCCSTCGTGACCCTTCACCATGGCGCTGGTCCTTCCCTCACACCCCTTCCTTCATGACCATTTGCCATTGCTCTGGTCCTTCCCTCACCCTTCCCTCACGCCCCTCAGCATGGCGCTGGTCCTTCCCTCATGCCCCTTCCCTCACACTCCTTCCTTCATGATCCTTTGCCATTGCTCTGGTCCTTCCCTTTCACATCTTCTTTCACACCCCTTGCCATGGCGCTGGTCCTTCCCTCAGGGAGGAGGTGCATTCCCTCAGGGAGGAGGTGCATTCCCTCAGGGAGGAGGTGCATTCCCTCAGGGAGGAGGTGATCCCCAGCACTGTTGGGGAAGCCACAGTGCGTGTCCATCCGCCGGTGTGCCGAAGGGGCTGTCAGTAGCTACAGTCAGCTGGGGTGGTGGTCACCCTGAGCTGATGGGAGCAACACCCTGGGCCCAGCAGGACATGGCAGCAGCTGCAGAGCTTGCTGTGGATCTGCTGGCGGGTCACTCGGTGTCCAGTCAGGAGATGGCAAGGTGGAGGCCATACCTGGTGGGACAGCCAGGTGGGTCAGAGGGCTGCAGCCCTGTCTCTGGCTCACCACTGCTTTCCCTCTAACTGCTGCACAAGGACCCAGKGCCATTTGGGAAGGGGGTACCTGCTAGCCTTGACTAGGTGAGACAAATTAAGGGTTAAGGAGTTCATAGGCTGGGCAGGAGGGCAGTGCCAAAACACACCCAAGCTTGATGCCATTGCCACGAGCCCTGGCTTGCTTTACTCTGTTCCTTGCCTCAGGTGATGAGCTGTTTTCAGCTATGGTTTTGTGTATAAC
The DNA here is from genome assembly GCA_014549065.1 of Cardinalis cardinalis. Lineage (NCBI taxonomy): Eukaryota > Metazoa > Chordata > Aves > Passeriformes > Cardinalidae > Cardinalis > Cardinalis cardinalis. The sequence continues at coordinate 2,378,897 of JACDOX010000093.1, forward strand.
ATGCTATTTTTAAATCTTTTCTCCACAGTTTATTTATGATGAAAGAGTTTCCTGGTAAGTGAATCCCTTTTCTTTTCATTTTTTTCTGGTTATACCACAAGAGCTGCCATAATTAGTGTTTATGAGAAGGAGAAAGCTAAAAAGTTCTGCAGAGCAGCTGTTTGCTGCTGTGTGAGAAACATCAGCACAAGATGGGCCAGAGTAACTAATTTTTTGAGCTAGAGAAGAAAGCCCAGGAGAATCAGACTGTTCCTGGTGGGGTGGCAGCAGTCAGTGCCCTCTGCATGCCCTGCAGCAGTCTGGRGATGACAGTGTGCTCAGCAGAGCTGTGGGTGTGCAAGAAGGAGCTACCCTTAGCAGTTGGATTTTTCATAATTTAGTGAATGGCCAGTTAAATAATAAAAATTTATAAATATCCCTATTAATGTGTTAAAGTGCAGTGCAGTAGGTATGGTTGTCTAGGAGGGCTGCAGATTCTTTTCAGTTGCCTTGGACTCATGGTTTTGTTTCTGGTACATCCCAGAGGTGATGTGGTGACATCTGGAGGTGACAGTGGAGGTGACAGCGTTGGCTTTGGTGTCACTCCCAGCTGGTGTCATTTGGATTACAAGCACTAGGGAGCGTCAGGCTGCTTGGGYTGGTGTTTTCCTTCACTAGCTCTTGCCCATTTCAGAGGCAGGTTTCAAACACCCAGTCTTGGCAATGGCCTGGTTTTCTCTGTTGATTTTTTGTGTGTTTCTTTTTAACTGAAATTCACTCGAAGGCCAATTGTATTTAACTGTGGTCTAAAAAAYGCCCAAAACATATAACACAGAAGCTGAGAGTTGAATCTTAAGAAGCAGGGAATGAGACATTGATATAGTTAGTGCAGTATCTCARGAGCCTTGTGGAGAAAATGCTCCAGGAGTTTGGCATACAGTAGTTTGATAATGGATGATTTCCACAAGAACTAGCAGCTTGCTATGAGGAACTAAGCAGAATACAGCATTTTGGACAGTGAAAAAGATCACCTAGAAACAAGCTCTAAAAGCCATATTGTAATTTGTTTTCATACAAATTTCATTACTCCTTTAGTTTGACACAGAAACAGCAGAGGGAAAAAAACCTGTCAGTGTGTGATCAGCAGTTTGAATTGCTGCCTGCTGCATTCTCAGCACTCTTGCAGCAGCAGTAGCAGCAGCAGAGCAGCTGTCCCTTGCTCAGGTTGTCTCAGCACAATTGGTTTTAAAAAGCCCAGCGTCCTGCTCAGGTTGTCTCAGCACAACTGGCTTTCCAAAGCCCAGCATCCTGCTCAGGTTGTCTCAGCACAATTGGCTTTACAAAGCCCAGCATCCTGCTCAGGTTGTCTCAGCACAAYTGGCTTTACAAAGCCCAGCATCCTGCTCTACACTCCTGCACGCAGAGCAGGGTGGCTGCTCCCCTCCCTTGGCTGCATCCCGTGGTCATTGTCCTTATGGAAGTGTTGGTGGTCCTTGGATGTGCGATTTGCTCACTGAACTCCTGGGTTTTGCCRCTTGTCCTTAGCTGACAGGTCAGTTTGGCCAAGTAAAATCACAGAAGTCAGGAAAACAAGGAAGGATGTGTGAGCCATTTCTTTGCGCATCCCTTTTTTATAGAGGAATGTTAAGGCAGCCCAGGAGGCTTGAGCCTTTCTGGACGCTTGTGGCTTGTCAGAGACACGGGGGAGTGGCTGAACAGGGGCTGCTGATGGCGTGCCCTGCTCTGATGTGTTTGTGTTGCTCTTGTTTCCAGGTGGGAGTCCTTAGTCTTAGTGCTGATGTATGTCATCTACATCTTTATAATGAAGTAAGTCAAATGTGCCCTCAGCTTATCTAAATTCTAAAGCTCCTTGCTCTCCTTGCCTCACCTAGCCCTTACAACAAGAAGAAGAAACAGCCTCCAGTTCTGCCAGAGGAGATTTAGCTTGGCTATTAGGGAAAATTTTTTCACCAGAAGGGTTGTCAGGTGCAGGAGCAGGCTGCCCAGGCCAGTGGTGGAATCACTATGCCTGAAGGKGTTTAAAAGATGTGTAAATATGGTGCTTAGGGACATGGCTTAGTGGTGAGCTTGGCAGTGCTGAATTAACATTGGACTGGATGACTGTGAAGGTTTTTTTCAACCTAAACTACCCTGTGAATCTGTGCTTTATGGATCTCATCCTGTGTGAACTGACAAAKGCTAACAGCAAGCCTGTGGCAGAGCAGAGACCTGGATCCATCCTCAAGTTTCACCGAAACAGTCTCTTCTGACTTCACTTGAGAGCATCCCTACTCAGAAATAAGGAGGAGTGAGATTCCAGTCCACTTTTCATGGGTGCAAAGCTCTGCAGSACTTCTTGCTTGCCTGGAGATCCGTGATAAAACTACAGCACAGTCAGCAGTGATTTTCTGAGCACATTCACACATCTGGCCTRTGTGACTTCTTCCACACAAGTTCTTGCTAGTAAAACTGGTCTGTTCTGCTGTTTTGTTCACCTCCTCCTGTCTTGTTTTCAAAAGCCAGTGGAAAGGAAACCCACATTCAAACTGGAACATTCAACAAAACCTTCCAGCTGCCAAACACACCAGTGGTCTTGTCTCCACAAGTAAGACTAGAGATTTGTTTTGAAATGATGAATAGAGTAATATTGTGAGAGCAATTCTCCATGAGAACAGCAAAACACTCAGGCTGGCTGAAGGGAACACAAGTCAGAATTCATCTATTAATTACAAATTTTGATATGGAGGGTAGCTTTTTACTCTTKGAACAATTAGCTGACCAGCAAGACAGTTGTAATATGTGCATTTTTTTTTTTCTAAAAACAATGTCGTAATGTGAACAGGCTTTTCAGACCTGTTTGGAGATAGCTTGAAAGSTTGTCAGCCTAGTTAGGGACCTCTGCCAGGTGTTTATAGGGGTCTGCCCTTGCCTCTGAGTGTCATGGGGAGAGCCTTGGCTCATATTTGTGTCAGCTCCCAGATGCTCCAAGAAGCAAGGATTATTCCCCTCCTCTGCCAAAGTTGAGAGGAACTTAGCATAAGGTGTTGTGTTCCTGGATTGAGTCCTCCCAGTAAAATAATGCTGATACTCAGGTGTGATAAAAAAATATACTTGGATGATGACAAGCAAAGATTCAYACCTAACACATAAACATGCATGTCATTCAAGATCTATGGCTTCTATCTTTCATAGCCTTCTGGGTATAGAGAGATTGTTTGACGTACAATTTAGCTGGGGCTCTGGGATCCTCCTTAAATCCAGAGTTTACTTCCCTCCCTTAGCTGCACAGGATACAAGGCTAGGAAAAGAAGACTGTCAGGAATTAAAGGTACATCCTGAGTTTGTTTCATTTGTGCAGGTACAACTCAACCATACATCACTTCTTTGAGAGGAAGACAAAAAACTCTGCAAATATGGTGAATGGTTTAGCMAGTAACACAGAGATGGATGACAACAGCAACTGTGATGCCACAGTGGTGTTACTAAAGAAAGGTAACTGTTCCAGTAAGTCACCCTGTCACTTGCATCATTCTGGGTGTTCTCACTGYTCACACAGTGGGAACTGCTGCTCTTTTGTAAGCCATGAAACAGGAGGGGGCAGGTGGTCCTTTTGGAACCCCTCTCCCATTTGGGGGACACGGTGTGGTGATCCCAGCCACCACAGCCTGTGCCACTGGAGGTGGCCGAGGTCTCTTGTGGCTGATTCTTGCTGCTGGACAAGTTGCTTGGCTGCAAGGACTCCTTCAAGCCCAGGGGCTGCTTATCTGGCCTGTTACAGCCATTTTAATTCCTCCTGTGGGCACTGTTACTCTACACTGAAGTAACATGTCCAGTTAAATTTAACTCCACTCCAAAGGGACATCAACTGAGCAAGAAAAAAGGCCCTACTTAGACCAGTGTACRCTTATCCCCAGTGAAGGAAGGCTGGGGACTCTCTGTGGGTCTGGGTGCTGTGCTCTTACTGCACATGCTGGCTTTACCATGCACAGCTTTTCCATGTAAGTGGTCTTTAAGGGTGTTTCACTTTGGCTGAAATCTGTTCCAGTTTGACTTTAGTCATGATCATGTATAAAAATGGTTGTATTTCTTCAGCTTGAAAAAAATTCCCCCATCYCATAGCTCAGCAGAAGTTGTTCAATGTCTGCATTTGCAAGRAYATCCTAAACTGTATTCACAGTGACWTTAKTTTGTCTTTTAAACAGTCAACAAGCATGTGCAGTATCTGCTTGGGATGTATATGTACATGTACCTGTTCTCAGGAATAACACCTCCCCTTTTCCTGAGGCACTGACCTAGCCTGAGAAGAAGCTCTGTCTTGTCAAAATCAGTCCTGGTCTCTGACCACRGATGGGCTGCCTCTTTTGTTTAGCTAGTCTAGCAAGAAACCCCAACCAACCACCCAAAAACAGATCTCTTTTCCTGCAAATGGAGCTTGAGAGGCATGGTCTGTATACAGCAAACAGTTAAGCATGAAGTGTAGTGGGGTTTATTTGTAGCAGCAGACGAGTCTGCCAGCTCTCAGTTCCAGGCCTGTTGCAGAGGGAAGGCTGTCAGCAGTGCTGTGCACTCTGATTTGGGGAAGCTGCTTTTTTGGGGACAGCTCTCTGTTGCCTGGAGCTCTCCACASCAGAACTACGCTGGCAATTCTGTACCAGGAAAGCTGGATTGGGAAAACTCAGTGAGCACAAACTCAGGTCTTGCACATYCAACTTTACCCAGTGGGATTTGGTTTAAGTATTCCCGCAATGGTTTTTTTGCGTACTCTGCTGATAACTTTTTGATTTGGACACTTGTGGTTACTCACACTGGCCCAGGAAGGAAGACAAGAGGGTTGCTTCATCTTCTTGCAGATTGTTCCTGTATTTCCTGGGGACTGGGCCACAGGAGGCCTGGAGAGGCAAGTGAGGCTGCTTTGTGTCCCAGCCAGGGGTACAGGGCCACCAACAGCACCTCTTGCAATGGGGTGCCTGGGGGTTTTAGACTTCTGAGGCCTTTTCTGAAACCTTTTCTGAACAGAGGACCAAACAGTCTGAAACAGAAAGATTTCTGTGTTTGGCAGTTTTTCTAGGTGCCATTCAGCAAGTGCCAGTGTGGAAAAACTCACAAGGAAAAGCTTTGTGGTTTGTTTTTGTTGTTGGTTTGCATTTTTGTTTTTTTTATATGGAGGAGCTCACATATCTACTCCATGGAAGCCTCAGCAGGCAAAAAAAGGTAACATAAAGGCTGAGGAGATTGTCTTGTGTAAGACTAAAAGTGATGGTTAAAAATGGTAATGCCACAAAACATTTGCCAGGTGTTTAAGACTAGTTTTAATAAACCTGTGTAGAAGTGTGTTGGACAAGGCCTCAGGTTTCCCTGCTGCCAAGTCCCAGTCCTGGCACAGAATTCACAGCTCAAGGTGTCATCCAGCTGAAGGAAGGATGAACCCCAGAGGCAGTGGGCACTGTGCTCCATGTGGAGCACGATCCAGGGACCGGCCTCTGTCTCCTGTCCCTTTACTCCCACACTGTGGATTGCTCTGGCACGTGCAGTTGCTGCTGGATTTGGTGGCAGTTCCCAGCCATGAGCTGCAAGCTCAGGGTGCAGGAATGTTCTTTTCATTTGTGTTGGTACCTTGCAGGAACACAGCAGTGGATGAGGACAGTATCCTCACAGAAGTGCAGGTTGCAACTGGAAGTAGCTGCGTGGGTGGGATAGCTGCTGTTGAAGCAGTGGTGTGCCTAACACAGGCCTGTGATAAAGTGTACAGAGCAGATGTAGTTCTCTGTAAGGAGCATGAGTGGTCATACTATGTTGACAATTTATTAAAAACCAGGAATATAAGGTGTGTAGAAGACAGAAATTAAGGACAGATGAAGCCTCTTTTGAATGGTGTAGCTGACGGAATGGTTCTTACAGAGAACTTCCGGAACCCATGGGTTCATTCTTCTTAGAGCCRCATAGAGCAGAGGGAGAGACTGCTGGAAGAAGAACTCAATGTGTTTTTGTTCCTTGGCTGCAGGAAATTTCCACCGAAAAGCCTCGGTGATCATGGTTGATGAGCTGCTCTCTGCCTACCCACACCAGCTTTCATTTTCCGAGGCTGGGCTCCGGATCATGATAACCAGCCATTTCCCTCCCAAAACACGTCTCTCCATGGCCAGCCGCATGTTAATCAATGAGGTGTGTCTTTTATCTCCCCCAGCTGCCCTGCTCCTCCTGAATTTGCATTTTCCTCTAGCAGTGTTTAGCTTGAAATGAAACTTTGGTGTTTCTTCTGGATCCCTGATAGCGCTCTCCCAGATTTTATCCTTCTGGCACTGACTTCACTGAATGTCCCTTGCTGTCTGTGCCCGGGGATTTTAGCAGAGGTTGTTATGGAGTTATATTACATGTAGCTGTTGCTCACAGGAGGTGCCCTGTGCATAGATCTGTTTGATAATATGGTACTACCCCAAGACTGCACTCAGCGTGTCTTGGAGTACTCCTGGAGTCAATTCCACAGCCACTCTGGACCTCCTCTTGTAAAAGCTGTACATGTGAGATTTTTCTAGTGGTCTGCAAGCTAAGCATCATGTTGTACCTATTAAAAATCATTCTTTTTGCTTTTAAAGATAAATTTTTAAAGACTTCTACACACCTCTCTCTCTCTGTTCCTTCCTTTTGCTTAAAAAACCCTCAAATTTAAAAAAGTCTTACTTTTCAGCAAGGCTGCCTTTCTTTACAGAGACAGAGGCTGATCAACAGCAGGACTTACACCAACGGGGAGTCAGAAGTAGCCATCAAAATTCCCATCAAGCACGTGGTGGAGAACGGAACGGGCCCCAGCAACTCTGCCGAGCGCGGCGTGAACGGCACGCGGCGCGACGAGGACGCGGCCGAGGCCCGCAACGAGAACGAGAACGAGGACAACGAGAACAACGAGAACGACGAGGAGGAGGAGGATGATGATGATGATGACGACGACCATGAAGGGCCCTACACGCCTTTTGACCTCCCCAGTAAGAAGCTCTCCTGCGTTTGTGTGGTGTTTGTTTGGATATGCTGGAAAGCATTGTGGACAAATGTAGAGGTAGAAGTGTCTCTGAGGGCTTCCGTCGGCTTTTACTTGGCAGTGAGGCTTGTGGCCACATGTAAAGGAGATGGGGGACTGGGAAGCAGCAGAACCTCTCAGGGTGCAAACTCCTGGGGTTGGACACACCTCTGTTGCAGTACCAGGGGAGACACAGCAATCTCCACAGGGTGTGTTCTGCCCCCAAAACATGGCTCACCCCYTGGAGAGATGGATCTTTGCTCACTGTGGAGGAAGCTGAGGGTGGCTGGGCTGCTGGCAAGGAGCCTGAGTGAAGGTCACAGTGAGAACTCACGTGTGCCTACAYGGGCTGCTGAGCACTCCACCTGCAGGATGGAAATCTCCTTTTAACGTAGTTCTTCTTACCACATCAGGGCTCTGGTCCTGGGGTGATCGTAATGTATCCCTGTCCTGCCTTTGAGTCTCAGTTGTCATAGCTGGAAAGATTTGCTGTGTTGCAGATGAGCTGGAATACTGTAGGGACTGGTCCTGCCCTTTGCAGTCTATTTACAATTTTGGGAATTCCTGTTCAGGTCCCACTCAAACAGCATTTTTGTAGTTTGAGTGAGGAAAAGACCTGAGCCTTAAAGAGAGTAGTTTAGATGTCCTATGGAGTTTCATAGTATGTGAAAGGCTGGACCTCTGGAGATCTCTGTTTCCAGCCTCTGCTCAGAGCAGATCCTCCTCCAAGCCTGTGTCCGGTTGAGTTTTATTATCTGTAAGGGTAAGGCTGGACATCCCACAGACTTTTGGGTACCTGTTCCAATGTTTGACCACTCCCCCCCCCACCCCAGTAGGAAAAAGAGAAACTGCACAACTTGATGTATTACCTGTTCTGAATTTCCCTTCTTGGAAATTGAGTCCATTGGCTTTTTTAATTCCCTTGTGCAAGGAATTTTGTAATTCCTTTGTGAAGGGCCTGCCTCCATCTTTTCTTACCCTCCCATTAGGTGATGAAGGTGAATCAGATCTCTTTCTTGGACTTGCATTTTATGTGGGTTTGTAAGAACTTGACTAGGGAGCACGTGGTCTGACCCATTACTTAAACTCTCAGGGAGCCCCTTCATACTCCTGTGCCTGTCCCTGCCCTCCTGTCTGCCATCACATCATTATCTTCTGAACAAGGAATGGCATGTTGGCATAACAGGCTGAGGTGTCCCTGGCATCTTGTTTGCACATGCTAACAAAATAGTAACACTCTGAAATGTAATTGTTTCCCTTTGTTTTGTTGTTTGGCAGCTGGCAAGATAGAAATGTTGAAGTGGGTCTTCACATGGCCCTTGAGTTTTGTCCTGTACTTCACAGTGCCCAACTGCAACAARCCCCACTTGGAAAAATGGTTCATGGTCACCTTTGCTTCTTCTACCCTGTGGATTGCAGCTTTTTCTTACATGATGGTGTGGATGGTATGTACAAATTAACCCAGAAACCACTGGGAGAAGCAGCAGGAGGGGGTTTGGCAGTCTAGAGAAATGCATAGGAAGTTCTACACACCTGAGTTTTCAGGCGAGAGACCGTAGGTTTGCTTCTATTTCTTTTGGACCTGTCCACACTCAGAGAGGAAAATTAGGGGCCAGTAGCCATGGCCTTTGAGCTTGATTTAGGGCTGGCATTTCATCCAGATTCTTTACCTCAGGCAGCAATTACAGCTGCAGCAGTGGAACATCTCCTAGTCCTGCAGGGTAGTGTGAGGGGTGCTGAGTGACAATCTGGCCACAACAACTTTTCATTCTCTTGGAACAAGCAAGCTCAAGAGACATGGAGTTGTGAATGATAACACTTTGAACTTAGCATGAACAATAGCAYGACATTCAGTCAAATTCCTTCAGAACTAAAGCCATAGGGTGTTTTTGTGTCTGCTTAGCTGGTATTTGTATATAACAATGTTTACAAACCTTATCCAAGCTAGTATTTGTATATAATAATGTTTACAAACTTCATCCAAGATCAGGAGGCAGTTACCCAGGGTAGTGAGCCACCACATAGTCTCTTTTCCAGATTAGTATCAGGAAAACTGGATGAAATGTATGGAACAACTAACCTGAGAGGGTACAGCAGGTGAGTGCCATCCCCTGCCAGTTGATGAATATACCAAAAGAGCCTGTCACTGCCTCTATTTAAAGGAAATATGAGTTTGCGCTGAGAGATACCCTCTATCTCACAGCATCTTGCAGATTTGGGCCAAGTTGGTGTCAGGTCTTAATTCTTGTAAACAGCTTGACAGTTTATTTCATGCTTTCCTTAGGTGACAATCATTGGGTACACACTGGGAATTCCAGACGTGATCATGGGCATCACTTTCTTGGCAGCAGGAACCAGCGTGCCAGACTGCATGGCCAGCCTGATCGTGGCCAGGCAAGGTGGGTCACTGCAGGGATGGCATCCTCCTGTGGAGCTGTGTCCTGGCATTCTGCTCCTCCTCAGGTAGCACAGATGTTCCCTCAACAGAGCTCTTTCCACAAGCCGGGAGTTTAAAACAAGAACAAAGAAGGAAATAAATTGTACTCCTATTGCAAAGCAGTTAACAGGTTCTCAACAGAAGTGTGGAACAAGTTCTGGCAGTATTGTCAGCTTCAAGCCTTCCTCAATAATCACAGTAATTTTCTTAATTTCAATATCAGTGGTACAGAACAATTTAATGGCATAAGAATCTTTCAGGCCACCTTCCAGCTTTTCTTCACAGTCATAAGGACTGGAAGATACTGCTGTTTTTCAGGAAAGTGGTTCCCCAATATTTGTGGCTTGAGCAACAGGTGTGTAAAGAGGAAAAGCCAGTAGCCAGTACTGCTTTGGGGAGCAAAACCAGTGGCTTGTCACTGAAATAAGCAGCTGCTGAAGAGGTGACTCAAAGACCTTTTGCAGTTAATCCAGTGCAGAAGCTCATGTGTCATGGTCACAGTAAAGGGTCAGAAGTCCCCCTGAGCATGGCAGCAGAGAGCTGGCAGGTCACAGCCAGCACAGCAGGTCCYTCAGCAGCAGAGGATTAGTGGAGGGGAATTTTCACATGATCCTGGAAGGTGGATTAAGCCCCTTTAAGCCTGCTGGCCTTGTATTGTGTGGGGGCAAAGGGAAGGGAGGGAGTGAGGGGCATCTTCCACAAATCTTGGCCTTAACTGGGGGAAATTGCCTGGATGACCTCAGATTAAAGCTGCAGGACTTTTCTGAGACATGTCTGAGTGTTTGTGGTTTCCATTCCTGCAGGTATGGGGGATATGGCCGTGTCCAACTCCATTGGAAGCAATGTTTTTGATATTTTAATTGGCCTAGGCCTTCCATGGGCTTTGCAGACCCTAGCAGTGAATTATGGATCATACGTAAGTCCTACATTTGTTCACATCATTGTTAATTATTTACTACTTATTTATTCATTTTTAATAAGCCAGATCTATCTAGGAAAAAAAAAAGTCCAAAATTCTATGGATTTTATTTGAAAAAACAAGTAATTTTCTCTGTTACCATGTGGGAGAAGTAGAAATTAATTGTCACTGGACATTTCCCATCCTTTTGAGGACAAGTACTTTCATTTCTTCCTTGAGGAYAGAAGTCTGTGCTGAAGCAAGCTAGCTTTACTAGAGTGCACTGCATTTTCATACTCTTGAATGTATTCCAAGTAAGAATGACTCTGTTTTTAATAAGGCTGATGGGATAAACACACAGGTGAAATATAAAATGTAGATGAGATCTCTAGGGCTTTTGCTAAGGAAAATTCTGGCATTACTAAACTGTTAACACACTGCAAAGTGAAGGAAACTGTTCAATAATKGGATGTTTCAGAGTGTGACCATCAGCAGGAAACTCTGCAGAGCTTTCCTGTTTGAGACAAAACTACCAAACACCAATGAACTTATCCTTTACTTCCCAAGTGACAAAAGAGCCAACCTCTGCCCCAGAGCTGCTGCAAGGTTCCTTCTGAGAAGTAAAAGCAGGAGATGCCACAGAGTTCTAGAGAGAAATCCTGTGGCTGTTGCTGTTACCTGGACCCCACTCAGACAGCAGGGTAGGGCAGAGAGAAGAGTGTTGATTACAGTCACTGAGTGAATGCAAAGTGTAAAGGCAGGAGAATGACAGAAGTTCTGAGCTTGACAAGTACCTCTGGAGATTGTCCAGTCCCCAGCCCTCTGCTCAAAGCTGGGCCAGCTGGAGCAGAATGCTTAGGACTTTGTCCTGTTTGGTCTTGAGTACCTTYAAGGATGGAGTCTGCACAGCCACTCTCAGCAGTTTGCTTTGGTTTTTAACCACTCTCAACAGTCAAAAGCATTCTTATATTATAATGGGATTTCTGTACTTAAAATGGTGTGGTTCCTCTTGTCCTTTCAATGGATGTCACTCAGAAGAGTCTGGCTGCACCTTCTCTGTRTTCTCCCATCAGATATTTATGCACATGGCTCAGATCCCCCTGAATCTTCTCTTCTCTAGGCTGAACAGTCCCAGCTCTTTCAGCCTCTCTGTATGTCAGATCCTGCAATCCCTTAAATCTTCCTTGTGGTCCTTCATTGGACTTGCTCCAAGAACTCCATATCTTCCTTGTATTGAGGAGCCCAGAACTGGACCAATGTGAGCAGAGAAGGATCATCTTTCTCTCCCTACTGGCAGYGCTTCTCCTGATGTAGCCCAGGACACTGTTGGTGCTCCATGGCACAGGGATGCATTGTTGACTTCAGCTTGGTGTCCACCAGGATCAACAGGTCTTTCTTGGCCAAGCTGCTTTCCAGCTGATCTGTGGAGTTATTCCTTCCCAAGTGCAGGGCTTTTCATTTCCCTTTGTGGATATTAATGAGTTTGCTGCCTGCACTTTTTTCCAGCCTGTCCAGCTCCCTCTGTATGGCAGCACAGTCCTCCAGGGCACGAGCCACCTTCCTTGGTTTTGTATGGGCTGTGATCTTGCTGAGCCTGCTCTCTCCCCATCATCCAGTTCATTAAAAAAGGCACTAAAATCTCTCTCCCCATCATCCAGTTCATTAAAAAAGGCACCAGGCAGTCCTGACCCCTGGGGTAAGGCCCTAGTGACTGGCCCCCAGCTGGGCTTGGAGCACAGTGCTTTGGCTGCTTATCAGGCCATTCCACTGGCCACTTTTCTAGGCTGTTCTTCCTCTGTTTGTCTCTGAGGATGTTTGAGAGAATGCCAGAAGCCCTGCTAAAGTCAACATAAACAATGTCTGTTGTGCTCCCCTCACCCAGCAAGTCGCCCTCATCCTACAGGACTGTCAGGCAGGGTCAGCGGGATTTCCCCTCCATAAATTAACATGTCTGTCCTTTGTGTATTTAGAAGTGGTTCCCATGATCATGTGCTCTGTCATCTTCCCAGGGATCAAGGTCAGGCTGACCAGAATTTAGTTCCTCACATCTTCCCTCTTCTTGGATATAGGAGTGCCACAAGGAAGCAGTGCTGCAGGCATAAAATCCCTTTCTTTAATGAGCAATTTATCTGTAGCTCATCTGTATTTTTGTGAAAAAAAGATGAAAAGAAGTGGCTGAACAGAAGCAGCCAGCTTTCAGGGAGGCATAACAGTATCACTACTGTTTTGCATACCCAAAATGTCCACTGTACAGTGTGTGATCACATGGTTAGAAAAGGCAGTCTTGGAAACTGCCCCACAATTAGCAAAAGAGAGTTTSCTCAGTTTTCACTTGCTGTTCCTGGATTTCTCTCCAAATTCTTGGGTAATTGAACTTTAAAACAAAGCAAGCCCCTCCTCCTCACCCTGTTATTAGCAATTAATTTTTGAAGTATTACTACCTTGCTAGCAAAGGCTGGCATTAGCTGGGTCAGGTGTACTTTGGTGACAGTGCCTAGAGCTCCAAGATGCTGGTTGTTATTCCAGGAGTGTGGCATCATCCCTGGCACCCAGGTCAGAGGGGGCAGCAGATGTGGAGCTCCAGCTCCTGAGGTCTGTCAGGCTGAGCCTTGGGCTGCTTGCATGAGCAGGCCCTGCTAACTGCCCTGGGGCTCGTGGGCTCAGGCCAGCCTGGCTGTCCACTGAATATCACTGAGAATCAAGAGTACTAGGTGATTTCTGGGCTTATACAGGATTTAGTACTGTCCCTTTGGTGTTTGGCAGGACCCAAATGTGTGTCTGTAGTATCTCCTCTTTGTAAGTGGCTTCATGTGGAATCAGGACTTTTTGTTTAAACAAGCTTACTCCATGGGATGGTGTCTGAGTAGGGAAAAGGCAGCTTTGTGATCTAACAGAATGAGTCAGGAAAAGAGCAGGAGGGGGACCTGTCAGAGAGACAAATGGGCTTGCTGGAGTCACAGTAGGTGAATGCCAGAACTGGAAATAAGCTGTGAATCCCTGGAGACATGTCCTGTGTCTAAATCGCATTTTGATTGAGTGCCTCTCTTCTGACTGCTGCTTCCCCAGCCCCATTGTTTATGCTTCAGCTTARTATTTTTTTTGTTCTGCCTTCCTTATTACAAGAAGGGAGAGGAAAACCATCTTATGATTCTCAGGCTACATCTTGGAAGCATCTGTCAGGAGGTTTTCCTTCTGTGTTGCTGCTTTAAATGAAACATCTTCCCCTACGATGTGGTTACACTGCAAGTGCCTCACCCTTTGCCTTCAGCTCAAGTGAATTCCAGAATTCCTGACTTGGACCAAGCCACCAACCCTTTTTCCATGAAAAGGCAGATCTATTCAGGATTAAACTTTCCACATCAGATCCCTTCTGTTTTTACAATGCCAAGTCTTTGACCCAACCATGTGTTTATTATTTCATGGGTCCTTGTTTCTGAACACTCAATAATGTCCAGGTACTAACTCTGCCTTCCTCTGCTTCCCACTGGAGCTTCCACCTCCACTGCTCACGTGGCCACCCTCTTGCAGCAGATCTTCCCTTCTGTTATGTACACAGCTAATCTGGCAGGCCAGCAGGGCTTTTGGAGGAAAAGCAGCATCCCTCTGGCCCTTGAGAGTCCTTTGACATATTCACTCTCTCCTCTCTTCCAGCATTGGTTCCTGGACACGTTGCTGACTCTGTAATCCAGTAAGCATCCTTCCCCAGTGCACCTGGCATATGCAGAGTGGAAGGATTTTTCCTCCTTATTTTCTATCCAGTTGCTTTCCTCTGGATTTTTTTTTTTTGCATGTAAACCAGACATCATCCAGCAGTATTTCAGAGAGCAGGAATTTTAGCCTAAGGATAAAGAGCCAGGTTGATTTGATCACGTCAGCATTTGGGAGTATAATCATGTCAGTCCAATTTTCTCCTTTTCCCTGATAACTTCAGGCAGTTTCAGCAAAATTTGACAGTACATTAGAAGTCTGAGAGACCTGATATTCCTTCCATGCAAGCAAGCAGCTTGAGACAGCAGAAATAATCCCAGTGCAATCATATTTAGGCATCAGAGGATCCAGAGGGAAGCAAATGCTTGCAAAGCACAGATGGAGATGGGAAGCCTCACTGCTCTGCTCCTTGCTGACCAGTTGATTTTCTCTGGTTAAATTCCAAGGCACTGTTTCTTAAGACAAAGCTGGCTCCCTGGCTTTGTGGCAGAGAGTTTATTGAGATGGTTATTCTGTAGTAGAGCAGAAGTGTCCCTGCCAATCCTCCAATCATTACAGGAGTTCTCTCCAGCTATAGCTCCTGCACCTCCTGCATGATCCTGTGAGTGGCCATGTGCAGCACTCCAGGTGTGTACCCTCTGCAAAATGAATTTTGTGATATGGAGCAAAACAGGGACACTTTCTTAGGAGTCTAAAAACAGGATTAAGAAGGAAATTCCATTTAAACATGCAGCAATGCATCAATGTTTGAAGTTCCACTTCACTTAGACCACTGTCTCGTGGCAACACCTCAGGAATGCAGGATTTAGACTGGATTTCCACTGCCAGGGAGAGACACTGAAGGAGAAGGATACCCAGACATAGAAGACCTGCAGCTTTTTTAGCTGAGGGACTGGAAACAAAGCATAGCCCTTCTGAAACTCCTTACTGGGGTAATTTCTGTCATATTAAGGCCCTGAAGCAAAACTAGTGTGGGTTTTGGCAATAACTCCTTGTTTTCCCTTAAGCAGCTGCCAGAAAAGAACTTAAGAATAGAATAACTTTTATATCCATTGTTTTTCCTCTGCTGTTTGGCTTCAGCCTTGGTTACCACAGCAGCATGGGAATGGCTGGAGCTGGTGGCAGCCTCTTTGCATTTGCTGCACAGGCAGCAGGGAGGTGGCCCCCCTCAAACTCAGAGGAGCAGTCTGTCTCAAACTCAGATTCACAGAGGAGGCTGTGAATGTGCAAACCTTCTGTGCTTGATCAGCCAGAACAGCATTTTCTGCCTTGCTTCAGCCCCTACACACAAGCCAGTCCTCAAAGGGGAGTTTGGGAATACTGATTTTTCCTCCTTGCAGCGTGAGGAATTGCTTCTTCTGCAGCCTGTTTTCTCTTGGGGAAGAGGCATTTCCTACTCTTAAATGAACAGGGGACTGGACTTCTCCTTATACAATTAAAAGGACTCCAGCTGAGACTCGTTTTCCAGTCTTTGCCAAAACCTGAAATTATCTCCGCCCTTACTGTGAGTTTTGAATGTTTTGCTGCCCTTGTTTTCCCTGAACTTGCACATTTTCACATATCCCAAGGAAATGTATTCTGTTGCCTCTTGCAGGAAATGCCACTTGTCTCATGAGAGGGCTGCTTGACTATTTCTGCCCTAATTTGACAGATCAAGGACACATTTTTCTTAAGCTTCTGTTTCAAATTTCAGAATCTTCTGGGCTTCTGTGCTCATAATTAAAAGTCATGATAAGAAGTGGGGTAGGCTGGTGATTACCACAGGAGTGGAATCAGTTAAATCTKCATTTCCAGAGCTGTAGACTCATGGGAAATCTGTGAAACAGCAGTGGGTAGTCCAGAGTCAAATTCAGGAAAAGAAGGGGTTTGTCAGGAAGCTCATTTGGCCAAACTAGATKCACATTACAGCTGGAATTTCTGGAAGAAAAAATGCAACTGTTTGAGTAAAAATATATTCCTGGTGAGCTCAAAGTACTGGAAAAGGTGTGAAGAATTCCAGATGCTTCTACTGAGGCCCAGGAGGTGATGTATGCATGGYACCTCCCTGCCATGGACTAGGTAGAAAAGGACAGAAACCACATGTGAAAAGGGCTATAAAACAATTGAGAAGCAAGTAGGAAATAACAGGAGGACAGCTGGAACAAGTGGACATTGATGTGAGCCTGCTCCTGTGAGGGGAGCTTGCTGCTCACACTGCAGAAGGGGCTGCCACATTTGCTTGGCCCACACAGGAACAGCATGGGGTGTGTGGCTCTTACACTGGTAAAGCTGCTGTAAATAATTAGCATACATTTTCTGCTTTTGAATTATCCCTAATAGCATCTTTTATTCCCCTTAATGACCTCCAAGGAAGAGCCTTGCAGATAGTCTGAAGGAAGCAGCACCAAACATCTCTTTTTTGAAGCAGTGTCCTCAGCAAATTGGACACAGAGGCCTTTGGAATGCTCTGCTGGTTTTATGGAGCATGAAGTTGTGACTGAGAAGCAGCATTAAGGTTAAATTTTTGCACTTAAGGTTAAATTCAGACATTTTCCATGGTARAATAATTCCATCTTCTTAATTTGCTTCTTTTTCCTGTAGATCCCTTTCCAATTGATACATTTTATACTGACAGTTTTAAAAAATATTTGCACTAGTTCATACAAAATTCCTGACCAAAATCCAGACAGGAATTTATTGTAAAATACTRTCTCTTTCCTAGCCAGCTGCTGTTCATTTGGGATATAGCAGGGAAGGCAGCTTTAAATGTGTACTTTAGTTTCAGTACACAGAGTCAGTGTAGGGCTTTTTAGAACTGTGTAATAATGGAAATGCAGGTTAACTGTTACCTGTGGGCCATTTGAACTGTGTGATAATGGAAATGCAGGTTAACTGTTACATGTGGGCCATTTGAACTGTGTAATAATGGAAATGCAGGTTAACTGTWASATGTGGGCCATTCTGATGGGTGGAAGCAAGAGAGGAGGAGTGGATGCCCAGGAATGACTGAAGCCAAGCAGGCTGGTCCATCTCTGAAGTTTACATTAGCAGTGGGATCATGACATTTTTCATCTTCAGTTATGCAGACAGTCCCAAAATCAGTCTTCATGCCCTGAAGCAATCCAARTCCTCCATTTCTTTGAGCAGTCTGATGAGAATATTGTATTTAAGATGTAATGGCCATAGGAATGTAATGGTCCTGCTGTCCATCCATACMCTTACAGCACATTCACCCTAAAGAAATCCTCCAGGACCTTTCAGACAAAGTGATCATCATGGTTGTAGTCTTTTTTATGGTGTCAGCAATCAGTAGGGAACTCAGCATGTGTAAAGGGAAGAGCAAAGCTCAGTCAGCATGGATTGGCTTAGAAGATCCTGGGTGAGGATCTTCTCACCTGGGTGCAGGTGAGAGTTCCCAAGTGTCAAGACTGATTATCCTTTCTGACTCTCCCCTCAGTGGTCCCTGGGAAGGAAACCTAAATCATTACTCTGGATTTAGGAGCAATAGTGTTGTGAAAAGGATTTCTTGGCTGTGGTGCACAATGATACAAGTGTATCCGTATTCCTGCAATCTTAAAATTGTAGTGCTGCTTGACACATTAGCAATCCCCACTTCACTTGCAAATGGGATTCTTTATAATCTAACTGGAAGGATGGGAGCACTGAGGAGCCAGCCTTTCCTAGAAAAATGTCACCTCAAGGCTCCTGGAGGATTGCCTTGAGAGACTCCACTGAGAGCTGCCCTGATGGTGCTGTTTGAGGTCATATAAAAATGCCCAAAAGGATAATGATTAAGTTCCCCAAGAGAAGGATGGGAAAACAAGGAGAAGTATGATCCTAGCTGAGGAGCAGCATTGGAGAGATGGCTTTACTCCCTGTAGCCTTCCTTTGTAACATTAGGTTTATGTCTCACAAAAACCACATTTTAAAAAGTATTTGGGCCTTAAAGATGCAGATGACTTCCTTAGGTTAGGCTCAAAGCCTCTAAAAGTGGCAATTTAATGGCTTCCCAGCTTTGTGGACCTGCATCTCAGTTCTTCCCTTGGACAGTGACTGTAACTGGGGCTCTGCCATGAATACAGCTTGCACCAGAGCCTGTGATGTGCCTGTACACAGCCCTGCAGGCAGGAAGTTGTCTCCTTGTCTGATCTGCCTCAGTGCTAAATCATGTCCAGCCTGTGTTAGTGTGCCATGATGCATTGATGCAGACAATTTTTCAACAGCTGAGGCTCTGGTTTTGAGATTACTGACTTGTTCCCTTCACCAAGAGGAGTAAGATTAGGGAAGAAATAAGGTGAGAGTGGAGAAGAAATCAGGCACTTGTGTGTGTCMTTGTTTATTTTTCCCCTACTGTGAAGCATTAATTGGTGACTGAATGCAAAATTTCCTTTCCCCTGTTGGTTCTTACAGGGCTCATATAGGAGTTAGAAAATGTCATGATATAATAGTACAAGGGATGGCAAAGCTCACATGGAACACTGTGAAATGTTGTCAGGTCCTAAGGATGCTCCTCTAATAACATTCCTTCTTTGGCAAAATAGGGAGTAGGCAAAGTTATCTGCCATGTAATGGTCTGACTTGGCATTTACAGCTTGCAAGCCACTATTTAGCAGCTCAGCAGTTTAGGATTATGGAAATATAAGCAGAGAGGAATATTGTTTGAAATTGTGAGATGGTTTGATAAACTTCCTTCTTTTACAGATTCGGTTAAACAGCAGAGGACTTATATATTCTGTTGGTCTCCTGCTGGCATCAGTTTTTGTCACAGTATGTATATAGTCTTTTGTTGTTCTTTTCCAAAAGAGGGATTTTTACAAACATTTTCTTCACCTGCTCCTTTCTCACCTCCAGCTGAAATAGTGGTTGCAAAGTCTGTTGTTATGGGGTAGGGGTGCTCCCTGCTTGAAAAGCTTCCCAAGGCCTTGATTTGGCTCTTTGCAGGAGCTGTCACTCCCATGGGATGACACTCCTGCCTGTGTGTTTTCCGTGGGAGAAACCTGGGAGAGCCATAAGGAATTTCTATGCTAGAGCTGAAGCAGGTCCCTTGATGCATGATGAGATCCATTGTCCTGTGAGACAAGCAGASAAAATGCTGAGCAGGTTGCTTGGGCCTCTCTAAGATTTTTCTGAAATACAGCATAGCCCAGAAAAAACAGTGCCTGACAGTGTTTCTGTTGAAATCAGTACTTGGTGTTCCCTGACMTTACCCAGAAATGACAGAAGAGGAATCTTCCAAATCTTGAGATGGGAGGGGTGTCCTGTGCAATGCACACCAACACAATTCCCACATACACAAGGTGTTAATCTTTGGTGGGAGCAAACTGTGCAAAGTCAAGCAGTCTTAGACTGTGTGGCTCTAGATTGGGATGCAGAGGAGCACATGAAACATTTTGAGTTAAAAAAATAAAGGAACCTGGCCTTTAAATCCATTTCTGATTGAATTAAGTGGGATTGTTCTTGCCAAAATAAATTCATTGTAGAAACAAGGTGAGCTGATGCAAGTCAGGGTGGCTTTTGTGACTGCTGCTCTGATTTACTTGAGCTGTGGTTTTCAGCTCACTTGGTGCAGTTTGTGCTTGCTTCCAACTAATCATCATCAGTAAGGGGACAGCCCTCTTTTGGCTCCTGTAGCTGAGGAGGGGATTTACCACTTGATTCAAAATGTTCCTGCTGTGGTGGCTTACTCTGTGTTTATTGTAGGTTTTTGGTGTCCACATGAACAAATGGAAACTGGATAAGAAGCTAGGGTGTGTGTGCCTTTCCCTTTACGGCATCTTCCTGTGTTTCTCCATCATGACAGAATTCAATGTTTTCACTTTTGTGAACTTGCCAATGTGCAGAGATCACTAACCCAGGTGGCAGACTGTCAGGAGGAGCTTCCTTTTTACCTGTGCAATACAAGCCACGGCTGGATTTCCTGGATGCAGTGCACCTCCAAGTCGTGACCTATATCCTGTTCACTGTTCATAGGACCCGTGGCCCCGTCTAGGTTTGTCCTCTCCCTGGCCCCCACAGCCTGGAACAATCCTTCATCCATGTGAAGAGGTTTTTCTCAACATCCATGTGATTTCCTTGCTCAGTTTTTGAACAGTGTGACTGAGACTCAAGATGAACTGGCTGCTAACTGGCGTTAAGCCAGTCAAAACTGGTCTGCTACAATTCCTTCTTTTTTTAAGTTATTTGATGGAAGACTAATTAATTTATGACTTAAGACTATTGCTACAATGCAGGAGWGGGTACGTCATGTGGAGGCTGACTTTGAAGGAGAATCTTGGGAATTTTTTTTTTGGTTGTGGCGAGTGTTTTTTGTTTGTTTTTAGCTTTTAGTTTTGGGTTTGCAGGGGTTTTTTTGTTTGTTTGGGGGTGGGGGTGTTGCTTTTGTTCTTTTTTTTTTTTTTTTGCCAGAGATCAACGTCTTCTCTTGCATCTTCTCCTCCTGAGTGCTGGGTCTCCTGTAACAATCCAAAGGCCACAGGGCAGTGTAAAATGGAAATGCAATTCAAGGTACTCAGCATAAGAATGGATAAAAGAAGATTGTCAAGGAAAAAACTGATGACTTTTTACTATAAATAATTAACCATGTACAGGTTTGTTAAAGAATGCAAGCTAAATGTGGATTCAAAGGGTAAACACTGCTACCATTTTACTATGAATGTTGGAGTTTTATTACTAGGGTGTTTGTTATTTCCAAGCAATAGTTTGATCTCCAGCCCAGAAGGGCTACCAAGGAGGTGTCCTGGTTTTTAATGATCTGCACATGGAAATGGAAGGTCWGAACTTTCTCTGCTTCATCAGATTTCTTGTTTTGGGGGGGATTCAATAGTTCATGTCTTATTCGTTCTGAGAAGGACATAAGTACATGTGAAAACTTTTCTAAATGAGTTACAGACACTGGTTTCTTTAAGAGGAAAGAGGCATATTTTGCACAGACATAGTTACTGAAGTCATAATTTGCCATTCTTTAAAGAATACACTGGACCTGGCCAGATATTTTTCGTCTTAAGCAGTTGAACTTATCTGATAACAGATCATGTGGATTCATCACCTCTCCTTTTGGGAGGGAAGAAGACACAGACAGAGATGGCACATTTTAAAATGTGGAATATCTTCAATGCAGACTCGCTCACAGATCTTAAGTTATTGTGAAAGTTTAGCTGTTCATTGTTCCAATATCCCTGCTAGATTTTGTATAATTCTGTATCAATATGCAGGCAGATTCCACCCCTGAGGAACACCATCACTGCTTCATTTGTATGTATTGATACTGTGCGTTCTTGCCACTGCGGCTCTTGTATTTACTTTAAGCACTGATCACTTCTGATCCTCTTGTATATGTTCTGCTATGAAATGTATTAAGAGACTACCAGCTAGGTGAATGTTTTTGTCTATGGTACAAACAGTGGCAAATAATAGTAAAGGTACAGCAAACCCTACATAACAGAARGAAAGGAAAAAACCTGAAACACCAAACCCTAAACTGTAGCAGGAAAAGAAAGCGCTCCAGTTTAAAAGAAAAAAGAAGAGAGCCACGTTGTGTTCACGGATGAAAAGCCAATTTTTTTTTTTTTCATTTGCACTTTTCGAATTGATTTTTTTCGATCTGATTTTCTTTGGGCAAAATGTTGTAAATGAAAATATTTACACCCTGTGGTTTCCCTTCAGCTCAGCAGCTGGTTTTCTTTGTTTGTTACACCAAACACGGGGAGGCACTGGCAGCTCTTGCACTGTGTGTGGCAGCGCAGTCCTGTGGAAAAAGCCRCATCCCGCTGGCCTCGCTTGGGGAACAACGTGTGCCCGTGGATCCCTGGCAAGAAGAAAAAGAAAAGGTCCAGGGACAGACAGCAGAGAGAGTGGATGACATGCCTGCATTGCCAGTTTTCATCCTTTAAAGCAATTGTGTTGCTGCTTGTTGAGCTCTGCAGCTGAGGTTTGAGCAGCCTTCTCATAGCTGTGCCCGTGGGACATCCTCTTGTGTTAGGAAGCCTACTGTACCTTCCTGTTGTTGGATTTTTGTTTCTTTTGTTGTTGTTGTTAATGAGATGAATAACAATAATAGCAACCACTAAAATGCCTAAAATACTTCTGTAAGTCAAATGATGTTTGCAACGATGTGGCACGAGTCACTAAAGCCACCCCACAAACACGCAGCTTCACTTCATAGCGAGTTGCTCCTAAGCAGARTGTGTCCTTGCTGATAAGGGGAAGGAATAAAAGAAGTTTCATATCAGGGCCTATTATTTCTTCTATTTTGAATATTTATACTGCTGCTCCAATGGAGCCAGTTGGATCTATTTCTGCGAAATAGCCATTAYCTATCCCATGGCACAAAAACTACACATGTATTTCTTAGGAACTTTTCCTACTGGTGTGCGTTAAATACTGTAGCAATTGTAGTTTTGTGTTGTGTGTAAAACCTGAAATACCTTGCTTTGACACTTGTGTGTGTTGCCAGAATGTTCTGCAAGCAGCTTGTTCTAAGCAGAAGAAAAAGGTACCTTGAACTGCCATTACCTGCGCCATAGATGACTCGATAAGCACGTCCTAAAGTGATGCTTTCTGAYAGATGTGCTGATGATTTGCAGCAAAATCATCAGGTGCAGGCCTGGTTTGGAACAGGGCAGACTGACTGTGCCAGGAGAGAGAACACCTCTCATTCTTGTTAGCACAGTCACAGCCTGTGTAGAAGAGCAAAAAACCGGCAATTTTTGGCATCCTTCCTGTATGCTGCCTCCAAAAGTGGCATGGACAGTTCTCTTCCGATGCAGGGCATACTCAGAGCTTTACTGGGCCTTGCAGAGGACTGAGTCTCCCAGGAGTTCTCTCCTCCCAGGGGGTTCTCTCTCCCCTCCCGAGGTCAGGCTCTGGAGGACAGCCAGTGCCTGGCTGCAGTGTCCCYGTGGGAAGCTCTGCTTTGCCGGGGGCTGCGTGCAGGGCCTCAGGAGCCAAGCCAGGCTGGCACAGCCACTGGGGTTGGCAAGAGGGAGCTGATGGGCTCTGAGGCTCAGGGTTTGGGGGCTGCAGGGAGCCACCAGGGAAGCTGGGTTGTGTTGGGTGTTTTTAGCATGACCGTGATTCATTTGCGGTTTTCATCTTCTGAAAGCAAGGGTCACCTTCGCGTCCGAGGCTGCTCTGGTTCTTGGACCAGGCAACTGTTTTTGTTTCCATTCCTAGCAATTTCAGATGATCTTCAGTGAGTATTTCAAAGGGAGATTAAAGAGCCTTTTTCTCCATGAAGAGGCTTCACTGCAGTTCTTACTTTGACTTCAATATGTGACCCTTGGCTGGCTTTAGATCTGCTTGACATGGATGGCCTTCCTTGGACAGTGGTTCAAAGGCAGAATGACAGGAGAGGGTATGATAAGAGATGGTCTTAAGACATGCTGGGAAAACTGCTTTTGTCCCTACCAAAGGTGAACTTTTTACTTGCCTTTTTTCCTCCCACCCCCCCTTTTTTAAAATTTTAATTTGCATGTGCTGCGCTTTTTAATAGACTTTTTCTGTGATAGGAACACCAATATGAAATGTGTGCATGGGAGATTTTAATTTGCATAATTTGTTGGTTTTGCTATGATGCCACTTGCATGCTTAGTTTCCAGATCTCTGTCCTCAGCTGTGCCACTGAAATCAATTGATTAGCTTTGGATTTGTGATGGTGGTGCTCGTGGAGAACGAGGTGCAGGACTGGGTTTTTTTCTTGACAAAACAAAGCAGGTAGACCGGCAGTYRTGTTTTAGAAAAAACAACATTCAAGGCACGTGGAGTAACCTGAAGGTAACTTTTAATACCTGCTGTCAGAACAGGGATTTTTATRTCTTTTCCAATTGATACTTGTGAGATAAAATGTACATTCAGTATTGTTCAATAACTTTTTAGAAAACCATAGCTTTCTGCTGACTGACAAATACTTCTTATATTGAGATTTTTGGAAACCCTAATCCTTTCAATTAAAGTTCACAGAGATGCAATAGTGTGAGGTTTGTCACTTTCAAAGTTACACCACTGGAGCTTTAAACTTGTTARAAAATAYATTTTAAAAATCAATCTCAGTGGACCATGCTTACCTGAATTTAATTCTGCCTTGTACTTTCAAAGTTTTGCTTGATCAGCAGCCACTGCAAGTTAGTCTAAAAGAGACTTAAATCCTGGTAAAAATGTCCATTTTAGACTGGTACAACTTTAACTGAATCAGTTTAAAGTCACGGTTTTAAGGAAAGCAGTGGAAGTTTGAATATTTGAAAGACCTCAGCCACTTGAGATTTAAGGAGCTGCAGAGTCTGAGTGTGCTGAATGGATGTACCCAGCAGAATGCAAGGCTTAGTTTCAGGAGGAGAGTTTTCAGTATTCAGGGACTTGAGTRAAATCTGACCTTTGTGAAATCAGGGACAGAACCCCTGTGACTATTGTAGGGTCAGTGATGTGTTTGTAGCAGTGAGTCCTGGAAGGGATAGCGACACTGTGG
This sequence comes from Cardinalis cardinalis, assembly GCA_014549065.1. NCBI lineage: Eukaryota > Metazoa > Chordata > Aves > Passeriformes > Cardinalidae > Cardinalis > Cardinalis cardinalis. The sequence goes on from JACDOX010000093.1 coordinate 2,403,369, forward strand.
TTTTTGGGGTGAGTGGCCTTTTTATTTTCTTACCTGAATAGATAAATGACTATTAATTTATAAGACCAAGCACCTTTAAGGGAATTTACATGAATACTCTGTTACCACTTAGTGGCCTCARATCTGAAGCACAGTTCCAAAAAGCRTCAACTTCTGCCCAAACTGCTTGCACTTGTCTGGCTGAATCTGCAGAATCAAGCTCTGGTGAGGATTTGATCCCYGCCTTTTGGAGAAGTTCACTTTATTCTGGTAAAGCAATAGGGTAAGAAATGGAAGTCTGTTTTGTTGTGCCCTAGGGATGTAAATTGGCTATGAAATCGATTATTTGCTGGCCTGAAACAGTCTGACATCTAGGCCAAGTTATCCAAGTTTGGGTAGAAGCACCTAATTTCRGGAAGGCTTCCAAAAAAAGCAGATTGTTTTAAGCAACACATTTTTAAATGTATTTATGTAGCAAAAATGACTTTATTGTGGTATTTTGTAGATAGCTTTCTGTTTTTCTAATAGACTTGCAGAACAAGTTTGAAACCCCCCACACCAGAACAACCTGATAGAAATCTTGTCAGTGTAATCTGTCTCTGCCAGGTAGGATTTGAATGGTGCTAAAAGTCAACTCGATAATTTTACAGCAGCAATTCAACACAACGTTTTTTACTGCCAGCTGAGGAAAAACACACCARTGTATGCCTGACCCTGTGAGGATGTTTGTGGCTGGTTACAGATCCTCTCCAGTGCTGAGCATTTGTCACTGAGGTTTTCCATTGGCGTGCCTGACGAGCAGAGCGAGTCCTTGGTTCCCAGAGGAGCGATGCCTGCTGCRGAACATTTTGTCCTGTCAGGAGAGGAGAGGGCTGCAGGGGCACAGGCCCTTTGGCTGCTGCTCACTGCTGCCAGCCTGGGATTACACTTGCTCCTTTTTCAGAGCTGGGCATGTGTTTTCCTGAGGACCAAGTCTTTCCTTAGCTCTGGTCAGGGTTGCTTTTGGCTGATAAGTGCTGGAGCAGGGGAGGGAACAAGGGCTCCAGAGGAGGAGGATGGTGAGTGGCAGATGCTGTGTCACAGGAGGACTTTGGATGGAGCCTGTATAAATATTGGGATGTTCCATGAAATCTCTCCCAGGTGCAGATATCCCTGTACACCCAGCAGCCACTCACTTGGCTTCCTTATTTTATCTTGCTCCTTGTGTTGCCAGGATGCAGAATTTTGCTTCCACTTTCTYGTAAGCTGTATCCCTGTGGCCCACGTGCTGCTTTCTGTAACACAGGATTRATACACTGGGCTAGCACAAATAGGTTTTGATCCAGTAAGCTGATGGGAGAAAATGCAGGGAGATCCTTGCTTGGCACACCAGCCTCTGAGCACCTGGCTCCAAACAGCACAAACTGCCTGCCTGGAAAGTGCCTGGAAGGTTCCRCTGGGATAATCAGGCACTGCACAGGACATGGGAACACTTCTCACGTGTTTTCAGAGACTCCCTCAAGGGAATTTTGCACCCTGTGCAAAGCCATGCATTATACAATAAATATAATTGATCTAATTAAGGGGTTTTAGATCTGACCTGGGCCTTTTACACTTTGTGAAGCCAGATTATACTRTGGGAGTTTTACTGAGGGACTTGGTCACAAGTTTATATAATTTGTGGTCAGGTTTTTAGTGTTTTTTTTTAAAATATGAACATAGATTTGTATTCAAGCAAAATACAATATTTATACATATATATACACTTTACCTAGTAAAGTATATGTGTGAACTGTTGTTAAATTGAAACCCCTGTGGTAACCAGCTGTTTCTGCATAGGAATAAATTCTTACCATGGCAAGTGCTAAGATGCTATAGATGTATAAGTATTTAAGACAGTCTTACACATACCTATTTATAAATTCAAGCAAAGTTTTTATTTGTTTATGAAGGTATTGTGAGTGGTATGCATCTGTGTAATACATCTGTGTACATTGAGTAATATTTCTAATTACTGTTAGTCATTTGAAATTCCAGTTCTATTGCTGAATATAAAGTCAGCTTTGGGGAAAAAAAAGAGCATGTGTGAGACATTGAGGAGGTCAGAAAGTTCTGCACTGCAGTATTTGTGCATTTTATTTATTTATTTATCAAACACAGAGTGCTGAGCCCCTGGTTCAAGAAGACATTTCCCCGTGCTGGCAGAAGATTTAGGAACCTAATTTTGGTCCCCTCCTAAAGCTTATGCCAGGTTTCCCTGGATCAGGGGCCAAGCAGACTAAGCTATTTAAAGCATCATTCTGTCCTTTTAAGTAGCCACAAAAAGGGGTAAGACCTTCTCAAAGGGTTCTTGTAACTTTTATTAGTTGAGAAGCTGAGAAATGCTGAGAGATCCAAAGATGCTTCTGCAGGTGATGTAGAAATATGTAAATAGTAAATACTCCTTGCACTTTTAATACTTGTTATATCACTGTCACGAGGTACCATTTGCAATAACCAAAATCCACATTTCATAAGTTATCCACAAGTAGACTTTTTTATTATTATTTTGAAGAGGATTTTTTTTGTTCCCCCTTTCTCATTAAGGTATTAATCTTTCTTTGACATGTTTTCCCCAGTTCTTTTCAACAGTAAGTGATTGGCTCTGGTTAAAAGTGAAGATCCTCCTAGACCAAGTGTCATGTGCCAGCTAATGCTTGGGGGAAGCTGGCATTTATTGTCCCAGCTTTATGACAGGGCTGTTCCCATTTACAGCAGGCAAGGACCTCCCACCTTGAAATCCTGCAGTAAAAATGGTCCCACCACTCACAAACACAACTTTTCCCTATTTCCACCACACTGGTGTGGTTTCAGGGGGTCAGCAGATCTCCAGTGTAGAGGAATCTATCACATCATTGCTATCAGTGGGGATACAGTAGGGCTTCCTGGGGGAAAGCACAACAGCAAGAATGGAGTCAAGGGGACTTTACAATGTATTCAAGGGGACTTTATTTTGCCATCTTTTAAGACATGGGGCAATTTTAGATCAGGAAAGAAAAAATTTTAGATCAGGAAAGAAAAAATCAGGCTTTATCTTCTTTATGGAAGATAAAGCCTGGTTGTACAAAGTACAACCTCAGTCTTTCATGAAGGTTAGTAGTAGTGTTCAAGTTTTGCAGAGAGTGAGCTCCCATATGCTGTCAAGCATAGAGCTCAGCTGAGTTTTTCATCCTTGGTTCTCAGAAACGTTTTTCTCTTACATGTCTCACTGCAGTCAGGACCTCTGAGCATAACATGCATTTCTGTATCACGGAACTGCCTTGTGAAATTGCTTGTAGGTGAAATGAGCAAGCACAGAGATTGAACCACAACAGGTTTTTGAAAGAAGCCAAAGCAAGCATGTTTGTGTAGTAATTTCGTTCTGAAGTAATTTTTTTTTAATGGATGCCAGGAGCAAAGGACACAGTGGGAATCTGTAATCATGCAGCACCAGTGGAGAGCAAGTGCAGGCGAAAATAGTATGGCATCACAAAATTTGTCTGCAATTCAGATACTGGCAAGTTTCACAGGGGTCACATTTRCATGAAGATTTTCCTGGATGCTGTTTATCTTTGCAACCCTTGGTCTTTGGTCAGGACAGGTGAGAAGTACTTTGTCCCTTTCTGAGGGAGAAGAGAGAGAGATGCCTAACCCAATGTCTGCAACTCTTACCCTGGCTGCACRGGTGTGCCAGTCACAGTCTGTGTTACCTGAGAGTTCTCTGGTGTGCCGTGAAGATTTAGGGGTGAATTTTAGTTAACATTCCCTTAAGGAGCAGTGTGATTGACTTCCCTGTACCCCCTTGTAAAGCTGGGAATCCCCACTATGCAGGCAGTATTGTGTGTGATGGAATGCTACCTTCATCCTTGCATCCAGTCTTTGCTTTCAGGACTGAAACACTTCTCAGAAGATGTTTGTAGCAGTTTGGGGGATTTGGTTTTGGTTTTTGGTTGGTTTTTTTTAATATATATAATTTTTCTGCTGTCTGTCAAAGTCCTGTGCAATATGAAGCCTCCTGGCAAGGTCTGGCAGTGGTTTGGGTGTTCCTCTTGCTGGTGCATTCATCAGAGCTGCAGCCAGTGGGAGGTGTGGGAGGGTAGGAGTGCCACTTCTCCTGRGGGTGTGACAAGTGGAAGGGGCACTTCTGCCAAGCACTCCAGCACAGGCCTGGCACTGGGAGCTGAGACTCAGGTAAATCAGGATTCCAGAGAACAAAAAGGTGAGCAGACAGACCTGTTAATCCTCTAGTATGCTGTGCAACTTTTAGCCCCTTCCAGTGTTTTTTCCAAGCCAAACCCAAACTGATGTGTGTACACGGGTGCCAAGCCAAAGGCAGCCAARCTCAGCAGCCACAGTCAGCCTGGCATCACCAAGGTATGTGGGGACAACCCCAGGGCCAGCACTCCATCCTGGGTCAGGGGAGGGGGGTGTTTAAATCATTTCAGGGCCCAGCAGTCAGCTGTTCAAGATCTGATAATTACACAGAGCTATAGTTGAAAATTTGGGTTTATACTGAAGTTTGTTGCTGAAGTCTTAGGCTGCTGAACGTGATCCCTGCTGTGGCTTGTTCTAAAACAGAGGGCTGAGAGTGTGCCAGTCTCTGACTCATGGGTGTGGTGAGGTCTCTGCTTTGTGATACAGTYACAGCATCCAAGCTGCAGGAAGCACAGCAATAAAAGTGACTGATAGGAGCACTTTCTGTTTGATTGGGGATCAGATGACACTGTCTGGGTCCCTTATCTCTGGGCAATTCTGTGATGCTTCTAATCATAAGGAAGAAAATGTAGGTGGAACTGAGTGCAAATGTACTTCTAATGTATGTTCATTTACAACCAGCCAGAAAGCAAAACAAKCAGTGGTTTCTAGTAATATAATTCTACTCAAAATAGCTTTCTATTAAGTCAGCTTGAAAGTGTTAAAATGGTGGAGCCACAGACAAAACATTTGTTACCTTTTGAAATTAGTTGCAATGGTTTTGTCATACTTGTACAAGTGTTATAAGGTCAGCCTTTCTGTATGTTTTACAACTTACTGTAGAGTAGTCTTCTATGCATAGCTGTTCCACTTGCCTGTGTAAGTTACAAATCTAACAGAAATGAAAGCATGCATTTTTCTCTGTTTGCTGGTAACCTATGAAATTAGAAACTTGTATTTCTGTGTTTTTAATGTGTTATACTATAAACAAAATTCACAGCACTATTGTCTATGGAATATCAAAAAGTTTTATCAGAATGAATTACTTTAAATGTTTTGTCAATTGATTTAATAATGTGTCAGACATCTACACTAAGACAATATAACGTTTATCAATAAAAATATCCTCTCTTTGTACTAACTTAACATTTCAGGGTGTGCTTGGACATAGGACTAGAGCACCCCTTTGGGTTCCAATCCCAACGATTTATTAATTTTTGGCTTAATTTGGAGAGTACTTTATACCCCTTGTTTGACCTGAGCACTGGATTAGGGAGTGAAGGAAGAAGAAAAGAGACCTTTTTATACTTTGTATTACCTGTGCCACTGAATGTGTGTTTGCTGTAAAGGTGTGTGCACCACAGCAGTTCCTTTAGAAGTCATCCAGTACATGCTTCAGCTAAATTCAGTTTCATCATTTCCTGAGGAATCCAAAGTAACCTGAAGGAAGGGCTTGAGATCCTGGCATGTTGCTGGGTCTGGCTGCCTCACCTTAAYCACCTTTACTTGTGTCTGTGTAACATCTGCTGACAAAAGGATCTGTTCCTTCTGAAGTGCACTCCATGTCTCCAAGAAGCAGTGCTGTGTCTCAGGCAGGTTGTTTGCACATCCACAGCTCATTCCAGGTGCAGAAGAGTCCTGCAGTGCAGAAAAGGCACACGTGCTGATCCTACACTCTGTCCATGAGCGCAGGGATGAGGTGCAGCTTTTGATGCTAATGCAGAAAATGGCTCTGATCAATGCCAGCCCAGCAGTTGTCTTGAAAATATTTTCCATTGTTGTGATTGTTTGCTTTCCATCTCTGTGTGCTTGCAACCCAAAGCATATGTTGGAATCCATACAGGTGCTCCATCTCTGTAGGTGTTTCCCCATGACTGGTTTTCTGGTTCAAGGATAACCTTGCTTCTCATCACAATTTGGTGCAGCTCCAGTTGGCTGTTGGTCTCTGAAGATGCTCTCACTCCCTGCCCCGTGCCATGGTGATATGCCACATGTGCATCTTTTGTGATTCTGCCTTGCGCGCTTCACCTCAGAAAATTTTTATGAGGTTTAGAGCCTGGAAAGTTAGAAACTGGTTTTCAGAGATCAGGCGAGTATTTGAATTTCTAACCACTTTCATTAAAATTAGGAAAATCAGAGTGTGAAGGCAAGCCATCATTGCTTTCAATGGAGTAGATATGGATGAACATGTATTCRTATTGATGTATTCACTTCTGCTTCTTTAGAAGCTGATCCTGTGTTGCCTTTACAGTTATTCTTCAACCATCCCAAACCCTGACTAAGCAAAGATGTGAATTCTTAGTGCAGAACAACAACAACAACAACAAAGAAAAGAAAAAGAAAACTAACCCTCCTCTCCCACGTGACTACCTTAAATATGCAAAACTAGAGCACAAATCTGKTTTTTTTCCCCCTCTGGAGGTCACTTCTAGCTTGCTTTACAGAGGCCTGACTTGTTTCTTTGCCACCCCAGAAGTTATTTGCTTTGAAATAATACTTGCAGAGGTAAGAGATCTGTTCTCTGTAAATTGCAGATAAAAATCTCCCTCCAGGCTCTGCCCACTTGATTTTGACCTGTTTATTCCAACAGAAAGAGTGTGTGCATKCTGGGCAGGTGGTGGGGCTGCTTGGCATCCCAAAGCAATGGGGTTTTACACTGCAGGAAGGCTGGGGCATTTCCATACAGCCCTGCACACACCTCCCAGCTCCAGGTGAGATTTCCTACCTACCTGAGGCTTCTCCCCACCTTTGCACAGGCATGCCAGGACATGGACATCCTAGACATGCTAACCACACCCTGGAAAACAAGGGCTCTAATTGTTAGAGCTTTTAGTGCCAAAATCCAATTGTTCTGCTGCCTAAATCTGGGCAGCCTGCAGGTTGCTGCTGTGCTGCASAGCTCCTGGAAGTGCAGCTCCCAGTCCCTGGTGCTGGGAGATGGATGCACAGGGGTGCTCTCAGCACACTGTGCTTGCTGGGAAGCTGAAGCAGAGGAAATGTGTGGCCATGCCTTGGGGAGAGCAGTGTGGAGACACTGGGACGTGGGRTGAGCTGCAGGTATGTTGGTTTTGTGTGGTTTTCCTCCCTGCTGMAGCAGTGATCAGTCCTCTGGGCACAGCTGAGCTCCTGCCCACTTCCCGTCCAGCTGCCTTGAGCAGGCTGCAGCATTCAGAGAGGAGGAGGAGGAGGCTGATCTTCAGCCTCTGACTGTGGGGAACAAACAGCACTCTCTTTCCAGTGCCAAGCAAATGGCTGGAGAAGAGTAGCGCAGAATAAACAAAAACAATTGAATGCCACAGCCTGGAGAGAGCAGGTGCAGTGAAACTACTTCAAACCGTGCACACAAGAAGATTTTACAAGTGAGCATTTTAAAAATAACCAGGGAAAAGAAAAAGTGGCATAATTAATATATCAGCTGCAGTTCAAATGTCTCAAACAAGTAACATTTTAAAAAGAGAACTCTGCTTTGTGTGTGAACTTAAATCAACACTTGTCCTGCCTGAAATCCTTTTGTGCTGACTGCAGGGAGAGCTTGGATTTTAGAAGTGTATTTTCTAATGTTGCAGAGCAATGCCATCTAGGGCACAGAGCCTTACAGTTCCCAACAGGAATGCAATCCATCCTTAGTGACAGAGCTTCCTGGATTGAATCTTTATAACTGGTTCATCACATCTGCATTAGGCCTGTTGAAATTTGCTCATTTTCAATATCTGTTTCCAGTTTTCTGGACTGCGCTCAGTTGTCAGATATTAGTGGATTGTCTTGTCTCAACTGGAACATAATGAATTTCTGGATATACCTTATTTCCTCCTTAAATCCTCTTGTTAGCTTTCATCTGTGCAGCTCAGCAGGGATTACTAATGGTCTCTCTAATCTTCAGCTACTCGAGGAATTTGCCGTGGCTGTGATTAGAGGCACAGTACACTTGGGCAGGAGATTAAAATATTAAACCTAACAGGCCAGATCTTGTCATCCTTACTCAAAGCCATTTACTGTGTTGCTGAGGCTGTCCTGTTCAAACCAAGCTGCCTCTAGAGTGTTGCTCTGTGTTAGCTGAACACACCCCAAGAACCTGGCCTGTCCTCACTCCTGGCTGCTGCAGCTCTCTCCAGGCTGAAGATGAAGTGCCAAATACAAGGTAACAATCTGCTGGGTTTTGTCAAGTAATGATTAATGAACTTGGACTCACGGGTAGTACATTTTAGGTACCATCTCTTCTTCTTGCTTCCTGCCATTTGAATTCATGCTGCTTGGCCTTTTTAGGGAATGGTAGCAATATTTAGTGGCACTTCAGACAAATTCTCTTTGTCTCTGCAATGGGTTTTTTTCTATACACACAAATTTGCTCCYCATTAGAGAAGTGCAAGTGCTTTGGCTTGCCAGCCACTCTCAGGACATCCTTCAAACTCCCAAGGCTGCACACCAGGTTCTAGACCAGCCAGCTTTTGCCTACCTCTGTGGGAGTTACATTTGCAGCTGATGATCCTCAAGTTACTGGTTGGGTATGACTTTGTTGTTTTTACAAGCAGCTCCAAACCGAAGGCAAAATCCTTGACTACAATTTGAAAGCATACTGGGAAATGTTAGTACTTTCACTAATAAACACAAGAGCTTTTAATGTAGCTGCAGGAATTCTTTCCCCTCCCCTGGAATAATGGCATTCTTGTTGCCATCTGAGCATAGAGGAGGCCTGATTCTCCTCCAGGTTCGTAGTGGTCTGRTTTGGCTGCCAAGAGGTAATAAAGCAAATGCCTGCTGCTGCCTTGGAACAGCATTGTCTGTGGGCGCTCCAAGTCTGGGGAAGGATTAGATATTAACAGTATTACTTAAGAAACATAAAGTACATTAGTAATTAAATTTTTGTAGGGTCTAGTTAAACAGTGCACTGTCAAAACATGATGCTGAAGTGACAAATATTTGGTTCATCACAGTTCTCCCTGATGATCTGTTGTCCCATAAATTGGTATGGTGTATGTCACTCCTCACTGTAACTGGAGATCTAGAGCGCAGATGACTTTATTTAGAAAACAATTCTAAAGCCAGGCTAAAAACCCTGTCTTTTTCCCTCTTCAGTGTAAAGAAAAAAGGATGAATCACAATCATTACTTTCCTGCAAGTTAAGACGGCTGTGAGAGAAATACTGGAAATATCAGCCTGGTTTTTTTGAAGGTGATGAGAGCATGCTGGTTTTTGCCAGGACTCCATCCACCACAGTGAAGGCAGAGGCTGGTTTGCTCAGTAGCTGGTACTTCCAAATCCAAAGTTRGATCAACTCAAGTTGCTGTGCTTCAGTGGTGACAGAGACAGAATCAGGGATGCTGAACTAGGGTGCACTGAGGAAGTCCTTACCCAAAYACAGGTCCTACCACAGCTTCTCTCCTACCCACACTGTGCCACCCAAAAAAGAGATACATGTTCAGCACTGGGATCAGAATAGGGCTCAGATCATTCCCAAGTTCCTGAGGATTATTCACAGCTAGTGTCTGGTAGTCATCATCTCCCTTGACAGAGGGCTCATCACTGCTGCCAYGTTACTTTGGCTGGGACTATAGAGAAAGGAGTAGCTTTTGGCAGATACACAGCTGCAATGAGCTTTCATTGGCAGCTGGAGGCTCATTATTGCACCTCCCTTCTTGCTCCCTGAGCTGGTGAGGTTGCTGGCGAGGAGATGGATCAGATGCCATGGCCCTCACATCTACCTTTCACAGTGCTCAGAGATGTGTGTGGTGTTTCTGTGTTGCTCTGACTCTGCAGGGGCTTTCTGAGAAACTTGGGCTTTCCTGCACACCTTCTCTGGAACTGAGATGTCCAAGTGTTTGCACATCCCTGTATAAGCATACAYTGTGTTTGAATACTGTTGTCAAAAAAAGATCTTGACATTAAAAGAGAGGGAAGGTAAAAAGTAAGTGCTGCTGAGCTGGAAACACAGTTTTGCAGCTTTCCCACTTTTTCATTTCCTGGCTGGTCAGGAAGTTTAGCTGTTGTCATCTCTCTCATCAGAGCCCCACCATGGAGATCTGTATTGAAGTGAGGGAGTGTTGGAAAGCTGTTGGCCAGATCTACTTTCATGGGACAAGGCTGAGAGAAAGGGAAGAGGTGGAACAAGGAGAGATTCTGCCTCACTGTACATTGCAGGGCAACAGAACAGAGCACAGAACAACTCAGGATCCCAATACTAGCCTAGCTACAGAAAACTAGGCTTGCAGAAAAAACTAGTTGGCTCAGTTCTGTGGGGTTTTTTTCACTTGTTGGTTAGTGGGGTTTTTTGGTGGCTTATTTTCTTTGTATGTGTGTAATTATGTTCCCTTTGATATGTTCACAGTGTACGAAAAAGTAATCAGGAAAACTAAAGAGAACATCTCGGTCTGTTTTGCTCTTAAGCAGTTTTTGCTGTGCCTCCTTCATGCAGTTTGATTCCCATCTCCCTCCTCTCTTGCTRTAAGGAAGAGCTGAGTGCAAATCAGAACAAGAAATCCAGCTTGAAGCCGAAAGCATAATCCACATCATGCTGCCAAGGGCCAGATTTGGAATGCAYTGAAGTAATAACTATCATATGCTATAAAGTGAAACACACATCATGTTTTCAGGTGAGAAAAGGTCACTCTGAAGTCATTGGTGGACATGACCTGGTTGTGGAGGCTGGGTTGGATGCTCCTTCGTGGCTGGGAGATGGCACAGCTGTTCCTGTGGTGCAGCAGCAGCAGCAACATGTTGAGCTCACAGGAGAGAGATCCAAGCGACTCCTCTGTCTTTGCCTGGGCTGTGGTTTCTCTTCTCACTCCCACAGAGCTCACAGCAGTGTGACAAGCATCTAGGGCAGGAGCCAGAGCAAGGGGAAAGTGTCTTGGTGCAGGAATCTTGGCTGCCGTGAGAGAAGCTAGCCAAAGGAATTAACAGTTTCTGCTCCTTGTTGCAGCTGCCACCGTGTGACAACAGATAGGCAAGTCTGTGTTCTTTCCCTGTGGCATCTTCTCAGGACACTGGAGATCCATCCTGGTAACACAGTTTTTATTTGAATTTGGGGCATGATTTTTATAGCTGAAGTACATACTGCCCTGGCCCAGTCAGCCCCAAATTCCATGGGAAATCTTCCCTCACCTCTGCATGGTTTATGACACAGCAGAGCAGCAGCTTGGGGAAGGCTGTATGCTGGTCTTGTCYAGACTAGTCAGGTGCTCAGGGCCAGCCCACCTTAAATCCTTCWGCCTACAAATTGGTCTCTGACCCACACCCGTATGATGGGAAATACAGCCCAGCTGTTCAGGGCTTGGAAAAATAAAAAACCTGCTGTTCTGCAGGCTTTCTGTATGCACAGGAAACCATGCCGAGCCCATCTCACAGCTGGATTGAGGGAGGGGTCTCAGKGATGAATAAGAAACACAAGCCATGAAACTTCATGCTATATCTCAGATTCATCAAAGGCAGAGGCTTTTCCAGTGAATTTTTCCAGGCCTTAGAGCTCAGCTCTGCTCCAGTTCGGTAGGGCTGCCTATGTCCTAACCTGCCTCTTGTTTACTGCCTTTTCTGCTTTCGTTTTCCTCTGTGGCTGGCAGTTCACCTCAGATGTTTGGTGAGGAGAGGGGAGCAGCAGTGTCTCCCTTCTCTCTGTAAAAGGGTAGTCAAAGACTCTCTGATGGCTCTACCAAACCAGACACTACAAAGCTGGACTTTGTTTCAGTGTTCTAGGCTCCTGAATAAACACCAGCAGCTCCCATTGGACTGAAAAGCCAGTCACAATATAGTTCGTAATAAGTGCATTTTAATGTCCCAGTTCTGTGCAGTATTCATGCAGGTGGAGCCACTGCCAGTGACCTTGCAGAAGTCCCCACTGCTGCCACAACCGTCAAGCAGGACTGCTCCAGCTCATGCCAGAGTTCACGCCTCTCTCAAAAGGCAGCTCTAAATTGCATGGAGGCTGCAGCAACAGGAGCTGCTCAGCAGGGCCAACCAGGGCCTGAAGATAAGTGGGAGCTTTCATGGAAGCCATGGATTAATATAAAAATCATCCGCTTGGACATGAGACAGCATTCCTTTGCCCTGCCTCCTCAAAGCTAGGTAAGCATCCACCTTTCATTTTAATGGTCTCGGTTTTGGAATTGTTTATACCCCCTTTAAGCAGATTTTGCCACTGTGGTGTGTCTATGAATGTGTAGGAACGTGTTTGTAACCAGGCTTGATGCAGCAGCTGCTCCTCACTGTGGTCACTGGCATTCTTAAYGGGCACTGCTGGCAGCTGCCAGAATGGAAGGGGAATGTTGCTCTCATTGTTTTGTTATTGAGATAACTTGCACCGAAATGCATCCTGGAACGAGCTGTGGAAAATACACAGCCTAATAGCATGGAGGCTGCGAATGATCTTAACCAGTTTCTTTGGTCCAAGTTGGAGAACTGCGCCCATCACCCGAGTCCTGGCGACTTGGGAGATGTCTGTGAGGCCATCCTGACCCATGAGCTCCGTGCCCGGGCTGTCCCCGGTGCTCTGAGGGGCTCTGCCCTGCCCGGCTCCGTGCCCGGGCTGTCCCCGGTGCCCTGAGGACTCTGCCCTGCCCGGCTCCGTGCCCGGGCTGTCCCCGGTGCCCTGAGGGGCTCTGCCCGGCTCCGTGCCCGGGCTGTCCCCGGTGCCCTGAAGGGCTCTGCCCGGCTCCGTGCCCGGGCTGTCCCCGGTGCCCTGAGGGGCTCTGCACGGTCCGGCCCGTGCCGGAGGCGTTCCCGGTGCCCTGCGGGGCTCTGCCCGGCCCGGCGGGGGTGGAGCGCGTTGCGGGAGCGGCGCATGCGCAGGGGCCGGGCCCGGGGCGGCGGAGCGGCGGCGCAGAGCCGGCCCATCCCCGCGCCTCCGCCCGGCCCGGCCGGCCGGGGCGGCTCSGACTGCGCTGCCCGGCGCTGCCGCCGACGCGCGGGAGGTGAGGTGAGGCGAAGCGAGGTGAGGGAAGGGCGCCGGGAGGTGCGGGGCTCGCGGCCGTCCGCGCTGTTCGCGGAGCCCGGTCGAAACCGCCCCCGCGAAAGCGCCGCGGGAGCGGGAGGGCCGGGCCCAGCCGAGCGCCGGCAGCCGCGGGTGCCGCGGGGCAGCGTTGTCCTCGCCTTGCTCTCACCAGGCTCTGCCCMTTTCCCAGCCAAGGGCGGCCGGGTCGGGCCGGTCACCGGGCTGGGGACCTTGCTGGTGTCCGTCCCGCCGCCTCCCTGTCGCCTCGGGTGTCCCGGGCTCGGCTGAGGGCGGCGCGGCGCGGTGCGGTCCCGCGGTGTGGTGCGGTCCCGCGGCGCGGTGCGGTCCCGCGGTGCGGTCCCGCGGTGCGGTGCGGTCCCGCGGTGCGGTGCGGTCCCGCGGTGCGGTGCGGTCCCGGCCCTGGCAGCGCCCGCCGTGGGCAGGAGTCCAGCCCCTGCTCCACGAGGAGTCCTCAGTGCGGGCGTCTGAAATGTGGGCTCCGAAAACGCAGGAATGCGGTGTGTGTYTGGCTGCGTCCTCTTCTGAGGTGTTTCCTTCTAAATATTGCGTCAAAAGTTTGTTTTAGATCGCGCAGGTGTGGTTTGGTAGATGTAGAAAAGCAGACGGGGTGTTATGCTCTGTGAACTYGTCTTCCCATCTTTTCAGGCTGCTCTCCTCTCATTTGTTTTATTTGCTGGTTTCCCGAAGTGTAACTCTTCATGGTATTTCATGAATGCTTCCTATTAAATAAGGAAGGTGCCTTTGCCAGCCCAGCTGAGTTGATGAGGAGTGAGCAGAGCAGAATTTCCACCAGGTATTTGCGTGACAGCAGAAGCCCCGGGGGATGAGCAGGACAGTGCTGGCCGGAGCCCTTTCTCTCTCCCTTTCTCAGAGGATAGCTTGGGGTTACAGGTGAGGAACTGGTTGGGTGAGCGGACTTATGGTACCTGAAGAGGTGTGTGCTTGCTAGGCGGGGGCTGGAAGGCTCTTGGGGCAGTGCTTGGAGAGGCAAGGGCTCAACAGCCGGGACTCTGCTGCTCCACAGCAGCTCTGTGTTCAATTCAGCCGTGTCTGCACCAGTTCCATGAGTAATTCTGTGTTTTGTTGTGGTGAAAGTATGCCAGTATAGCCATGCAACCAAGCCCTTGGCTTTCCTCAGGCTAGATCTATATTAAGGTTCATTAGCTTCAGATCTGTTTAGCTCCAAAAATACCAATTTATTCCTTAGGGCTTGACTATTTAATTAGATCAGCAAGAGGAAGGGGAATGAGGCTGTGCTGGCCAGGGGTCTGTTGGCAGCCCTTGCTGCTGGCACAGCTGGATGCAGTGTCTTGGGGGGCTCTTGTGAGTGAGCTCTGGTGGATCACTCTGTCGCTCCCAGCCAGCTCAGTGTCTCTCACGGCACCTCTAGGAAAGTAGTTCTGGTGYCTGTGTGAAACTCTGCTCCAGTGTCCCCTCCTCCTCCCACCCTTGCTGAGGCGTTTGGTGAGTGGGCAGCTGGACAGGTGTTCTGGTGTGTGGCTGACAGGACCAGGAGGAATGGCTCCTGTTGCTCTTGGAGTAGAAGAAAAGTAGCCCTTCTGCTTAACTGTTAATTTTTGAGTTATTTTTAAAGCTAGTTCAAGCAGTGGCTACTGAGAGGCTGAATGATCAGTAGGGTGACTGAATTTTTTTCAGAAGGGACCTACTGCCTTGAAAAGAAAAGAGCAGCACTGTTATTATAGTAGTTAAAGAGCTGCTGTTATGTATGAGAATAATGTGAGGTAATTCATCTCCCATCAGCAGCTGGGGATTGATGGAGTACTGTATCAAGTAGATATGGACTCAGGTCTTTTCTTAACATCTCACTAAAGCACAGCCACAGTTTGTTGTTTCTGTAGGATCACTAAGAGGCTCTATCAGGAGGAAAAAGGAGATAAACAGCAAAACCATGCTCTTACCTTGCAGACTCGGTGCAAGGTTTGAAGGCTCTTACCTTCAAACATCGGTGGAGCAGCACACAGAAAACTGGTTCTGTGGCCAAATGTATTACAGGCACTGTGGTTGTGTAGCTCTTGCCTGTGGCTGTAATAAATATTTGGCATACCATACAGGTCTCAAGAGTAAGAGGTTTAAGAGTAGGAGAGTAAGAGGCTTTAGGTACCTCTAATATGCAACTGGAGATTTCTCAAGATGTGTCTCAAAAAAACTCTCTAAAATTCCTCAGTGAGGAGTTGCTGTGGAGACAATGCTAGGCAGAGTCAAGCATGCCAGTTACCTTTTTTTTATTTGAGTCACCATCCAGTCAGTAATGCCTATCAGGAGAGAGGTTGGAAGTGTAGCTGAATATTCAGTACCCTGTGTTACCTTGAATCCCTGTGTAGCAAAATACAGAGATGTTTTAGTATGAATTGGATGGATACGAGGCTCTAGTTTTTTMATACTAGTCTTACTTCAGAACACTGAAAATAAATTTCTTCTGACACATTAAATGCTACATTCAGTACACTTGAAGCAATGCAGTTATCCCCGGTCTTCTCATGGAGCAGCTGCAAAGGAGGCCATGGATGCTTCCTAGCATTTATGGTTCTTGTGATCCAGCGTAGGGCTACAGTGGGCATTACTGGTACTGATACTCTGCCACCTGCAGTTAGCCAGTGCTGAGGTGCTCTGGTTCACCTTACCACGAGTATTCAGGAGTCCTGAGCATTTGCAGCTGGAGCAGGACAAGGAGGAAGAGCTGTCAGGGACATGGAATTTTCTTTGTCTCAGCTGCTGTGAGCCATGACATGGTTTGTTTGTGGAAGAGCAGCTGCTGCTGCTGCTTTACATTCTTGGCTGTAGAGTCTGAAGTGCATACATGGTCTGATCCTGTTTTTGGTCTGAGCCCTGTGTGATCCTTACCTGGCAGGTGCTATAACCCAGCCTGTGTTAATTTGGTTTCCGGGACCTTTTTGTAGATATGCCAAGGCAAACGCATACAGTTGTTTCTCTGCCTCCCTGTTCCAGAAGGCTGCTGCAGAAATGGAAGGTGGTGAAGGCACRCTACTGCAGTCCATGGAYGCATTCTGCCCCAAARAGCATCCCCTGTCCCAGCTGGTGAWGTGACTGGTGAGACAGAGGCAGAGGTTTGTGCAGTGCAGAAGCACAGGTCCTTTTGTCATTTGGCTGTTGTGCTGCTGGGAAAAGTGTGTGTAAAGTGCTCTCTGTGCTCTGTGCCCAAGAGTCTCTGCATGGAAGTGTTTGTAGCTGCCTCTTTCAGCTGCCTAAAGTTTTCAGGCAAAACAAAAAGCATAATAGTGTAGCATAGTGTTCCCAGGTTCTCTCATGCTTGTGAAGTTCATTCATTATGGRGATCATTCTTTAGTCAAAGGATGGTGGGCCTGGTTCTCCTCTGCTGACAGTATGTTTTATCCTTGATTGACTTCATTGCTTCTGAATTTGTGCTGTTGTGAGTGCTGRATCAGGCCCAAGAGCTTGGCTTTATCCATGTAACTTTTAGTTGCTTTATGTAGATTTTATGAACCTGCATACACAGAACCTGTTGTTTACTTTTTAAAGTAAAATTGARTATTTCGCTGGATGGCTGAAGCCATGTTTATGCCTTGAGATGAGCAGAGCAAAACTACATATAACAGAAAAGAAATTGTGGAGCTGCAGTCATGTTCTGTCATTGAGTTCATTCTTGTTTTTTGGAAATTTTGATCTAAACAATTAGCTCAGTTGAAAATTGTTGTGCATTAATGCTGTACTGTTTCTTTTGGAGCTGGTAAGGATTCTGCCATCAGCATAAAYATGGGAGAGGAGTATGAAGATCTCACAATGATAGAGTGAAAATAGCAAAAGGAAGCTCCTGGAGTCCTACCAGTCCTCTGGCAGGAATAATAGTATTTTCTATTATGTAATTGTGATTATACTGTTTGGTATTATTGTACCCATTTGTGTTGGGTGTTGTGTGAGATAACAGGTAATGATGCTGCACCAGGGAGAATTCTGGTCTGTGAACACTGTGTGTAATGTGAGRGTAAGGTGAGAAAATGACATTTTTCCTCCTGATCTTGGAACAGGGTTTTCAAGACAGCCTCGTAAATGAATGTTCTTGGAAGATGTCTTATCTATAACTTGTCTTTGAAGAGTAAAAGCCCTGCTTTGCACATAAGCAGGTGCTGCCTTTCTGAGTCTTGAAAAGTCTGAAAGCACTGGATTGTTTTGTATGGTATTCAGAAACAAAAGGACAAATCTTTTGCTGCAAATTGCTGTTGCTCCTTTACAACTGGCAGAGCACTGCAGATTGACTCTGGTGAGAGATGTTAAGTCCCYTCCCCAATCTCATGTATACATGCTTAGATGCAGACACAACTCTTTTCTGAGGGACTTTTCTCAAAAAAAAAACCCCAAAACTATTCTTTTTCCTCACTCCACCAGCTCTAGAATGTGAATGTCATCTGGCCAGATGCCCAGAACTAAATACAGTGCTCTAAACAAGGTCTCACAAGTGGTTTGTACAGGAAAAGAAAAAGACCACAATAGCCAGATACTTTTTTGACTTTTAAATGGTTCTTTTGCACTTTTTTTTTTTTGTATCAAAAATGATGTTTTTGGCTTCTACTTTGTATTTGCTAAATAGAAATCTGTGCTTTCCAGGAATTAACTCCAGGGCTCCTCAGTGCTGACTTTGTTGAAACATACATGCTTGCAAGGTGAAAATAACCCAGAACCTTACTGGTTTTGCTTTCATGTTTGATGTGCATTGCATATGCTGACATTCCCTTCTTAACTTGACTGTGGATCTGTAGCTTTGTCTTCCTCTAAATCTAAATCCTTTGTTTAGTATTTTCTCCTAATGGATGATGATTTTTGAGCACGTGCCAAGACAYGTCTTTAAAAGCATTTGAGAGTGAATGTGTGGAAAACAAGGGGAGCATTGACTTGGCTCCCTGGTTCAGGTGAGSTTTTGGGGCTGTGGAGCACAGGGGGATGGAAGGATGCAGATTGGAGTGAGTGTCAGAGCAGCACAGGGAGCCAGTGCCCAGAGAAATGCTGTTTACAAGTGTCCTTTTTTATCTTGCTGCCCTTCAGGTACTCAGTGCAAAACCCAGATCCTGTGGCATGGGGGRTTTCTCCTGTGTGGAGCAGTGGATGGAATTCCAAGCTGCTGTGTTCCAGCCCAACCTGTGTGCCTGAGCCAGTGTGGCAAGGTGCTGCTGTGTACTCCAGCTTTGTGAGCCTTGTGATAATTTTAACTCAGAAATTAAAAAAGGCCTGAGGATGCCTGCTGCCAGTTTTGGATCTGGCTTGTGTGGGAAACTGCTCACTGTCTTTTGCAAAGAAGTTAAGTTTTTTAACTGATTTTTTTTTGTTTTTAATCCAGCCACAAACCAAAACCATAACCTTCAGAAAGATAAACATGCATCCTCGTGCCAGCTGGGGCCTTGGCAGGCTTTATGCTGCATAACTTGCTGAGACTGTAATTTTTTTTCAAAAAGCAGTTAGATATTGGCAGCTATGAAATGTCAGCCCCCAGTAAATGTTGTAATAAGCTATTTTAGCTACAGCTGGAGATTTAAGAAAAGAATAATTTACTCACAGCATTYTTGGTAGTTAAGAATAAAAATCAGACTTTGGACACACTGAAGAGCTTAGGAGAAGGAAGTAGGAGTCTTGTGGTGTGTTTGCTAAGGGCCACAACTGTCTGGATGCATGACTAGGAACTTGTAGGGTGCTCTAGGTTATTTAAGTTGTGCATGCACCTGTGCCACAGCATATCCCTACATTTTTACTTTGGTTTTACTAGATTTATCTAGATACAGCTGTTAAAATRATGGTTGTTTTGGAAGTTTATGAGAATTCAGTTTTGGGAGGTGGAAGTAGCAAATTGTGCTGGAGACTTGAACTTGATTGACTTAAATAGTAGGTGCAGTAAAACTCATCCTGAMGTGTTTCTCTGAATGTATGTTAGAGCTGAGAATTCTGGTGAAGTCTTTGTAAACTGGAACTTTAGGAAATGATATTTGAGGAGTTAGGTAGAAAGGCTCAGTTCCAACTTGTGTTGGAGTTCTTCATTTATGTAGTATGTCCTCTGCAAACTGTAATGCTTGGAATTTTTAGCAGAGGGAAAAATGAGTTCACCATCAAGCCAGCAGCTGTCTTTCCTTTGGATAGTTCAAAGTTTCTGTTTAGTGGTTCCATAAAAATTCTTGGTTCATGTTTGTTACACTGATAGATGCATAGCTCCTCCACTTTGGCAGGAAGCCCTGCATAGATATTTTCAGCATCTGTTTTGCAGTATGTCTCTTTAAATGTTCACCTTTGTTGCAATTTTTTTGCTAGAATATAATGATCTGCCCAAAGTAAATATTTGGTTTGTTATAGTGCAGGTTCATTTTTTGATGTTTCTGTGGAAAATATTTTTTCATCCTTTGGTATTTCCTGAATGCTTGGGCATATGTTAGCTATCACTTGTGGTGATATGCTGTGATAGGTATGGTCTGTTTCCATGTGGTTTACAACAGCTCTGGAAGCCAGAGAAATGTTTTAGCTGGATCCTGTGTGATTTGATCCTTGCTGGGGTGGTGTRCTCTCTGGGCAGACGCACTGGGCACCTTCCTGGGCTGCTGGTGGCCTTGTGTTTGCCATGTCTCAGAGAACCATGGCTTTCACCACTCCGCAGTGAGCCAGAGGAGGCAGCTGCTTTTTGTCTCCTTTTTAGTATGGCATCCYGAAAGCTATGTCTAGATTCAACCTTTTAATTAAGGTTTCTTCAGGGCAAGGAGTGCATCATAGTGTGGCAGTTCCACTGATGCTCTGTGTGTTGCTTTTCATTGTTTTATATGTTCTAAGAACATATGGAGTTGTTTTTCAGTAGTTACTATCAATGTTCTGATTGTGACTAGAAGAATGTTAGCTCATATAATCTCAATAATGTTCCTGGCTGCATCACAGGAGTACAGAGTGTAAAACTAAGAAAGTCTTGGGCCTTGGGGTTAGCTGGTAGTATGTTTAACTGGATTGAGACCATAACTTAGAAGCAATTAATTGAAGAAAGTCTCAATAGCAATACTTGTTTCATATCACCTTTTCCTTCACAAAGGCCTGTGTTTATCAGTTTGGTTAAAACTGCTGCTAGGAGGCAATGTACCAGTCATGATGAGAAGACTCTTGGGGTTTTTGTTTCTGGGCCTTCCAGTTCCCACATGCAGATGGGTGTTGTGTCCCTGCACAGTTCTGTCCATGGGGATATTTCCTTTGCTGCATGGGATCAGACTATAATGATTACAGGCATTTCCCCTGTGTCGGGGCAGGGCATGTTCTTGGGCCCAACAGATTGGCAAAACAGCCTTTATTTTGCTAGTGGAAACCTTCCTTTGGAACATTTTGCTGAAATCTGGTGCATTAGAAGGAAGAAATTTAAGAAAGATAGATTGTAGATTCAGCTTTGCCAGTAAACTTTCCATCCAGCAAAGTGTTTGCACACTATATATCTAATTTTAGCYATGAATGGCCCATCCGTTTTTCTCTGTTCATGCTTTTCCTGGTTGATGCATTTTCTTAAAGTAACACTAATTCAGGCCAACAGACCATGTTTAACTCTGAAAACTAGGGAGAGATCTAGACAAAGATAAAACATCAGGACTTGTCACTCACAGGTTGGATACATGGTCGCTGACATCTAACTGCACACTTTTTTGGTCTGAAGGTACAAACTCCAAAGAAGAGTAGCTCATGTAAAGTTTTGCCAAAGTTGATTGTGTATGATGCCTGCAGGGTGACTCTTTCAGCATTTTCTGGAATCCTTTCCTTCTGTTCATCCACTGTCTGGTGGCCAGCACAGACACCTGGTTGTCAGTGGAAAGGCTTTTGTCTTAAGCTGGCCAGCTTTTAACTGGAGACAACATGGTTATTTGCTTGGCTATTTAAACCCATTTCCAGTCTTTTCCCTGCCTTTCAAATAGTCATTCACCACAGCAAGGCTTAGATCTTCCTCTTACAGATCCATTTCAGCAAAGCACCTGCCCCATTGAGTCCCTGAGCCTGTGGTGTGTAAGTGTAAGCTAACTCCAAACTGCACATAGGATGGTCATCGCTTAAAGGTCACATCTTCCAAGGCTGCCTGTAAATGTCTGGGGCAGTTGACAAAATTATAATTTCTTAGGGAGAGTTTCTTACCTTGCAGCCTTGGTRGTTGTAGAATGGTAAATGGAACTGTTACTTTTCCAGGCCTGGGTGTGATAGTGTAATTTGTGTGTAGGTGTGAAATGTGTTTGTGCCATGTTTCTGTGGGGATTCACTGTGTGTTTTAGGAGATGAGAGAGAGATGCTTTTGTGTGGCAAGGTGCCAAGAGGCATGACAGTTGTTTGRAGGTGCTGCTGGGCTTGGAATCTATTTCTTATCAAGACATTAACTAGCAGAAACTGCCAGAAGTTCATTGAACATGCAGGTTTCAAACAAGTAGCTCCTGCTGCAGAATTCTACAGTGCTGGTTGCATGGGTTAGCCAATGTTTGCTGCACACAGAAGCAGTGGTGGGAAGCTGAAGCTAAGGCATCACTGGAAGGGTGGACAGAGCAGAGGGAGAAGCTGATGCCAGCTCCTTGCTGGGCATTGTTCATGTTCACCTTCTCCAGTAGGCAGGAACAGAACTTTGGAAGCAGGAAGAGATGCAGGACAGCAGTCCTGGCCACTTGAGGTCATGGTTCACAAACTGTGGAAGATATTTGTTTTCTCCTTGATTTGCCCTTTGGTRCTGTGATTTTAGAACAAAGGCAGACTGACTGAGAACAAAAAGATTAATTTTAGGGTTGGACTGAGTTCCCCTAGCTCARTCACAGCAGGTCGAGTTAGTCAAGAGATTTGTGACTCCCCAGGGACATGGGTTCACCTTTGTGCAGGGAATAYGTCATAGCTGAGGTACAGAGGACAGAAATGGGCTTGTTGGTGTTTATTTTTAGAGTGGTTGATAGACCTGGAGGTTGTTGAATTTACACAAAGAAGCTCCATAAAAATAACTGGCACCAGATGTAGAAGCAATAAACTAATGCCGTGTTAAGTCTTGAAACTGTGCTATGTAACCTAAGAAGTATTTTCACCTATTGGCAGCTTCCTTTTTATTATCTGCAGAACGAGAGTGATGGAATTTACTAGCTGTTAAACAGTTTAATTCTTCATTTTTAAAAGGACTCATTAAATRTGTATCTCACTATACTTAGTCTGAGCTCCCCATACACAATGGTTGCCAATGTTTGTTGCCGGCAGTCATGGGAATCTTTTGGTRCCAGTGTGTCAGCAAGAATTAAACCCTAGGAAACAGCCTGTCRCCTGACTGCTGCCTTACTTTCTGGGTTTGATTGCGTTTGGTTCAGATCTGAAAGAAAAAAAGTGACACCAACAGATTGTCTGATCTATGTGCATAACATAACCCCTCAGTACAGTAAATAKGGGGAATCACCAATGTGTTTGGAATGCTCTGCTTTTGGCAGTACTTGGACCCAGTTTCACYATTTCAGCAAATGAGGTTTATTGCCTTCTAAAAAGCCTATTTCAAAACACAGTGTCCGAGGAGAGAAAAAGCAAATTGTTTACACAAGCAAACTAACAGAGAAGAGCTAAACACCCACGCTTCTTTCTTCAGGAGTTCCCCTGCTAAGAGTTTCTATGAACTCATTAATCCAGCGAGTAAGGAGAAACTTYTTAGTTCTAATCAAATGGGTCTTGATGTGACTGCTAATGCTGCTGAGGAAGGAAAGTTTGGTTTTGATTATATCCATCATTCAAAAAGAAGGGAGATCAAAAAGAAGTTAGAGGAGGAAAAAGTGCTCATCCCAAAACCTAGGGAGGACCTTCATTCCTCCTAGTCTGGAAGGAGACAGCCTGGGAGAAGCTTTAAGCTGTTCTCCTTACTGTTAGAGCCAGCTGGTGCTGTGGCATCAATTCCTCCCTCTTTGTCTGTGGGCTGCATGTGTCCTGGCCTTTCAAGGGACCGGAGGAAAGAAGCAGATGGGGAATTACTAGGGTGTGATGATCTTGGTCCACCTTCTTAAAAACAAATGTGATGGAAGAAGGGCAAGGGATGAGAAGGCTCCTCAGACCTGCATCAAGTGAAGGTGTTGTGGAATGTGCATGGTGTCCMCCTTATAGTGGGAGGTGTCCCTGCCCATGGCATGGAGGATGGAACTAGATGGCCYTTAGGACCCCTTCCAACCTAGACTGTTCTGTGATTCTATGAATATGAAATCCTGCCTGTCTGGGATCCTTATGCACATGGCTTGGGAAAAAGGGGTAGAAAAGGAGAGGAGCTTTTGTAGGAAGTAGAAAACAGTGAAAACTGAGAAGCAGGAGGATTGGATTGGTGGATGGAAACCTTACAGGTTCTGGGAAGGAAGCTGGCAAAGTCATGAGGCTTCATCCCCAGGGGTTCAGCTGAAGAGTGAAGGCAAGCTGGGTGTAGGGGCTGTGGCAGGGGAGTCTGGGGCTGCTCAGAATCAGCAGAATAAGAGGATGCTGCTAGAGATGGGAAAAGGGAAGAGGGTTGGGAAAGCAGCAGTAACCTTTGCACTGCTGATGAATTTACAAGTCAGCTGTTGACAGAAGGTGCTGAGGTTATCAGAGGGAAGAGTTGCAGGGAGAAGTCTGAGGGAACAATTGTCCTTGGAAGGAGGATCAAGAGGAGCCCCATGAGGACAGGAAGGGTGACCTGTGCTTACGTGACTTCGATGTTACACAGGTTGGGACCCGAGCCAGGAAGTTTGGTTGAGGCTGACATTGCCAGTCCCATGGTGCATGTAAAGAAAACAGGAAGAGGAGTGGAATTAACTTGAGACAGATATTTCAACAGCCATCAGTTTTGAATTTCCTGGGTTTCATTGCTCTGTGTCATAACCTTGTTTTTACTATTTAGTATTTTTTTTTCCATCAAGAAATAAGATGGAAGGAGAAACATTTAAGACTGTTTATCAGTCATATGTTATGACTGACTTTTCTCTTTTCTTTGGTGAACATAGATTTGGAAATGAAGTTGTAAATTCTAAATATTTGAATATTTGGAATTCCCTTGTCCGTCAAGAAGAAAACATCTCCAAGGTGAATCCCTCCATCTCTCCAGTCCCACAGATAAGCAGTAGTTTAATAGTTGTATGGGAAAAAAAAAAAGAAAACTTAGTGTTTCAGAGCATAGTTGGTCAAAGTTGTGCGTGGATTTTATAGAACAGTCACTCTTTATAATCAGTCATATCGACCTGATCGTTGTGAGGAATATGGAAGTATCTGAAATAATTTTAAGAATTTCAAAGGACCTCCTGATTTTTTCCAGATAGGTCAGGTAGAGGCAATACCATGCATTGTGCTATCTGCAGACTGGGTTCTGAAGAACTGTTATATTGCCCTATTCATGCCTCCCCTCTGCCCCCAACCAGATCCTCTAACAGGCAAGAAATAAACTGAGCAAATAAAGTTTTTCTCTTCAGGATTTGATTTGTGGGTTTGTTTTGGTTTTTAACCTCCTAGTAACACAAAATAAGTGCAGGCATTTTGTGCAGGCATTCCATCTCCTGTGATGTGTATGTGCACAGCTGACAGGACAGTGAGAACGTGTGCTTTGGGTGTATCCTGCTTGCTGTGTTGGCACGCTTGTGCAGCAGTGAGCTGGCACACATTCATGACTCAGTCTGCTTTTTCCAGTCTGTTAAAGGAACAAATGACACGTTCTGAGCCTAGTGGTGGCTTTCCCTCTACATAGTACAGGTTAGCAGTGCTGTGCTGTGGTGGTGCAGAAGGTGTCGAGTCCCTAGTGGGGCTAACCCAGTTCCCAAGCCTGTCTCCATGCAAGTTTTCTACAGTGAGCAGCTTATCTGTCCATTCCCAGTAGATCTGAGCTAGGTTAGGACAGTGAAAACTCTGCTGCAGGCAGAAATGTTGTTACATGGATCATCCTTGTGTGGAGAGCAGATGACCTTGGTTTAACTAATGCAAGATTTTCTTGGAGTCTCTTCTGTGCATAAACCAAAACAAACAGGTCAAAACATAAGCACTGTTCTTTTGAAGTTTTTCTAGTGAAAATATTTTCTTTTGTTCATTGAGAAATAAATCTTCTCCTTGGTACTCAGCCTCATGGTTTGCTGTATTTGTGCACCCTCAAGGCTGTGGAACCACATTTAAAGCGTGCTACAAAAAGTGCTTCTTAAATCTACAGCATTCTTCAAAAATTAGTAGTGAGTGCTTAGTGAATAAAGAGGCAAACTGTCCATCATGTCTGATGTCCAGCTGTTTAAAATAAACAGTGCAACCACAAAAACTCACATGTGATCTCCCTCGTACAGTCTGCTGGATTGCATTAACCTCTTGGTCAGAAAGCACTAGTGCAAATATAACTAACGACAAGCAAACAAAATTGTTATTGAACAGAAAACAAACCCACGCCTGCAGCTGGAGTGCCCTCAGGTTAGTCACTTGCTGCAGTTCAAGATGTGGGATGCTTTGCATTCTTAAACACGCAGATCCTTTCAAGAATTTCACTGCCTTCACACTAGGTGACTTACAACACTTAGTGTACTTGCTTTAGGGGGCAAAAAATCAGGTTCCATCACTGCAATTGTTCCTCGTTTGTTTAAACTTGGATAAATATTTGCATATCACTTACTAGGTGAGCTGCCCAGGGTATTTTTAAACATTTTCCAGTGGTAGATAAATAATAGTTGTGGTTTGTTTAGGTTGTCCCTGTAAAAAACATACATCCAAAGTTTTATCCCTCCTATTGATACATAGTTCCAGCAGTACATTAACTTGTTTGCTCCAAGTTTAGATGTTTTTTCACAGAGTTTTTTGTGCTCGGGTGTATGTCATTTGCTAATAAATACAAAGTTTAAAGTCTGATTTATTAATTATTTAAGCTGATTATGCTTTATAATTATTATATTATTTAAGCTTTATATTATGTTATTGAAGCTTTATATTATTTAAGCTGATATTATGTTTTTTGGCTTAGTACTTCCTTTTGGATTATGTAAATTAGCAATTCCTTCACAATGAAATGTAAAAATGGGTTTTGGAGCAGTGGAAGTCTCCCCTCCGTGTGAAACTGAGTAAGAAAAATTTATGCTTTTCCTCTGGTATCTTGGTATTGCAAAAGAAGCAAAGAAAAAAAGCCAAAACTCCACCAAGAGTAATACCCACCCTCCCCAACGCACACTTCCCCATTCCTTCCCCTTCCCACTTTGTGACGTCTTTGCAAAAACCAGAGGTTAGAAGGGGCTTGCAGAATTCAGCTGGTCCAGCTCTCCCTGCAGGCTGATCAGGAGCTTGGGACCTTGTCCCACTCCTCCGTTCCCACCTTTCTTTCCTGTGCACGTGTCCTGGTGGCACTGGSGGGTTCCTGTGAGTCACCCCTATTTCCAGTGTCTGGAATTGTCACTTCTGAGTGGCTCACTCAATGAGAAAACCCTCTGACGTAGGGCAGTGCTGTTCTCAAATTTCATGGGGAACAAAAACTARTTACACATCAAAGTTCTCACCAAGCGTGAGGCCCATTTCTTAAATCACAAGGGTGCATTAACTCTGGTACTTCTGGACTCTGCGTGGACCAGAGAGGGCACATAAGCTTCCTGAAATCCCAAAACATCTTTSTATTTTAAATACAATGCCACACTTTTTAGGTTGGTCTCCTTGATGCTTGTGAGCTTAGTGCTTAGYATAAAGCCTGAGTTTTTGTGGTCCACAAAATTTACTATTTCAYGTAATATGCTGAAAGTGTGAATAAAGAAGGGTGAAATTATTCCTAACTAATGCTAAGGGCTAAACTGAGAAGTKTCCCAGGTGATTACATCTTAGTTTTGATTTGATTTTGATTAAGGAATTTAAGTATGAGCCTTTACCATGGACTCAGCTGAAATAAAGTAGTCTATGTTTAATTTAGTGTATTGAGCTCAGAGAAGGAGCAGCCTGTGTACTGGAATAAACAGTTTCTGTCACTGGGAGCTATCCAAAAAACAAGGTGCCAAATGTGGTGCATTTCTGATGATCTGATTCCTTGGTTAATAGCTAAACCATTAGATTAGTTGCATTTACATACTATCTTTTGAATGTGTCACACAAAGATGAGCATGAGGTCAACACCAGAATAAAGAGAGGGGTGTTGGTTCCCTGGTTAATCATTGGCCTGTGCTGAAGCTTAGGTGCACAGCACAAGCTTTTAAATGGAGCTTGGAGTAACAGCCTAAGGGGCTCCTGATCTTACAGATTCTTCTTGCACACCGTGTAATGCCCTGTGCTGAACTCCTTCCAGTAATTATGGCCATCAATGGAAATCCTTCTGTTGACTCTGGGAAATGCAGGATGTAGTTTCTTTGGCATTGGCTGCCTCCTGAACAGCAGTTAACTTTGCAAAACATTTCATAGGGAATAATGAAACCATTGCTTGCTATTATAAGGAGTTATTTTCTTACAAAGAGGTGCCTGTTAAGCATATTGGTGATGCAACAAACACAACTAGAAAATGCTATTGCATTARAATTAAAAGAAGATATATTTGTCATTGTTTGTGGTATACAAACTACTTCACATTTTCCCCTTTTTTTAGTAATAAAGAACCTAAAATATATTTAGGGCTTAAAAAAAAATCACAGCTTTTGCAGTTCTTTTAAGATCACTTTTCTGTCTCACAGTCCATGTTTCATGTTTACTTTTTAGATCAAACAACTTTTAGATCTGTCTGCCATTATTTCCCATTTGTGTGTTGCTTTGGGTGAACAAATGCAATCCTTTTCRATGTGAAGAAGAGTTTATCAAAAAAATTTGTGTTCCCCTAGCCCTGAATGGAGAATTGCTCTTACTGGAAATCAGCTGAAGCTTTTCTGGAAGCATTGAGCAAAATGAGCGCAAGGTTTGATGTACATGATACTCTGCCACAAGGAAGAAATGTTTTAAGGTGGGACAAGGGGGAGTGGCTTTAAAGTGACAGAGACTAAATTTAGCTTAGATTGGATATTAGGAAGAAATTATTCCCTGTGAGGGTGCTGAGGTCCCTGGCACAGGGTGTCCAGAGGAGCTGTGGCTGCCCGTCCCTGGAAATGTCCAAGGCCAAGTTGGACAGGGCTTGGAGCAGCCTGGGGTAGTGGAAGGTGTCCMTGTCCACAGCAGGGGGTTGGAACAAGACCCTTTAAGGTCTCCAACCCAAGCCATCCTTCAGTTCTATGGAAATATGTGAGTAGATAGAAGTGAGTAGATCTTGGACGTATGTGAGTAGATGGAAGTGTTCAGGCTCTCTGAACCATCAGAAGTCAGGTCTCTTCTTCCCCCTTGCTGCATGGAGCATTGTCRCCTCTGGCAGTGGAGCAGACAGAGCTTTCTTTTGATGCCTCTGTTGGGCCAGAAGGTAAGAGCTCGGAGTTGAGCACTGAAACCCTCATCCTGCTCTGGCTTTCATGGCACGGGGGAAGATGCTTTTCCCAGGTGCCTAAAATAAGCCATGGCCAAGGCCAGCACGGGGTTGTCTTGTGCATGTCCATCTAGATGTAGGTGCTGAACCCCATGTCCCTTTGCATTAAAGTGTCACTATGAGTTCTGCAGTTCTCTAGACTGTGAAGCAATTCAAGCCAATTACTTTTTCTTGCTTCTCCCGGGAAGTGCAGCTCTATGTTAAACTTTTTAAAGATGTTTGAAAACACTTGTGGATGTTATTCTTTTTATTATTCGGTGGTTTTGGCAGGAATAGTAAGTGGAAATTACAGAAATACTGCAAGAAACATTAGTTTYTGTGTGGTATGTAGGCCAGGGAATTTGGGAAGAATAGAAACCTTCTGAAAGGTTATCCAAATCAAAGTCAATCTCTTTCTAAATTTATTTCCCTGACATTTCCAGAGGCAAAACAAGACATGAATGTATCAACAAACAATTAATTCTCTTATAAGAGACTTGGTAGTATCCTCCATGACTAAATGCTGCACCAGAGGAAATGACTTGGGGTTTTATTCCTTTTCAGTAATGTGGAAAGTATGCCATGGGAGCAAGCAGGAAGAGGTTGTTTAGTGGAAGAGAGGAAGAAGAAACTTGGGAAGARGTGCAGAGGGACAGTGCTAGCAGCAAACAGAACTCTCCTGGTAGGGTGCTGTGCTTTTGCAACATGCCCTGCTCCTACAAAGCTTTTGTAGGAAGCTTTTTTTGAGGATTGGCTTTTCTGAGGCATTCAGTGTTTGCATAACTGTGTGCTTCTGCTGGAAAGMGTGATGCCATGTCTGCTCATGTTGGTGGGAGCAGAGCCAGGGTGATTCTTGTGCCCTTGTCAGATGGGATTTTCAGATGCTTTCATTTCTGAATTTATGGCTTCATAAATAAAAGAAGTGGGTAGACAGCTGGGAGTGAGACAGTGGATCTGCCCAAAATCTGATGGGACTTAAAGCCTCTCCTGAGAGTGCTGTACTAAAACAAGTTCAAAGTAATAACTCCTCTTTATCGTTTAGTCTCATAAAAGGCTGYCAGCAAATAGGATCTGGAATCAAGGGGAAAAAAATAAGTCTACTGGCAAAATATTGTTTGAGACAGGAGTGATGACTGGCTGAAACC
The DNA here is from genome assembly GCA_014549065.1 of Cardinalis cardinalis. Lineage (NCBI taxonomy): Eukaryota > Metazoa > Chordata > Aves > Passeriformes > Cardinalidae > Cardinalis > Cardinalis cardinalis. The sequence goes on from JACDOX010000093.1 coordinate 2,432,986, forward strand.
AGATGTAGAAAGATCAGTGGATAAGTCTGGCAGTGATGTTCCCACTTTATGCCATGACTGATGCAYAGACTGGATAACAGCCCCTGGAAATCGCTCTGTCCAGGTGAGTTTCTTTTCACAGCCCCTGAAGATCTGTGCTGGTGACAGTTTCCTAAGCACTGGCTGGTGCTTCATGGCTCAATGCACAGTGGTGTGGAGTGTCCTTGGAGAGCTGGCTGTGATTTAACAGCAGCATTGTTGTGCTAAGCCAGATGAGCAGCACTGATGCAGTTTACCTGGGACCCCCCTCACTGCCTTTGAAAAGTTGCATATTTATGTTTCCTTTGCAGTTTATGAAGACAGCAYTGTTTCCTGAAAAGGATTGCAGACAGTTGCTCTTGGCCCTTCTGCCTACATGTAGGGAATGTCTTTGTAAATCTTTTTTACATTGAGGGCAGAAATACAGACTGAGAAGTACTCACTGACRTTGTACTGGTGGCTTTCTTGGGGGAGCAGCTCACGCAAACACATTATGCTTAGGTAGCAAAGAAAAGTATAAAGAGTGCTTGAAGGAAATGGAGAGTGAGGGAATTTTTTCTTATTTGCAAGGTTTTTAAAACTCTTTAAATAAAATGGCAAAACACAAAAATCCACCAGTGTGTAAGGAGTGAGTTGCCATTGTTGCTGTATGTCTTACTTGTTTTCTACAAGTAATGTGCCCTTGCATTACTTGAATTTAAAAAAAAAAGACTGTAAACCCTTTCTGCAGCCGGAAGAATGATGGAAATTAGGATTTCTTTTTACATAATCCCCTCACATTTTGCCTGTGGATACAGCTGTGTTAACACAATGCAACATTTGAGTTGAGAGATCTGCCAGATCCTGGCACCAGTGATAGTTTGCAGACTGAAGGTCTTATTTGATAGATTTTCAAAGTGATACTGTGCTCAGTTGTATCTGTGTTCCTGGAAGGAGGCTTGCAGTCAGCTTCTCAGAGGAAATACTTTCAAAAGGAAAAGTTTAATTTTGCCAAGATTCAGATAAGGTCAGAGTAATTGGACAAACCAGGGCTTTGTAGGTTAGAGATGAACACAGCCTGCTCCCTGGGACTGGCAAATGCACTGGGAGAACAGGGAAATGAATTGCATGAAGATGATTACATTTGCTSAAAATCTGAAGTACTGTGTATGTTTCTTGGCATATTGCCAAGTGTAGAGTTGCATTTGAGCAKGGTGGGKTTTTTTTTTWCTTTTTTAAATTAAGTAAAATCTATGTATCCTTCCTGTTTCTGGTTTGTACTTTAACCCACCAGAAAATGGGTTCACTAAATTAATTTTAGTTGTTTTAATTCTGTGTATTTATAAATTGCTGTAAAAATTGATTGTAATATGATGCTAATTCACTATRGGTTTTACAAGTGCATCTGTAGCAGCTTCTCCCTAGCTTCCATGCTTTTCTGTTATGGGGCAGTAGGGATTGTATTCCAGCTGTACCCCACTGCTGGCCAAGGGAATGCTCTGACAGGGAGCAGCCAGCATTAGCCTCTGACATCAGTGACCTTTGCCAGCTTATACTTCAGGTCTGGAGTGATGTTTACTCCTGTGTTTTCTTGGCTGCAGAACAGTAAAACCATTTCTTCATTTGCCTGAGGTGGTTTCTGTGAGAGTCTGTGCTCAGTGATTGCACGGCCTTTACAGGCAGAGAATGAAAGAGGGCAGACTGAGTTTTTTCAGTGGGGTAACTCACATTTAAAATGCAGGGAAAAAAAAAGTGATAATTCTGTGGGTCAACCAGCAAAGGAATGCTGCAGATCTGTTATTTCAGTGGTGGCATACATGGAGTCTCTTCCTGCTTTTTGTCTTGTTAGGTTGGCCAAAAGATCTGAAATCCTAGTTAGGAACTAAAGAGCAGGAAGCTGGTGCAGTTGGATAGCCTTGATTCCTTAGGAAAGAGAAGAGTTGGGATTGTGGGAGGATTGTGGGCAGGGACTATGTACAGATTGCTGYGGCTGAGCTCGGGGGAGGCCTAGACAGACTGTTTTGTCTTTGCTAGGAGTTTGGGCTAAAGTAAATGGGATGTTTTGCTTTGTAAAAGCAGGRTTGGAATGAGAGGATTAAAGGGAAGGATCCTGAAAAGTCCAGTGAGATGTTCATTGACTCTAATRTAGTTAAGTATAAGAACATACAAAAAAATCCAAGTAAAATTACAATAGAGGGAGTAAAATAGGAGCTGTTTTGATGAGGAGGCAGAAGTCAGATTGCATACAGGCATGTGAAAGGTGCTCTGGCATTCCTGTGTGAATGAAAACCAGCAGGAGAAGGGAATGGAAGAAAGATAAAAAAGCACCTGKTTTTTTGAAATATGCAGCTTACATGAGCATGAACATCATGCAGCAGCATTGGACTTGTGGGAGGTTTGCCAAGCAGAGAGATCATGCCTTCTCCCTGCCCTGTCTTGTTGGTCACACACAGGAGCTCTGTCCTGGATGTGGGGAGCTGCGGTAAGGCAGTGCTGGGGGCAGGGAGTGTCTGGGAGAGCTGGGACAAAGCCCTGGGACACAGAGGAGGCTCCCCTCCAGATGGCCAGGCAAAAGGCCACGTGGATTACACAGTGAGCTGGCTCCTGCAGCCTGGTGGCATTTCCAGGTGGGTTTCTGGGCAGGCAGCCCCTGGGCAGTGTCTGGRTGAATCTGTCTGGGCTCTCTGCCTCGGTGCCTGGAGCACAGGAGGGGGAGAAAAAGCTTCTCTCCAGTAGGTGCAGGAGATGACAAGCTTTGCTGACTTGCTCCACCTAGCTTCTCAGTCAGAGGATGGAGATTTTTTGTTTCTGACAGCCTCACACRGTCCAAATTCAACAAGGACAACTTCAGAGCAGTGGTTTCCCAGCCTGTCTTGGATCTGAGTAAGCATCAGATGTGCACAGCTATGTAGAGAAATGAAGCTTCCTGACAGTAGGTTTGTTTTTCTGCAGTTTTTTCTGCATTATATGGAAATAACTCTCAGCTCCAAGGTAGGAGCCTGCCCCCAGGTTTTGGGGTGTTGCACCCAGCTTGGCTGTCCATTTTACCAGCAAGCCATAGTATCTTGTGTTACTGAAAAAGAAGTATCTGCACCAAAAGAACCCTTCCCWTCAAACACAAAGAAGCCCAGCAGTGTTTCCCATTGTGCTGATTTTAGTCAGAAATACTAAAACCCACTSAAACATGAAATATTATTTTGGTTACCCTAAATTAGTTTGAAATTACATTGTAACCACGAAAAGTGGTAGGGATTGATTCACTGGCTGTGTGGAGTTGAGAAGAGCCCAGCTGAGGCTCAGAGTTAAGGTCCTAGATAGCAGTAATGTTGCATAAATAGTGACAGTAGTAGAAGTTATGAAGAAGTTTAGAGCTCCAGAACCTCTTACAAGTGAAATAAGCAGTGGTTTTGTTTGAAGATTTCTTCTGGCTGGAGTCATGCCACTCTCTGAAGTACAAAAACTGTGTGTGTGTTTTCCTTCCTCTGTACATTTGAGTGGAGAATGTAAAAATACCAGCATGGTCTTGTTTTGATAATAGGATTGCATGCAGACATCTTTGTGGTTAAATTGAAAAAAAAAATTAAAACCCATGACATTTCTTGTGAAGGGGTTGTTGTTTGCAAATGGAGTGATTAATGAGTGAGACTGGAGATGTACAGACAACTGCAGGATCTTGCTCATAACCCTCTAATGTAACTCCTTAACACTCTCAGGTGAAAATTTTCTTTCCAGAACTGATCTAAAGAGGATTAAAAAAAAAAAAATATATAATTTCTTATGTTTCTCAGAGGGGAGCAGCTGCTCTGTCCCCTTGTGTATGTGGCAAATGAGGAGACAGAGCTCAACTCACTTAGCAGCACCTGCAAAATCACCTGCTGATCATCTCKTATGGGATTAGTGCAGTCAAGTTATTTAAGCACACTTCTAGGTAAGGAAACACAGTTCACAATTCTTTAGAGCTTCACCAGGAGTGCATCCTTTAAATATACTGATTTAGGAAGAAAGTTGGAATTTTTTATTTTTAATTTTTTTGGCCTTCTCTTGCTCATCCCCTAGTGTTTGGTTTTCACAACAGTGCAGAATTCAAGATTTTACTTTGAGCCTTCAAAGTCTGCAAACCCTGCCTGGAAAACTGGCATGTTGCTGAGCTTCCTGCTATGGCWGCTTTTTAGCCTGAATGCAAATGGAAAAATGTAACCTATTCTGGTGCTCTTGTGGTAGGACCTCTGGAAACAAGGGAAACTATTTAAAGCCTCCTGCTACATATTAAAACTAAAATGTTTCTTTTCTCCTGCTTGTACCTCTCTGTTTTCTCAAGTACTTTTGCTTGCCAGTGTTTTTCATTTAACCATTCTGCCTTGGTCTTCCTCCCCCGTGTCAATTCTTCCACATAAGGCATTAGAGGGAAGCAGAAGCATGCATGTGTTTGGTGTGGGGTATGTGTCAAATTTGGGGTTTTACCTGTCAGCATTCTCTGTCCCAGCTGCTTTGTTCTGCTCCATCTCSCTCTGCAGCCACACCACTAAACTTGGTTTTCTCTGCTGCTGACAGCCTTTTATTTTAATTTCTGCTTTTATCAAATCAAAAGCTGGGTCTCTGTCTCCACTCTGTAATGTTTTGCACTTGTGTTATTTGCCCCTTTCGGTAGCTGAAACTTCCAATATGACTCCCTGCTATGTGGTTGGAAAACGTGTGTGCAAGGAGAAGGGTTAGGCTGTTAAAATATAGTCACAGATCACCTGTAAAAATCCTAGGATGACGTTTTAGCCATGGAGCTGAATCCTGCTTGGTTCAGAAACTGATTCACAAAATACTGGTGTGAATTGGTTGTGACTTTAGAGGAACTCTGCTACTCTGCTTTCAGATGGAGATCACCCTCTTGATTTTCCTCACGGGTATTGTCCTAGGTGTTGAACTGTTCCTTCAGTTTACCTGATAGCAGAAAATGCTGCTTCTTCCTAAATTCATCTTCAGTTCCTGACTTGAATATGACTCAGTTGCATTTTAGAAATCTGAAGCAGCATTTTTGGGGGGTGTTTGGGCTTTTTGTTGTTGTTGTTGTTTGTTGGTTTTTACTTTAATGGTAGAGTGTTTTCTCCCTCGTGGGTGATTTTAAACTGGGGTTTTTTTYCCCTCTTGATAAGTCCTGCTAATACTGTAATATTTGAGAGTGGATTGTAATGACATCTAACATTTTGTTCTGTTTGTACTGCAGACTGAGGTCAAGTAAACAAAGAAAGCAATCATTATGTTTTAGCATTCTTTTTTAATGAGCACATTAAAATCTAGTCACAGCTACAGGATCAGCTGTGAAAAGAAGGGAGAGATACAGAGCTCTGAGTAGCACTGTATTTTTGAAGCAGTTTATGGAAAAAATAATGGACTGAGGGGATATGGAAGGACTCTGCTAGGAAATAAATGGCATGATGTTGTTGACAGAAAGGGTTTGGCAGAAGGCTTGTTGTGACTGTTTCTGTGGCTTAGAATTGCAGAGGAATTTCCTACAGACTGGACTAACCATTACAAAAATGTGTCTGCTTTTAGGAGATCAAGGCATACAGTGGAGTCTTCTCAGGGAAGATGTCGTCTTTGACAATGAGAAGCCGTTGTGTGGACAAAAGAGGAAGTTTCTTTAAGGTAAATGGGATACTTATACAGAACTTATAAAATACTTGGGTTTATGTGAAATGTGAAATGAACACAGCAGAATGTGCAGTACTCTCTGTGATACATAGTAAGCCTTTTCTGTAAAATGGGAAGTACTTCTTGAGCATTTCTTTTCACAGGCAGATTTGTGGCTAGATCACCCCCCAGTWATTTCACATGTATATTTTTTCTGTACATGGAATAGAATGTTTGGTGTAAAATAGGTCATGGCTTYCTTTGCTGCTAATGCTGAGAACATAAGCTTTATTATGCACAGGTATAAAATTATTGGAGCCTTCATAAACTGGATTTGTGTCACTTAAAGTTGTGATACAGGTTTATGATTTCCATCACTGAATTGAAAATTTGTTTCATTTCCTTGTCTATTTTGAGAACAGCTGGCATCCCAAAAAGCCTGGCTGCAGTAGGAGTTACTAGTGCAGTTTTCAAAAGGTGATATTCCAGGGTCACAGTGGCTCCCTTGCTGGGCAGGGTTTTGCTTTAGGGAGCCATCAAAATTTACAAAATTTACATCCCTTAGACTATTCATCACTTACTGTAGCTTCTTCCAGTGAAAGATGCTGATGCTGCCATCTTTGGGTGTTGCTGTTTGCATTCCTTCTCTTCCTCTGGGGCAGAAGTTTCCCTTGGGGAAATCTTTAGGAAATGAACGATCAGCGCTGCAGTCACATCGTATTTTCTTTTTGCCTTGTCCAGCAGTTACGAGGGTCATCCAGTGACAGGAACCACCTCTCAGTTCTGCCACACACTTCAGCTACCTCTCATAACTCAGGAGTACAAACATCAGCCTTGTTGATTGCACTYCACAGCCAAAGAGGGGGAATAGCCCTGTTTTCAAATCAGAGCAAGGAACTGTCTCAGTTCCAAGAAAYATCTCTAGGTTGTCTCTTGCAGGTATGCCGAAGGACTCCTGGTGTCAGATGGGACTGTAAGCAAGCACCCAGTCATTTTCTCYAGTCCTTTGGGATCTCCTTATGTAATTCTTATGTAGAAAATAAGAATTTTCTGAAATTTTCTGTAGAAAATAAGAATTCTGCCTGGGCAATTTCAAGGAACATTGTCAGTTACAAAACTAAGGTCCTGCACTTTCTTAAGGACATGCTGGCAGGGAAAAAGATGCTTCCAAGCTCCTTTTCCAGCCCTTGGAAGTTGCACTGTTGGACCATGGTTTTGAGCACAGAGTGTGGGATTGGAAGCTGCACCCAGCCTGTGTGCAGTGCACCTGGTAGCTTGTGTGTGTACAGTGAAATTACCTTTTATTTACTCTTTCTGCCATGTGAGCAGAATTGTGACAACAGCTACATTTGTTTGCTACAGCTGAGCCTGTGAGCAAGCAAAATACTTGGCACAACAGATTTTTTGAGTTTGCATTATTTTAATTTGCTTTGTCTGTCTGTGTTTAGGAGACCTAGTAATCAAGATATGGCCTTTTATCCCTGCTGATCTGTTCTTCAGGATGCTCTCCCACAGGGGCAGACTGTCCCCTGTCCTTGCACATGGCTCTCACATTGTGCTTTTAATTTGCAGTTGCCTAAGAAACCTTTACCACGTTGGTATGCAGATTCTCAGGGCACTTAAATCTTCTTAAGGGAGTATCTTACCATTCTCAGCAACATTTGCCAGAAAAATTGCTGACAAATACCAGTTGGGAAATTCCAACTTTATCTTTTCTGGTTCTTAAGTAGTTCTCATTGCTACAGCTTCTAAACATCTCTTAGTTTTTCTTCACAGCCATTCTTTTCACTCTTTTGTCCCCATTTTAGACAGAGAAGAAGTCCCYATTTTTGACAGTATTGTCCCCATTTTAGAGCAGAAGTCTGTGTTTTTAGAGGCTAAATTCTGTTCACTCTACAACTTGTGACTGGTGAATGCTCAGAGCCAGCAAGTAGTAAGAATGAGGCAATGATGGGTTTAGTCTTGGATAATTCTGGGACTGAATAGCTTGCCAGTGGTTACAGAGAGAGTCTGTGGGAAGGCAAGGGGCTGAATATATGTCTCTGACAAATGTCCTCTTTACTGAATTATCCTCCTTCTCATCAAAATGTTCCAGTGTTTACTGAACTGGCATCAGAGGTTTTACATCGGTAAAGCTTTTCTGTTTTACACCAGTAAAGCTTTTCTGTTGCAAAATCAAGCATCAGGTAAAACTTTGTTTCTGATGAATAAGATACTGAACAAGGTCAGTGGCCCTGAGAATTCATAGCTCATCAGAATCTGCAGACGTGTATCAAAATATTGGATTGCATTCAGAGGCTTGCACAAGTTGAGAAGCAGCGTTCTCAGATGGGCTCATCTCTGGCACTCGGCCACCTSGTCACACAGGGCCCTCTGTGAGGGTTGCTACGTTCTGCTTATCAAAACAGGAAGGAAAAGATGTGATGCCAAAGAGGATGCAGGTCTCCAGAAAGAATGAAAAATGAGATGCTGGCAGGAAGGGGGAGTGGTGAGTGCTGAGGCTCGTTTGTCCAGTCTGATTCTAATCTCRCTGTCTTCAACCCGTGTCCCTTTGCCAGATTAGAAGCACCCATCTTACCTTTTCCTCTTGAGTTCCTGTAAATCTCAGGGTTTGGAAACATTCTGCAGTGGTCGTCTTGGCTGACTCTTTTAGTGCCTTCTCAGAATGATGGCAGTTTCATTAATTCTCTGTACAAGCTTATTTACATTTCAGCACAAAGAGCAGGAATTCAGTTGTCACACAGTTTTTTCTAAAAATCTCTAGGAATAGACATCAAATCAAAGCCACCTTTGGGAACAGGAAACTCTTCAAGTCCAGTGAGTAATAAGAGCTGTAGTTATGCTGGGCTTCAGGGAGAGGCACTGTCTATGTCTGGTCCTGGGCATGTGCTTTCTTGCCCTGATGCACGGCAGTGATGTGAGTGTCAGTAGAGCAGCTTCATAAATGTGACTGGAGCCCCTTGGGAGTGACTTGCTTCTGGTGAACACACATTTTTGCTGCTTGTAAAACATCCTGAACCATGCAAAGCCAAAAATGTTGGGTTATGGTGAGAGAACACTGAGGTGCCATGTTTGTGGGCTGTATGTAGGARTTCCAYTGYCACCCTTGGCAGCTCCCAAAAGTTKAGCTCAGCCTCKTTTAGCTCTGAATCAATTGACAATAAGCAGAGTGTGGTGCTTTATGAAAGGAGATGCTGTGGTTTAAGATGTTTGCGTTTCATAATTTTGTTCATGGATGTTAGGAATGTAAACAGTTAGTACATGAGTGTTTGGCAATCTAATGTTTAGGATAGATTTGGTTAGGCAGTACTGTACTGGGCTGCTGTGTGAATTCATGTTGCCTGAGTCATAATTATTATTTGGGTTTACAGTGGTTATACTGTAGTGTCTTTTGAATTTACAGAGCAGTGCTTTATCAGAAATAAATTCCAAAGGAAAAATCGTTGCACACAAAAATAGCTATTTTATTATGTTATATTAAATCTCATTTTAATTTTCTTTTTTATGAAATACTAAGTAATTAACCACCTGAGAAGATGTCATATTTCCAAATGCATTTTTTGGGTAAACCTCTTTCTCTAGCACAGCAGGGCAATATCTATTTCACAGACTTAAACAGTCCCCAAGAGATTTCTTCTGATTACTGTTTAAGTCTTTGGGCTCATGTATGCTGTTTTACACGAACAGAGACCTCTGACAAATGTATACATCCACTTCTGTTGCATTTTCCTTTGGAAGTTGCCTCTTACTGTGTTGATTTCAAGTCTGTTGAAACAAAGGGATGAGTTTTCCCATTATTTCCAGCCAAAGAGGTACCATACTTGCTGCAAATAGAGAGATGTCTTTGAAGAATTCTGATATTCTTAGCCTTGCACTAAAAAGGCAGAGCCTTCTGCTACTGCTTGTTTGCTCAGGGCTGGAGCTAATAATAGTACATAGCCAGGATCCTTCCTGTGTTTTGTAGAAACATGTTATTAACAGCTCACCTTGTATGATGCTGGTCACCTGTGCATCACGTGTGCTGTGTAATCACCAGAAGCTTCATTGATCCTAAATACTGGGAAATGTTGTCATAAAATCATGACTACACCTTACATTTTTTGTTAGAAAAATGCTGTTGTAACAGGATGGGTCAGTTAATTGCAACGATACACAAATGATGTGACTCCATAAGATTTTCTTGAATCAAGGGAAGAGCAACTTTTTTTGTCATTGAAGAGAATTTAAGGAAAATGAGTTGGAAATTGCAGAAAATATCAGTGGTTTATTCTAGAAAAAAATGAGGGGTTTCCTCCTAGAGGTCAGTGTTTTAGTGCAGGTGGAGTACATGGTGGTAGGTGATTAGTCTTGGTTGGGTTGTGGTGTGTTCCATCCTGGGGAAATTCACAGGTCAGTTTGGGGTTTGATGCCACATTTTGACCTGGTTTCCTTGTCCAGAGTGTGTTGACTTTTCAGAGGCTAAGGCTGATTTGTCATGGAGGCTATGTAGCCTACCCAAGAAATTGAGCCTGTAGAATAGAATGTGAGCATAAGGCTGCTTGAAATGTGTCATTTTGTTTAGGTCCTCTTTAGGGAAAGAAGCAAAGTTGCTAAGCATGGTAGAATTCCTCTCAGGAATAATTTCTGCAGAGTTCTCTTCAAGGCAGGCATACAAATTCAAAAGCGTTAAGATTACTTTGATATTAGCACAGTTTGGATGAGAGTTCTTTGCTGTAGCTCCCTGAGATTTTGTTTTCTGGGAGGGAGATGAATTTTGTCACAGCTCAGGTCAAAGCCTGCTAACAGAGTTAACTCAATTGCCAGCCAGGTAGTGACACAGCAAAGCAGGCATGGAGGAAGTGGCTGAAAATACACGTGGAGAGCTCATACATTGTATTATGCTTTGCTGGGAGAGGTGCTGAAAAGCTCCTTTGTTGTGAGACTGTTGGCATTAGTCTCTGCTGATGTGTCAGAGAGCAGGGCACGCCACTGTGATGGCTTTTCATGGCCRCAGYTGGTCTTAGATGCAAAGATTTGCARTGATGCTGCCCATGAGGAGGAGCTCCTTGTGCAGAGCTGGTTCATGGGGAGCAGCAGCTCAGCTTTCATGCAGTCACCAGCTGAAGCAGCTCTGCAAGGGTGCTTTGCTGGCAATGCAGAAATTCAGCCCAGTCTGGCTGCTCCCTGAGGATGGCTTGTGCTCTCCAGCTGCCCCTTGGAACTGTCAGGAAGGCACTGCTCACATCTGGCTGCAGTGACTCAGGGTTCTTTGGGAATCAGCAGGTGGAATGTCTTTGCAGTGCCAGTGGTACACATGGCTGGTGTCACCAAAACTACAGGAAAAGCAAAAACTCTGCAACAACAGTCTTTAGTGCTAGGGAATTAAGGCATTACCTTATTCTTGCCAGGGTGTTGTTCTGGCCAGGATGTGCAACAGAAACCAGTTCATCTACACCTTGCCCTGGTTGTGCAGAGAAAATCATTCCCTCACACAAGTCTTTATTAGATTTTTCACATTCATCAAAACCCAGAGAAATTCATTGGTTCGATGTTCACTGCTCCCATGATCTTAGTATTTGGTCTCCTGTTGCTTATTGGTTTGCCTGTAATGTTGATTAGTTTCTTATTCTTTATTCTCTTATCTATCTCTTCCCAGCCCAGGAGTCTTGGACCATGCCAGGGGTGATGTTTGGAGCTGATATTCATTAATGGTTGTTATCTTTTGTGTATCTTTCTTTTTTGTGTGCTGCTCCCAGTCTGCTGAGATGCTAAGCTCATCAGACCTGGAGTGGTGGAACAGTCCTTTGAAAAGAAACTTCAATTCCTTTCCCCCTGGGTAAAGGCAAACAAAACCCCTGACTAAAGTTATATTAAAAAATGCTAAACTTCATATCATTTCCAACACTGGGAACTATGACTTGGACAGAAAAAAGCCCTTAAGGTGTGGGTAATTCTTACATTCTTACATAAGGTTCATTTATTGGAGTTGGCCGGTTGTAGGCAGAGACTAAAATTTTGGAATAATGGAATARTRATTGATTGGAATAATGGTGCTYAGCAAAGGAGAGTGGGAATTCCTGAGGTGGAAGGAAAATTCCAATATAACAATTTAGGAAAATGATGCCTGCAATTCTTTGAAAATGCTGCTGTACTGAGTTGCCTGCCCTGAGTAGGACTCAGGCTCACACCTTCAGGGCAGCTGTGAAGACTGTTCTGACTTGGACCCCAAAGCTGGTTTTGCTTCATATGCCAGGGTGTTTGTTTGCTCTGATGTGCAGGGGTGGTGGTAGAGATTGCTACATCACTGCAAACCTTTTGTTGTGTTCCCTCCTGGCAGGAGAGAGGGAACCCTGCTAGGGTTTATAGGCTCTCATGGTGTGGCATGACAAGCAAACTTGATGCATTGGCTACAAAGAAGTGTTCRAGAGAGCAGGCTTTGCAAATTTCATGGTTGGTTTCTGCTCAACAAAATGTTTTCCAAAAGTCTGGCTAGCAAATTCTGCATTTCTCAGGATACGACCTCAGTGCTAATCCTGCTTACCTTAAAATGAGTTTTTGCCCTTGTACCCAGAATTAAGTTTGGTGTTCTACCTGAGCTGCTGAAGGGTTGCAAGGCAATTCTTTTTWAATTGAATTGTTGTGTTCAAGTGGAGTCCAAAACCTAATGTGAAAAGCAGCCATCCACTCCCTTCTTGCTTCATTGCTTTTCTCCTCCATGGTATTGTGGTGGCTGGCTTAGCATYCCTTCTGAAATAAAACTCTTGAACGTGGAATTCCTCTAATTTTTTTTTTTTTTGAGAAGGTAAATGCTACAAACAGCTAAATCATTTACTTCTTGTAAGGTTTTGTATAATGCACAACTGCAAATTCAGTTGTGTAGGCTGCAAATTCAATCCATTTAAATTAAAAGGCTAACCAAACTGGAAKGTTTTGTTCTGGCACAGAACAGGAATTACTCTTCCTCTGAGAACCTTTAAACGTGGCCCCAGCCTTTACTTGTTCCTTTGCAAGGGGAAGTCCAAATAGGATGCGATTTTACAAAAAAAGAAAAAGTTTGTAATCTCTGGTGACTAAACATGCCCTGGCTTCTTTTCCACGCCTCTTCCACTCACTTGATGTCATACTATTTTTGTCCCTTTCTAGCTCATTGACACAATTGCCTCAGAAATCGGAGAACTGAAACAGGAGATGGTACAGACAGATCTCCCAGTGGAAGATGAATCTGCTGATTGGCAAAGGTGATTAAAATGTTTATTTTCATGGTTCTGGAGAGTCTACCACAACAGGAATGTTTTCTCTGTGCTTTCTTCTTGGGTGGCCTATGTCCTAGCACTTTTCTCCCTGGCAGCATAGGAGGTGTAGATAATCTTGCTCTTGAYCCAAGGAATTTGCCTTTGTGCAGGAGATTCAGTTGTTTGGTGTATTTGCACTAGTATCTTCTAATTGCAACTGAGCTTCACTTCCTTGTTAAAAACCTGGGATGCTGATGAATGTCTAAAGCAGGAAACTACTACCATTATTACCATTGTCTGTGGCACAGCTTTGGTTTCACGCTGTAAAGACAAAATGTGCATTGCTTGAAGTGGCTCTTTGAAGGTTCAAGGTACAATAACATGAATTATTTATGCTCTCAGGTTAGGAAGTAAAATAYTGACTGCTATGAGCTGATGCATATGTGGGTTATGTGTTGAAGTTAGTTTATATATGAATAACTTGCACATAAAAAAATAAAATTGTACCTTTAAGTGGGCAGAATGGGACCCCAGCATTTTGGCTTTTCTTGCACAGTCACATCTGCTAAACATCTGGAGGATAATSAATATTTTAGTCCTTAAGTTAACAAGAGAACATTTTTGTACTTACCTGAAATATTTGTTGCAAGAGGAAAGCAACCAGTGGTAGGTGTTGTGTTTTATCTGACTGCATGGTCTTGGCCAGCCCTGGAGCTGGTGGGCTTTGTTCTTCTAGCAGTGAGTTAATGAAGTGGAAAATTGTTTTTAGAATTACATCCAAGATTTTTAGCTCTTTTTTTTCCTGTGAATTCTGTTGAAATCTGCTGGAACTTAGAACAAAGCATATGTAGATTATTTTCAAAATCATTAAGCAGCAGCTTGTTGGCCAAGTAGTAAAGAATGTAAGACAGTTGAACTAATTAAAGTTCTTGGCTATGGCYCTGGTTGAACATTACTCAAGTTTTAGAGCTTTTGAGAGTTCTTTTAGAGGGACAGAAAGGATACTTTCTTCATTTTTGTGAATTCAGCTAATTAACTTCAGAKATCATCAGCTACTTTTCAGTTAAGRAAAGGCTTCTTATATCTTTGAATACATCATATGCATGAAAGGCTAAGGTCTACTGATTCTAAAATCTTGGTGGAAGCACTTAGCTGGAGACAGTCAACTAAACCTCCCCATTTTACAGATCATGAGTTTTCTTTTTATTGATTTTAATGGATTTTTAATCTAAATTTGTTAATCTTGACTGCAAAACATATTTTGGTTTAAGATATATAAGTAAACCTAACATAAAAAAGTGAATAATGCAATTTCCATGAAAAATAATAGTAGCCATCAAAAAAAAAWTTTTAAGATGATAATGAGAAATATGAAGGCTGAATAAATGAGCTAAAGTCAAACCTACTGTGACTACAAAATTCTGAACTGCATACTTCTAAGTAAGGAAGAAGTTGTATCAAAGTTGGTAAGTTAAGTAATTTAGTTGTGCACTGACACCTTTTTTTAATATAGTGCTATAGAGCAAGATTGTAGTAATTTCAACAAGAGTTTTCCAGAGTTCTTGTTTAAACTGGACACCTCACAAGGCTGTGTTTACTGTCATAACTTTATTTCTTTGTAGTTAATTTAAAACTTGGCATTTAATGGAGTTTTCTTATAGCTTTCTGCTGTTCAGCAGTTGGTGTCTTGAAATGACCTCTGGATTTGCATCTAGGGATGTTTGAGCTCAATGGAATGTCCATTTTCCTTGCTCTTTTTCCACCTTAGCAGGTGTCCACAGATACCCAGAGCACTTCTGGAAAGGCATTGCAGAGCTCTCAGCTGAATTCAGAAAGATAAGGACRTGAAATTGTGTGTCTGCAGCCTTAGTATTGTGGTTTGGGTTTTKTTGTGGTTATGTGGTGACTTTCAGATTTATACTCCTCATCTTATATACTCCTTTATTTTGGGCTCATTTCTCTTTTTCATACAATGTGAATCCATACATACAAGACATACAAGACTGTGACAAGACTATGACTCCATTTCCTACAAGAATGATTCAAGGGCTCACTTTGGCTTGTAAATATGTAAAAGCCAAGCAAAAAAACAGGCTTGCAAAAATGTGTTTTAAGAGGGGCTGATTCAGTATCCCACTTTTTTGATGCCTCACCTTTTTCCCAGTGCAGAGATTTGTCTCAATAATTCAAATGAGCGGAGTTGTCAGAAGAGGGAATCAGTGGGACAGATTTCTGTCCTGCCATTCCAGTGACCTTTGAAAGAGTACCAAGAGAGCTTCTGCACGCAGTGGCAGCCAGGAGCATGTGGGATGGGTTTGGTGGCACCTGGATGATCTTTTAGGAGGCCCCAGGCCCCCTGCACATCTGTGGGAATGTCCATGAGGGTCCAAGGCTTCCTGCTGTCCTTSTGGAGGGAAGGCTGTAAAGCTCCAGGCTTCCCAGGGCGCTTGGTGCCTGTGGAATAGTTCAGGGATGCTTTGCTGCTGGTGGCAGCTGCAGCAGTCATTCCCTTCCTGTTCTGTTCCTGTGGAAGGAGCAGGGCAGAGCTTTGCTCCCTGCCTTGTGTCCTGCCCTGCACAGCCCTCACTCTGCTGTCTTTTCCCCTTCWGCAGAGCCATCTTCTGTCCAGCACAGAGAATAATTTCTTTTATTGCTGACAGGTTGGCAAGTATCCAGAAACCTTCTTCCCAGCTGCCTTGTCTTGTCCTTTTAGCTGCAATGGGATGCAGGAGGAAGTTCCCTGTGGCTCTCTGCTCCTCCCAGCTGATGCTCAGCGTGACTGTATAGACTGGGCTGGGTGATAAAGAGCTGTTGGATTTACAGAAATCCAGGAAAATAGTCAAACTGTGAGGTAGTTAACTGTTGTGGGACTGGAGCAAGGTTCACATCATGACYAGGGATCATCCTGGTTAAGAGCTTGAGCCTGTTCCTTGTCATTTTTACTGTGAACTTAGTCTAATCAGGATGCAGCACTGCATTGTTTATCTTGGCAATTACCTCTCTGTACTTCCCACGTGTTTATGGGTTTTGTCAAATCTAAGGAAACTTGCATGAGTCATGTGTTTTCTTTAGTTCATTGTGAGTAGTATTGAAACCTACCTTTCCCACTGAAGAGGAACTGTGTAGCAGCCCTGAATTAAACACACCATTCATTAAAGCTGATTTGTGTTTTGATTTTGAGTTTAAYGTGACCTGGTCAGATTGTCTTTTATCAGGAATCTTTTATTTTTTTCAAGCTCCCAAACAACACAAACCAACCAACCAGACATCCTCCAACCCGAAAGTAAAACCAGGAGAGGAATTTAGTTGTTGCATAATATACATATTTTGTGAGCATATTTTGCTAGCATTTAGGTTACAGGAACTTCTTATTCTTGTTCAGTACACTTGAGTTAATCCATTGCTCATGAATTCAAATGGTTATTCTTTCCATGCAGTTRTTTCCAGAGTAGTTACACACACATCCCAGTCACAAATAACTTTAGTCTAACTCTTAACAAATAACAAGTTTTGAGAACTCCCATGTATCAGGGTTTGACTGTATGTCTAATGCCCAGATCATTAGTTAAAATTGTTTTAAGAATAAAAAGTCAAACTGGGAATATGRTGCTCAGTAGTGCTAAACCACTACAAATAGGCTGTCAAAATGGACCAGTGGGGGTTTTTTACTGCATTTGCTCCCAGGCCTTGAGAAATGGCTTCTTGTAGGTTGAATGTGGTTTGCCAGGTGTATTTTTTTCCAAGGTGTGCTTTTACCAGAGTTTACCAGGTTAGAGGTTTCTCTCTGCCTCCTTTTTTATTTAGGAATAGAAAATAATTTTTRAAAAGTGTTTTGTGTTCCTGTTTACCTCACCACAGATTGCAGTAACATTCTGGTGCTGATTTATCTGAGTTGCATTGGTGCTGTTTGAACCATTAGTGTTTAGGAGTGGCAGAAATTCTGGTCATGACCAGATATTCATAATCTTTGGTTTATTTCTTGAGGGAGCAGAAGGAGCTGCCCCAAGGAGGTGCCTGTGTATGTAAGTCAGAGAGTTTCCTCCTTGGACCTCAGCATGTGTGAGGGATTGTGCATGTAAGTACCTGGAGGTTCAAAAAACCTGATAGCTCCCTATTGTATTTGTGGGGACCCTCATAGCAGGAAGGAATGGTGAATCTGACTCCATGTTCTCAGAAGGCTAATTTATTATTTTATCATACTATATWATATTAAAGAATACTATACTATGCTATACTATACTAAAGAATACAGAAAGGATACTTCCAGAATTCTAAAAAGATGATAATGAAAACTCRTGACTCTTTCCAGAGTCTCAACATAGCTTGGCACTGATTGGCCAGTGAGTCAAAAYAACTCACACCAGCAATCAGTGAAACAATCACCTGTGGCTAAACAATCTCCAAGCACATTCCACATGAGCAAAACACAGGAGAAGCAAATCAGATAATTAYTGTTTTCCTTTTTCTCTGMGGCTTCTCAGCTTCCCWGGAGAAAAATCCTGGGTGAAGGGATTTTTCAGAAAATGTGAATGGGCACAGCTCCCCATTCAAATTTATGGTGGTCTGGGGAGTGTGGGACAGCACAAAGCCAGTCATAGCAAAGAGGAACATGGTCACCTTAAGACCCTAAGTGCAAACTTTTACCAGCTTTTGGTGGTTTTGTGGTGTCAAGCAATGCCAGGCGTTGTAGCTCATACCAGTCACACACCTTTTGAATGTGAAGTACCTGTCTTTTGCAGGCAAAAAACTTTTCCCTCTTGCATATATTCCCCCTTGCAGCATACTTGGTTTTCACCTCCTGACCAGGGGGAGTGGAAATGATTTGTGTCTGTCTAAGCTTGCAGCCAGCATTGGTGTATAACTTGTACTTTGCCACAGCTCCCTGTGGTTTGTAATGCAGCTAACTGGCACTGARGGTGAGTGGGAAGTTTCTGAGCAATATTTACTGGAGCTACAGCTCAGGAAAACACTTTTGTGGTTCATGATTGGACTTCTTAGAGATTCCTCCATTGCAACACTAGGCTCTGCTGGGACTGGTTGAAAAGGGAAGCCAGTGTTCCTACTGAGGCAGTTTCAGACCTGCTCATGACTGATGTAAAAAGTACTTCCCTCCTGCACCCAGTGTGTTTCTGTGTATTTTGTGTCCCTTGAAGGCATATTGGCAGTTAGTAAAAGCTTCTGATGCTTGTGGGCAGGGGGGTAAATCATCTGTATTTGATATGCCTTGGAAATCTGAAAAGCATCGTATCATAAATAAGCAAACAGAAAGAGGAAAAAATAAAGAGGCAAACACTGGTAGTGGTAATTGATCCAGGTRATGAAATGATTTTGCAGGTTCTTATCTGATCATACAGTGAAAGTTCTCTTCCCCATTTGCTTTCCTTGCTTGCTCTCTGCAGAAATTCTGCAAGTTCCTGARCAAAGCTAGAAGAAAGCAGTTTGGCAGTTTGGTTTTTTCTGTTGTTTGTTTGGTGGGTTTTAATTTGGTTCAGCTTATTTTCTTTGGTGTGAGGTTTTTTGCAGGGGGGTCAGAGAGGCTTTTTGTTTGTTTTGAAAATATTCAGTTCTCCTGTGCTTGTGAACTCTGTCCCTACTTGCTGAGGCTACAGTAGCTGGCATAATGGGGATGGTAAATGGTGTTAGTGATGCTTAGGGCCTGTCCAAAACAGGGAATTCAGAAGAGCTGCACAGTGTGCAGTGGGGAGGTGGAACCGTGTTGTCCTCTGCTGCCCAGGGCCTCTCCTGCTGCAGAAAAGGTCTGTAAGGGGAGCACATCCTCTGCAGGGTGCTTTTTGTCTGTTCCTGAACTTTGCCATCAGGAAGCTGTTACCAGAATAACTGCTCCATAGTGATTTCTAGCACGGAGAGAACCACAGGATGTACTTCTAGCTCAAAAATGAGGAATTTGAGCCAGCAACACATGTGCACTTGTACTGGATGTTCTGTRTTATATGGATGATGGTGAAGCTTTGCATAACAAAAGGAGTTCTCCAAGTATTGTGTTTATTTGGATTTTTAATAACAAGAATCTGCAGCCTCCAAGAACTCTACTTCACTACTGAATGCAGCAGTAACTTTAGATACCCTGCTCCAGATAAATTTTAACCTTGCATTACCTTGCCACATTCACACTTAAGCCTTTATTTCTCACATAGCAGTCAATCCACAGCCAAAGCATAAATATACAATTCCTTACTTGTTTCTGATCCTGGAAAGTGTAGTATTAAAATGTGAGGTAAGGACCTTTCATGGCAAAAATGAAAAAAAAGTAAATATTTACAGAATTTAGCAGGAGAACSATAAGTGACTACCACTTATGACATATTTTTTAAGGAAGCTGTACCTTAGGGAGGATTATTTGGGAGTTTAACTTTTTATTCTTGTTTCTTACTTGAGTTTCTCATCTCTTTCTCACTTCCTCCCACTGTGACCTCTTAGCAGAGGGGAGCAAAGATGGATATGCAGCTGTGAAGGTTACAGAGTTGCTGGAGCAGAGACAGTACTCTGGGCATAAGGTGAAGTGATGCTGATTTGTGAACTTGGGTTGTGAAAATAATCCCTCCAAACAGACAAAGTTCTGGGAATAAAAGTGTCTAAATTGCATAAATATCCTTGAAGAGAAGTTCTTCCACATATTAGCACAGCAAAGAAGGGAAGTGAAATGTTCTCTCAATCCCGTCTGCACATACAAGTGTAYCTGAAGTGATAAGCTGAATTTCTCCAACCTCACAGAAGAATGCTAAGGCTTATCTTCAAGCTGGCTTTGAACTGTGAACCTTTAAAGAGAATTTTTGTGTATGCTAAATATAAGAATTCTCCGTAAGAGAAGTACCAGCCCAGAGTGTAAGCAGAGCTTCGTGGTAATTCTGTTCACTTACCTAAGTGATTGTTCGTAAGAGGTTTAACATGTCTAATTTTTTTTCCTAAATTTTCCACAGTCTAATAAAGGATATGGATAATGTCTCTCCTGAGAAAAATGATGTCAAAAGCTGCCCCCGGGACTCTGGATATGACAGCCTATCCAACAAGCTGAGCATATTGGACAAGCTCCTCCATACTCACCCTGTGTGGCTGCAGCTTGGTCTGAGCGATGCTGAAGCCATGGAAATTTTGCAGCCACAGCCTCCTGGGGTAAGAAGAATCTCAATTTCTTTAAGGACATGCTTTTCCCAAATGTTGTGCTGCCATTTTACATCCAGGTGTTGGACCCAATACAGTAATGACCAAGTAAAATTACAGGATGTTTTAGAGCAGATGTCACGAGGTTGTTGTGGTTCCTTTTTGTATATGATCTGTATTTATTCTGGCATCTGTGATGAAGCTAATACCATGTCCTTCTGCCTTCTCCATAACAGATATTTCTGGTTAGGAAATCTGCAAGGCTGCAGAAGAAAGTCATCTCTCTACGTCTGTCCAGTGACTGTGGGTCCTGTCTGAAAGAATTTGCCATAAAAGAAAGTACATACAGTAAGTTTTGAGTTACATACTTCTCAGCTGTTCCTTAGGTACTTTTTCCCTGTAGGATGCAGGAGCATTTGCACTGCTGAAACCCACAGCAGAGGATACCCAAAGTCATGCAAAAAATGTCATGGGCTGCCTGTGCTGCTCTCTGAGTTGGGCTCTGGGAGTGGGTCAAACTGCTTCAACTGGAATGTTTCCACTGTGTACCTTGATAAATCCAGTATTCATTTATTTTTATGGGTAGTTATCCTCTTAGAAATTTATAGTCTTTTGTAGAAACATGCTCTGTAATCTTGTCTGCTTTCAATGAAATGTTCTTGAATGCAACTTTGTCATGAGCTCACTGCAGCTGAAGTGTGGGATGGGTTGTTGGGTTTGTTTTTGTTGGGGGTGCGTATTGTTGTTGGGTTTTTTGGTTGTTTGGTTTTTTTTTTGGTGTTTGATTGCTAAATGGATTTTAACCTGTTAGAACTGTTTCTGTTGCAATAGATCAATGATTTCTCTTTTTAATTCAAACTATATCTGTTCTTTCTTTTTTTAGTAGAAATGAGCAAATGTTAACACTCGAAATTGTTTTGAACCAATAATGCCCTCATATCTTTAGAAGGGAGAGTGTGAAAAATAAGTTTGAGATTTAGGAATGAAAAAAAGGAAGCTGCAGCTGGTGAGTGTATGTGGTGTGGAAACAGCAAGTGGAGCAAATATTTCATTTTAACAAGAAAGAGAAAACGGAAGAAAATTAACAAAAGTTTCAGTTAATCATTCCTGAAACGGAGAGTCTATAGTCAACTTCTGTTTCTATTTGTAAACTGACATCATTTTAGTTGAGTTTTTCCTTTTTTATCTCTCCCTCCCCTGCACCCAGGAACAAAAAGTTAATTCTATGTGTCTGGTTTTAGTTCCAGTTACAAGTAAGGCAAGGCAAAGAGAAAGTTGTCAGTAATAATTGATGTAAGTGTGGTCTAAGGCTGTATTTATAGGCTTGAAATTCCCATGTAGAAAAGAATTATATACTGTCTTTTATGAACAAAATTCTTCCACAAGGGGGAGATGTTTACTGATGGTTTTAGCCATTTGTCACAGCTGTGGTTTTAGACCACAGACAGAAGATCTGGATCATTTCACTGTAGGAGCTTCTTCAGCCCTATCTGTGAGATTTGCTACTGGCCTTAGAGCCTGAGGTAATTGTCATTATTACTGAGAACAAGTATTTGTATCAGTAAGAAACAATGGTGTCAAGTGGGGAAAAATGAAAGGCACTGCTCCTGTCTTCCTCTTCCCTTGTGCAAGGCAGTGGCATGCAACAGCTATCAGAGTTTTAAGAGTTTTCAGGTTAAAAGTGAATGAAAATTTATCTCCCYTTATGTTCTACACTCCTAAGGTGAAGACAAGTGAGTAGAGTAGAATTCAAGAGGAGGAAATAAGACATTTAAAATTAGGTATATTAGTACACTGGGCAAACAAAGCCTCAGTTATTGATTTGTTATCTATTAGCAGAACATTGTGCAGGCCTCATCACACTTAATCTGTTTTACAGGAATTAGACCATATCCTTGGAGTACAAAAGCAGACCAGCCACCAAGATTATCAGTGTATTCTTGAAAATGCCTTCAGCAGGAATATGTACTTCTCCACAGAGTTGTTTCCTCTTAATCAAATAGTAGCTTGTTTGATAGTGAAAACTTACTAACTTCATGCTAAAATCTAAGATATATTTTATTAAGCTGTTTTAAGAAACAGTGGATTAATGTGTGATTGTTTCTTGTAACTTTCTTTGCAGCATTTTCCTTGGAGGGATCTGCAATAAGTTTTGCTGATTTGTTCAGACTCATTGCTTTCTACTGTATTAGCAGGTAAGATGGTGCTATGTTCCAGCCACATCTGCTACAAAGAAAATAATTTCAAGAAAATGAGTTTTGAGGAGCTGGTTCAGCTATTGATGTTATTTATGTTGCCAATCTGTGAATATTCCTGGATAGCCTTAGAAGGTAGTGGTAGAAATCAGAGATGAGTCTTGGAAGCAAGTGTCTCTGTCTTACTTCATACAGATTATTGTGAGGCTGATGTGATTTTACACACCCAGCTGTGAGGTGCTGCCAAGCTGAACTTTGCTTTAGCTGATATCTTGTGATGCTTTCTGAAGTGCTCTGTAGTTCATTTAAAGACAGTCATAAACTAGCTTGCAAAGTCCATTTCTTGGAATTGCTGGTGAGAAGAATTTTTGGAGCACAATGGAAAAATGTCAGATGAGTAGAATGTGACAACTGGGAGATGTCAGTTTAAAAGGTGAATGACAAAAATGGCCTTGTCAGCTTTGCAGTTTATGGTTGCCAAACTTGCTTTCCAGGTAGTATGCAGAAAAAAAGTAGCTGGTGTTTTTATCCTTTATTTTCAATTTGACTTCAGTTTGCTGGTGAAGATTTCCAGACTGAGGCTTGAGCCTTGTATGCACACACACACAGGACACAGCCAAACTGCCCAGATGCACATCTTCTGAAGGAAGGAGGGAAGAGGCAGCTGTGATAGTCTCAGTCCTTTTACTGCATGCAGGCTGCCAGTTCATGCTGACCATGTGATGATTTCTGGTGTGGGATGCTCTTGGGCTGCTGTGCTTGCWGGTTTTGTTTGTGGTGGAGAAGCATCTTAGACCCTTTTGCTACAGCTGCTGTTTAGCTGAGCTGTACATGCATGTAATAAAAGCAGCATTGGTACCACATGGGTAATTGGTCAGAACTCAGAAGAGACATTAGCTGAAAATGCATTTAAACATAGTTTAATGAAGAGATATTCCTTATCTTGTCAGCCTTTCAGTCMTGCCCACTTGAGAGGCTCTGGTAAATTCTCTCTATGTACCTACAGGATCRTTCAGAGATTTCATGCACTAGTCTATCCATTTTCTTTCACTGAAGGTTCAATATTGCTTTGTATAGACTAAAGGGGGAAGATAGGTAGCTATTGTGAAAAAGAGAGAGAACCATTTGGTACATCACAGGAAATCCAGCAGGATTTTCTAAAACCAGAGGGAATTTCTTGCAGGAGGCACCCAAGCAGTTTTTATGAGGGTTTACCTGTTTTTGAATTGCAGCCATGGTGATGATCTGGACTCTGGTTTTTCTGTGGTACCATGTAAAGTGCCTTTCAAATGCTTTTTAGCTAGTGCATCAGTCCTGTTCATATGCTTGRCTTGAGTGTGAGTGGAATTTTGAGATCCTGTTTTTTCAAGAAGTTAACGCACAACATAGAAAAAGACCCACTGTCTGTCTGTGCTATAGCAGATGCTTGGCTTGTTCACAACCTTAAAACCAAAATTCATGCTGACAGCAGTTGTGTAGGATTCTCATTTAATCTTAATTCTATGGGTACTTCTGCTACAGATGTTGCTGTTTAGCAGCATGTAGTTAGAATAAAATTCTTATTCTGAAAATTGGAATAACAGTCAATGTTTTTTTCAGAAAGTGAGAAGCTTTTTTGAAGTGTTAAGGGCAGGTAACAAGTTTGCATCTCACAGATCGCTTGTAGAAGACCAGGTGTAAAAGCTTCTGTTGGAAAGGTAGAAAATTCTGGATGGCTCTGTGGAAATGATCCTAGGGAAAGTCTTGGGCACTTGATTGTTGTTTGTCCTTCACACCACTCTGCAAAGTAAAGGAGCTTTGGGGTTGGTAATGTAATGTTTAACTGTGCTGTTTGTTTAGGATCTTGCTACCTGACACAGCTCAAGAAGAAGATAATYGGAAATCAGACACTGCCAGTGKTTTTTGTTTTCTTTTTTAAAAAAAAGCTTTTCAAACTATGGATGTTGCTGAAAACCATAATGGTTTTTCTCTTTGGAAACAGGGATGTTCTTCCATTCACACTGAAGTTGCCTCATGCAATTGCTGCAGCAAAGACAGAAGCTGAACTTGAAGAGATTGCTCAGCTTGGACTGAGTAAGTAGTTCCCTACATAGATGTATTTCCCTGTAGCACACCTGTAACATTGAAGAAATAGGCTGTATCAGTAAATAGTTCATACTGGTTAGTGATGATACAAATTTTGTTTCAAAAAGCAGTTTCTSTTATTTGGGAAGGCCMGACCTTCATCTGGCCAAGGAGTGGTGTGCTCTTCCTTCCTKCTGTGCCTCCTGTGATATTTTTGTTAGTGCTGTTTCTTTCTTCCTTCTTCTCTTCCCTCTCTAGGCAGCCCTGGGGCAAAGCAAATCTCACAGTCCCCACACAGAGGTTGGTGTGGCTTCTGCTCCAAGACCAAACTGTCTGCGTGCTCACATAGCACTGGCTGTGTGAGGCTGTMTAAAGCACTGGCTTTATAATTTACTGTGAGGAGAGTGTAGGAACTGAAGTCCCCTGTTAATAAAACTTCTTTTCAGATTGACAGGGCGACTTAAAATGGTGAATTTGGAGATCAGTGCCTCAATGAAGTGGCATATTTAGAAAATGAGGAGTRTATATATGATGGTGTAGAATGTATCCATGGGCAGGGGTTAGGTGAAATTTTTAAAATACCAGAAGACAATGCAAGGGTATCCTTTGGTTGCATCAGCCAAACACAGGCTCATTGTAAAGCATTCCTAGAGCTCAGAGGAGATGGATGCAAAGCCATTGTAAAGCATACCTAGAGCTCAGAGGAGATGGATGCAAAGCCATTGTAAAGCATACCTTGAGCTCAGAGGAGATGGATGCAAAGCCATTGTAAAGCACACCTTGAGCTCAGAGGAGATGGATGCAAAGCCATTGTAAAGCATACCTTAAGCTCAGAGGAGGTGGATGCAAAGCCTCCTGGGATTTCAAACTTGGGCACCACCCAGATGAATCATTAAGCAGCTCTGCATTGAGCAAAGTGCTGAGTGGCTTCATTTCCTTCTCCAGGAAGGGAAGGTTGACTGTCAGCAACCTTTGTTGCAGTAGATTTTTTAATAATCTTTGATTTTGAAAAGGATTCTCTCTAAATCAGTGTGCTGAGGATCTCTTGAGCTGTCTAGTGGGAATTTGCAATACAGCCATACCCAGGGATGAATTTCAGTGCTTTGCATTTTGGTTTGCTGCAGTAGCAATGCAATTAAAGGGTTTGTTTTAGAGTGGAGAGAAATTAGTTCTGCACTGCTTGTCTGCAAGTTTAGGTAATCAGGTGAAGCTATGGGTTATCATGGGAATAGAGGCAAATATGGTACTATTGAGGTCAGTGTTTAGATGGGAAAAAGAAAGTAGAAGGTCTGACTGGGGTACAATGTAATGAAAACAGTCTCCCAGTGGCACGTGGAAGCCCTAAAGTAGCATGAGGTGAGTCTCTCCAGAGGGGATGATAATGGTAATGTTGATCAAGCTCCCCAGGCTAACCACACTTTGTCACCAGCACCCCAGAGCACTGTGGCCTGCTTGCTCTTCAACAGTCTCTGCATTGTGTGTGTTTTTTCTGTAGCTACTACATTTGAAAGCTGATGGATCAGTGTCTGTGTGGTTGCTATATTTAGGATCAATTACCTGAAACACACCAGATCACAGTTTCCATGAGCTAAAAGCAGGCTACAAAGTTGAGATTTTGATGGAGTTCTAGGTGTCCACATGCAGAAGAGCACACCAGAAAAGTCAGCCTTTCAATGCTGTGCCCTCAAGAGAGGCCTAAAAACTCCCAACAGCCCTTCCTGTTAAGTATGAGTTTTCTTTGAGGAACATGTAAGCACAAAACCCTGTGGTGTGTGAACACAGGGCTGTATCCCCTGTCAGAACTCTCTTGTGCAGTAGRCTCAGAGGGAGAGCTGCACAACACAAGTCAATAGCACATAACCCAGCAAACCACATCAGGAGGAACTTTTGGTAAAGATTTCAAGGCTTTTGCCAACCTGCAAGGTTTTGTGTGCTGGACGTGTGATTCTCTCTCGGTCTCCCTTGTGTTTCACCTGCAGCAGTGCTTACATCACGTGTGTTTGCAGCAGCCACGTGCCAGGCACAGGCACTGAGAGATCCACAGGCAGGATGTGAAGTCATGAAGCTGGGAACACCAGCAACATGGCATAACTATGCAGAGAAACATGCCTGTGCCTGTAGACATTCTCTGGCCGTGGCCTGTCACCACAGGCTGTTTCCTGTCCTCTGCC
Source organism: Cardinalis cardinalis (assembly GCA_014549065.1). Classification (NCBI taxonomy): domain Eukaryota; kingdom Metazoa; phylum Chordata; class Aves; order Passeriformes; family Cardinalidae; genus Cardinalis; species Cardinalis cardinalis. The sequence continues at coordinate 2,459,365 of JACDOX010000093.1, forward strand.
YCACAGGCAGGACATGGCTCTTGGGCATGGACCCGTTCTGGATGCTTGGTATTCATGCCCTTGGGCCCAGATATCATTGCTCAGTTGCCTCCAGTGAGCCATCTTGACACACTATGGGAAAAGGACCATGTCAAGACTGGCAAATTTTAGCTAAATCTCCCTCCTTTCATACTCTGCCCATATTTCAACATGATTGCTGCCTTCAAGAGCACATCTGGTTTCAATCTTCATACCTGCAGGCACCAGTGCTCTTTAGMAGTGGCTTGGTTGCACAAACATGCTGACACTTGTCTGGGATAAGTGCAGAGGCTGCAGCTGCAACTTGCTGGTGTAGCATAGGTTTTCCATGCTGCTGGTGTGGGACTGCACTCTGGATCTCTTTATGTGTCACTGCAGTCTGTTTTCTCAGGCAAACTGTCCCCACAGCAAAGGCAGGGCAGCAGGCCCRGACCTTTATTAGACACTTAATTGCTTGGTCTGCCTTGCTAAAGGTGATGTGTGCATCCACCACAGCAAAATGGGAGCTGCCTTTTCATGTACAGTTTCATGTGTTCACTATGAAAAGAAACTGAAGCAAGATACTTGTAGAGTTTCTGGAAGTGGCCTTTAGCTGGTGTAAATCAGCTTAACTATTGTCTTGAATGAAGTGAGCTTATTAATACTAGCTGAGAATCTTGCTTTATTTCTCCTGAGTGAGATGCTAGTGAGGAGTTTGTGTTCATTTCAGTCTCAAGCCAGTAAAAAGTATTCTGTTACAGTCTCCATTCTTTTCTTTGATTCTCAGTTTAATTTTAAGCTTAATCGGGTGATTGGAAGCTATACATTGGTCATGGTATTTATAAATAAGAGCAACCCCAGGAATGTAGCATACAGTTATGTCTGGTGGTACTTTAAGAGGTTCACTGGATTTTTTCCCCCTTTTAATTAATAAAACCTTGCCTAAATTTCTCGATATTTTAAATTGGTGTTGTTGAGTTGAATGTTCTGAAATCCATCTGCATGGTGTTTAGCATTCTTATGTTAATGCAATGATGATTTTCAGACTTTTGGAGCTCCCTGGCTAACAGCAAACCCCCGGATCCTTCACCTCCCTGTAGGCCTGTGCCTTTGGACAGTGCTCGCAAAGACTCCCGCCAGCTCTGCCTTATAAATGGAGTGCATTCTATACGAACCAGAACGCCCTCGGAGCTGGAGTGCAGCCAGACCAACGGAGCGCTGTGTTTCATTAATCCCCTCTTCTTAAAAGTGCACAGCCAGGATGTCAGTGGAAGTCTGAAAAGGCAGAGCCCGAGAACTCCAGACGTGAATGGCACAGCGAGGCCTCGCTCCCCCCCTCCCCGGCCGCCACCTCCTGCTATTAATAGCACCCTCACGAGCCCGCAGATTTCCAGGACTATAAAGCAGGCGAGCATGCCAGAAACACTCAGCCATAAGAAGGAGAGGGGCTCGGATTTGCTGCAGAACAAGCCCACCCCGATTCCGCCTCCTCGGCTGAAGAAGCAGGCGCTGTGCTCCGAGGCAGACGGTGCCTCCAGGAGCGCGGCCGCGCTCCGGCCTCGCTCCTCCGTGTGCGTGCCCGAGGCRGCCACGGCTGCTCCTCCGCGTGAAACCCTGCCAACCCTGCCCCAGCCTGCTCCAGCAGCTCCCAAAAAGACTCCAGCTGCCATCTCTGAGTCACACATCCCGTGGAATGGAGGCCGGCAGAGACTGAGCGACATGAGCATTTCCACCTCCTCGTCTGACTCGCTGGACTTTGATCGGAGCATGCCGCTCTTCGGCTATGAGGGGGACACCAACAGCAGCCTGGAGGACTTTGATGGGGAGAGTGACCAGGAGAGCATGGCACCCCCTTTGAAGCCCAAGAAGAAAAGAAGCAGTTCGTTTGTTCTYCCCAAGATTGTGAAATCGCAGCTACGGAAAGTCAGTGGAGTTTTCAGTTCCTTCATGACCCCTGAGAARAGGATGATTAAGAAAATTGCAGAGATGTCCCGGGACAAACGCACCTATTTTGGATGCTTAGTACAGGACTATGTCAGCTTTCTCCAAGAAAACAAGGAGTGCCATGTTTCCAGCACTGATATGCTGCAAACAATTCGTCAGTTCATGACCCAAGTCAAGAACTACTTGTCCCAAAGCTCCGAACTTGATCCCCCAATCGAATCGCTGATTCCTGAAGACCAAATAGGTAAGAAACACTGTCCTGTGTTTTGGGGGGAAGGTGAAAATGTAGAATCTGTGTTTATAGTGACAGTCTTTGTCCAGTTCAGAAAGGTGGGGCTAACTTGGCTAGTAGTACTTGAACCACCAAGTATTTGAGTCTTAAAACAACCTCCCCCTCCATTCCCCACCCCAAATCACACTGTCGGCTTGGAATGATTACACTATGAAGTTGTTCATAAGAAGTTATCCTTAAAATAGGTGCAATGTGGACTTTTTAATCTGTGATTATTGCTTTTTTACCTGCTTTACTGTTGACAATAGAGAATCCTTTATTTGCTGGCACACATGTTTTCATGTTCTCAATGTTTGGTCTAAAACTGCCAAATCTGACCATATGGACTGTAGCTGTAGAACTAGAATTTATTCAAAACTAAAGACATTTTATGACAACTTAGTTTTGAAATAAATCTGCTTCCTCCAGACATTCTTAGTCACTTCTAACAAAGCTGTACTATCCCTGCACTTGAAACTAAATAAAAAGAAATGTAAGAGTTTTAGAAAATAAACATTTGCAGGAGACAGAAGGGGCCGTTGTTTTCTGTAGTTTTCTGTACTTCTCTCTTAGATGTGTTTGTGAGTGGTTATGGATGAGCTATATGTTTTAACAGGAGAGAGAGATTTGTGTATCCAAAAAAAGTGAAATCATTGTTGCTCTATAAATCTTGCTTGCCTCTCTTGCAGAGTCTGAGCAGTATTTGTAAAAGAGCCTGTAAGCCACATTTAAGAGGTAAACACGCCTCAGGGCAGAATACTTTCCTTGTGAGCTCACTTCAGTCCTAATTTGTTTGTTTTTCTCCCTACCCCAGTGTCCCAACAGTTGGCTCAGTGCAAAATTGGCAGACACTTCCTTCCCTGGGACTAGAGGGTAATTTTATATTGACATTCTGTCTGTCCTTGACCAAGACGAAGTATTCTCATGTAACCTCAGCTTCATTTACACAAAGTCAAGCAAAAGTCACAAGGGCTGCTAAMGCAAATACAAAAATGTGAAAAGTGTCCCCAGTATTGAGACTCAGAGACTTGTGATATTCTCACTATAATAATAAAGACTGTAAGGTGGATGTTACATGGCAGAAAAAGCACCAAATTAAGCAGGGGATGGAGGTGCATTTTTGCCTGCATTTCTGTAGAGTGCTGGATGTTTGACAAAGCAATACAGATGGAGTTTGGTTGTAATTTTGTGAAAGCCTAGTTTGTTATGTACTTTTCATTTCACAAGGGTGTGGTTTAATGGGACTGTGGGTCTCCCAAGACTGGAAAAAATGTTGTCTGCTATTAACTATTTCTGACTTTGGAGCAGCATAAGTTRTAAAGTGTAACAACTAAAACTGCCCTGGTTTTCTTCAGCGACAGAAAGTCTGGTTTTGATCATGTGACTAAACACAATTAATTTATAAAGTGGGCTGGTTTAAACAAAAAAAGAACTTGCTTTTGAATCATCTACTGCCTTTGGCTTGAGCCAGCAAACAACTGCAGTGGATCAGGAGCATCAGATGTTGCTGATCTAAATARATAACTATGTGACAGCAAAATTTAGTCATCCCTATGGAGAGCTTTTTATGAAGTAGAGTCCTGCCTGTTGTCCATAGTTTTCCTTGACTATTTCAATATGGAATTGCAGCCCAAATTGTAACTTTGTGAGTGGTTGTTTGTCCCCTCTCATCTGTTCTCACTTCCGTGGCGCAGTTTCTTCCTCCAGCGTGTCAGCCTGGTGCTGGATGTGTGCTTCTGGGATAATGCTCCTCCTTTCTGAGTCATTCAGCCTTTGCTTTAACCCTCTTTTGTCTCCTGAACTTCAGTAGGTGCTGGAACAGCTCCCCCAGGTTTAGTGAAGCCCTTGGTGTTTGGAACTTTTTTCAATGTCTCCATAAATGATCTTTTTGATCATGTGGCTTTTCTTCTAGAACTGCATCATGGGCTCTTGCAAACAAAAGACTTTTGCAGCAGATCTTTTAAGCTTCCCAGATAGGGAAAACTGTTAAGCTTCTGCAAAATCACTGGGAAAATATCCTTCAGGGTTTCTAGTCCTGACAGATGCCTCCTAACCTTAGSACTGTAGGCTGATAACCCTCCCTGAAACAATGGGACTCCCAGTGTTGGCAAAGAATCAAGAGTAAGGCACGTGGCTCTTTATTGTTTAAGGATGAATGTAATTAATTTTTTTAAAAAGACATCCACACCTCAATTTGTATCCACAGAATAAAGACTGGTCTGAGGAGACCCRGTCAGTCCAGAGCTGCTTGATCAGCAAATGTTTGGGAGTTTTTGTCTTTTCATCTTTTCCTGGCTTTGAACAGGAAAAGATGAAAAGACAAGTCAAGTTTGCCAAGTGACTTTGCCAAGTGACTTTCAAATGAAAGTCAAGTTGAATGCTGTCACTTTGCCAAGTGGGATCTAACATCTGACATCTAAACAACTTCAGTCTCAGTGCCCAAATCTGGCCCTGAACSAAGAAATTACTGGTTTAAACCACTTGTCAGTAAGGTACTAACTGATCACGTGGTAACGTCCCTAAACAATACCATCTATTACTTGTTTTGGTATTTCTAATATGTGAGGGATATTTAAATGCTGAGTGTTAAAGAAGCTTGGAGAGAATGGGTTGGTCCCTTACTGGCAGTCCATGCCTTGTTGAAGGGCCTTGGGTCTGTACAGAGGAGCTGCAGGCAGACAGAGCTGGACATGCTAATTTACTGAAGCCCAGGATTGACCCCCATGGTACCTCTTCTCCAGTGTSTGTCTTGTTTAACAGCCAGCCATGGATACTTGGGTTCTCAGTGCAGTGTTCTGTGCACCTGTTGATGCATGCTGCTTATGGTTATTATGGCAAGACAGTATTTCCCTGGTTTGTTTCTATGGAAGGTGCATAGCATTATGGGTCTYAAAAAGGTTAAGCAGCAGCCAGCCCCAGATCCTCTCTTCTTTACTAATCCAGTTATCCTTCTGAAGGACCTAGAATGGTATGTCACTATTTCTGCTTGAGAAACTTATGCCAACTGGTTTTTTCACTGTGTTGCTTTTTAGGTGCTGTTCTGGTGTCCTGTCCTTCATTGTTGCATCTTTTCATGTTGAGCTCAGTCTCACAAACACATCCCTCAGTGCCCCTCCTTTCACCACAGGAGTGACAGGACAGGGCAAGCAGGAAGCAGTGGTAAAAGTACTGAGCAGAGGCAGGGGCCCAGGTTCTTTTTCTGACCATCCCTGGGATTTCCTTTGTGACTTTTCCCCAGCTTCTTTTCTTTCCTGCTACTTCAAGAGAAGACATGTGCTTGCCACACAGCTGTAGCATGAATTTCAAATAACCCAGAGCTGCTTAAAGCAGAACACACCTAGCACAGAGAGCTGTGTGATTTTTTTTGTGTGCTTTTATGTAACTCAGATGAGGGGAGGCTTACTTTCATCCCTAGTTGCTTGGTCTCTGCCATTACTGGCTGTAGATCAGCCACCTCTGTTTTCAGGGTTGTGCTGATGATCAGGGAATGTGGGTTGTGTGAGGTCTTACTTTCAAGTCCTGATCCTGTGGAGGAGATTGCCATGTCTGCACCCACCAAGAAATGGATGCTTGGCCATCACTCTGTGGTATTCCAAAGCAGCTTTCTGCCTTCAGCTCCCAGGCAGTGTCACCTGTGCAGGACTGGGCCTTTTTGTGGTGGCTCTCAGGCTCACTCAGTCTGCTGCTGACCTCTGATTTCCCTGGTGAATGGTTTGGCCATGGTAAACAGGGCTTAAGTGTAAATGGAGGGACTGGAATGTGACAGTCATGTCAGCAGTAGTTGGTAGGTGGCAGGGAAACAGCCTGGAAAAGGTGAGAGCGTGCCTAGAATTTGAGGAAGTTAGGGTTGTAAGGAGGCTGTGTAAGGACACTGGCAATGACTAATATGTTGTCTTGTCTAGATGCAGACTTGTGTGGTTGGCAGCAAAACAAAAATAGCATGTCAGCACAGGATACAGATGTGTTTCCACAAGTTACAACGAAACTAGCTGGCTGGCCTTTACAATTCATTTATCAAAGCACTTCCAGTTCCCATTTTGAGGCTACAGGCTAATTATAAGCATTTCAGGAACGATACACAGTGTTCAGCTGATATTGTATTCAGTTAAAAAAAATTATCTGAAGAGTATCTGTTTTGGTTTTGGAGTTGTAAGCATCCTGGGAGGATGTTTGAAAACATGTGTCTGAAATAAACAGAATTTTTGTTGCTGATTTGGATCTTAAAAATATACAGAGGTGTTAAGGTATATATATAATAATACACAGAGATGTCCTCAATTCACAACTTAGATAATGATTTGCCTGGGAAACCCTCATATACTTTTTTGTGGCCATTAGAAGTCAAACTATGAAAACTGCTGCTGGCTGAGAATTGGTTTGTGGGATCTCACCCAAAAACACCTTTCTGTGAGCAGCCAGAAGCAACAGTGCTGAAGAAAGGGATGGATGGTGGATGGATGGTCTGGCCCCAAACAAGCTCATAGGTGCCATGACACTGAATATTGTTCTAAGATTCAAATCACAAGAAGTGCTGTCCTCCCAGGCTTTAATAATAATAAAATTTTTTGTAAGCTTTGTATTTGTTTGGATACAACAAATGTATTTGTTATGGGTATTACTGTTGACCATTAAAAAAACAGTCCAGCCTTTATCAATCTTGTGGCTCTTAGCCTCACCAGCTTGTTAGATTTTGCCACTTTTTCATTTGAGGGCAGAACTCAGTGRTTCTCACGTGTGTGCCAAGAATTCATAAAGGAGAAGAAAAGGTTGTGTGTTGTTTYGAGGGGTTTTTGTGTGTGGTTTGAAGGATTTTTGTTTGTTGTGGTTTTTTCTTTGTTTTGTTGTGCCTGTGTGGAGCTTTGAGCACAGCCACGAGTTACATGATCCCTTCCTCTGTGCTGCTTCAGAATCATTTCAAGTTTCCGTGGAAACTGTGGAAATGTGATGGAGTAAATTTCAAAGCAATTTCCAGGCACTGCTTTTGGATCCTGTGACAAAATAGCAACCGTGAAAGAAACCTCCTTGCCATCTTGCACAGCTGTAAAATTCTGCATGGCTCATCTGTGGAAGTGGCACTGCCTTTGGAAGGGTTGAGGGCAGAAACCCTGAGCCTTCAACGAGCCTGGCCCAGCCAAGGACTGCAGCTCTGGGGAGGAATTTTCTSTCCCAGCAGCATCCAGTTCCTGTGGGATCTGGGAAAGCCCTGCTTCTGCCTCCTGTTCCTGCACAGGATCAGTCACATCCAGAAAGATAYGGAGTTTCCCCAGGCTCCTGTGAACAGATGTGATGACCCCTCTTTATTGAGATGAAGGATGGTTTGTGCTCAGTATTCATCTACAAAACTTCCAGTGGAAGCCTGTGGGAGTTCAGCTTTCATAGGGGTAGACCTCTCTCATTTTGCATGATGTTTAACAGCACCAAGTGCTTTAATAAACAGGACAAGGTGCTTGGAATGCACAGTGCAGAGGTGTTCCTCTTACAAGCAAAGCAGTTGGTRTTTTTCCTATTTGAAAAAATCAGGTAGTAGAAATAAAGTAAGCTGAATTGCCAAAAAAATAGTCATCAGTGAAGATAGCAAGGAATGATTTGTACAGTCTAGAATAGAAATTTAGCTAGTCACTGTACCTGTGGGTGAGACTCGTGTGTTTTTCTTAGTGGAAAATTGTTTGTGTCCCATGAGCCCTGAGGATTGCTTTGATGGCAGGGAGATGCAGTTTCTGTCTCTGTGCAGAAGGGTGATGCTTCTATTTACCTGTCTGATTTGGTGCTGATTGTGTGGCTCTACCAAGTACCATAGGTAAGGATCAGTCGTTTGAAGTGTTGCCACTTGCTGACATTGCTAATTGATGGCTCTGGTCTGCTGGGAAGATGGATCCAGCCCTGGCTGCTGTGTGAGAGGCCACCAAGAACATGTCTCAGGCTGATCATGCCTTTTCTAGTGCCTTTCCTGACAAACACAGATAAAAAGCTACATATGAAGTCAAGGCACCAGAGGATGAGAAATGKGTGTGTGAAGGGTGTTTATATGGGTAAGAGAGGGATGGAGACCCAAAAGGAAAAAGGSCTGGACACAGGACTATGATAAATGAAAGAAAAAAGCAAGAAAACAGAATAATGCTTGTTTGGAGAGTGTGTGTGTGTCTGTGTAAATACCAAGCCTTAGAAATAGTATGTGATTAAAAAAAAACAAAACAAACAAAACAAAAGGGAGGAAGAGTAGGGAGGAAAGAAAGAGGCTGTAGTCTAAAAAAACCACAGAAGTACAGGCAAAGAACCTGGGATGGGCATGAGGTTTAATGAAGCTGTAATGAGTCACTGTTACTAACAGGAGTGTCCATTGCTAATTTGTGTAAACGTGTGACCTGGCAGTGACACAGCCTCTCCTCTGTGTGCTCTCAGTCCTTGTGCTCCTCTGGTCCAAGTGCCTGCTCCAGGCTCTGATCCTGCCCCACTCTCCTGCAGGGATGGCACAGGAACATTCCCCACCATGGTACAAATAATGGATGTAACTTAAGAATTAATGTAAGCTGTGTTGCCATAAGGATGCTGAGAAGGGAAATTAGCTTTTAAAGCAAAAGTTTGCAGAGAAAGTGTTGAGCAAAGAGCTTTCTCTGTTGACACAGTCCCTACTATGAAAATGGAGAATGAGGGTTACAGAAAAACTGGGGTAGAACAAGAATTAAAAATAAGCCCTGAAGTTAGCAGTTACTGTGCTATGTGCATACAATTGCCAAAGAACTTCAAACTTGATGACAAAGCTGTATATAAGCTTGTGTGATGAAATCTGAAGCTGGAAAAACACAGCTTGGTTTTCATTTATAGTTTAAAGCCTGTAATCTGCCCAGCTTCATAAAGATCCTGACAAAGTTGTGCCAAGTTTTAGGAAATCTTTGTTGAGTTATAGTTTCCAATGGAAACTATGCAAAAAGGACAGGCTTTAATGCCAAAGGAGACAAAAATTGTGATTTTGAATGTGTTTCACGTTAAGTTTGGGATGTGTTAAGTTTGAATGTGTTTCACGTTAAAGTCTAAGCTTTTAGTAAAATAAAACTTGCAGACTTCCAAACAACAAAAGAAAAACCTTCATAGACCCACAGCTTTTTTTTGTTTTTGTTTTTAACCTCTGTAGTCTGTCTGTGTGGGTGTGAGTTTTTTTATTTACCACATTGCCAGAAATGACAATTCAATACGGATTCTGCTCTGCCTCCTGTTTTCATGTTAACAAACATCTGGAAACTCATTGGTTTTGTTTTTGTTTTGTTTTTAACTATCTGTATTCTGTCTTTGTGGGTGTGGGTTTCTTTATTTACCACATTGCCAGAAATGACAATCCAATACTGATTCTGATGTTAACAAACATCTGGAAACTCAGCTTGTGTAATAAATGGGCTTTAGAAAGTAAGTTTTGCTCGACAGGGTCTCTTCAGGGAATGGCTGTGTTAATGCTGGCTCTGCTTTAGAGGGGGAAGTCAGCTGGATTTGTGTTTTCCTGTTGCAGATGTTGTGCTGGAGAAGGCCATGCATAAGTGCATTCTGAAGCCCTTGAAGGGTCACATTGAAGCGATGTTGAAAGAGTTCCATACCACAGATGGTTCCTGGAAACAACTGAAGGAAAACCTGCAGCTGGTGCGGCAGAGGAATCCTCAGGAACTGGGCGTGTTTGTCCCAACACCAGACTTTGTGGACGTTGAAAAGATTAAAGTCAAGTTCATGACTATGCAGAAGATGTATTCACCTGAAAAGAAAGTCATGCTGCTGCTGAGAGTTTGCAAATTGATTTACACTGTTATGGAGAATAACTCAGGTATGGTGCTTCTGGTAGCTCAGGTGCGCTGGTATTTCATACCTGATGTTGTCTTTCAGAGGAATCAGCCCATCTCATTCTGCAGACAGCTCTCCTGCTGAAGCTGTTGCAGCTTCTCCTTGCCCTTTGGAGAGGAATTTGCTTCTGACCTGTTGTCTCTGGACTATCTGGCTGTATATCTTAAAAACTCAGTCTGAAGCAGAGTTGTTGTCACAGGTGGAGTGGCAGCTTCAGGCAAAGTTGATTGGAGAAGCCCTCCCATGGTGCAGGAAGGACCCTCATGCTTTCTAAACTSCTCAGAGAGGAGCCTGGGTGCAGCTGGATTCAATCCTAGCCCAGACTTTGTCAATGGTTTAAAATCCAAGGAATTTTAGAGGTGTGATTCAACCTTTGTACAAATTGGTCCTACAGGATTAAGGATGACAAACCAGATATAGTCATATAAAAATGAATTCTTTATTATGATAAATTATTAGACCAAAAAGATCTTAATCTAAATTATTTACTACACAGTGTAGAACTAAAAACTACTAGTATAATCTAGTATAGTATAATGCACTATATCAAAACAATTRTAATAAAGAAATTATATTAAAGCTAGCAAAAGGACCCAAAACAATTACTGAGTAGAGATTGATGTTTCTTAAGCAGGGGGGCCAAATTTGTTTTGCTCAGCCTCCAGGAGTGGCCATGAGGGGCATTCCCACCCAAGGGAGGAGTCTCTACACACACTCCCAGAAAGGAAATATTAGAAGATCCTGCAGTGTGAAAGCAGGACTGGACTTTTAGAGTACAAAGTGCTTGACTGTCAGCCAGATGTCTCCATGCCAGCTGTGTCAGCCTCTGTATTTTTAGATAAGGATACCTTACTCTACCTGCCACTTCACTGTCAGGCTGTTTAACTTTGGGGTTCATGGGTCAGACTGGGTTTAGCATAATTCAACACCAAAAGCACCACTTAGTTCACCACTGATAACTTTGCAGAACAGGGCATTGTTTTGCCTCATTCCAGACAGAGCATCCTACAGATCCTACACATCCTTCAGATGTGAAGCAATTGAAAAAGAGCAGCTTTCCTTAACTGTAGGCTTTTGAAGTTGCCTGGCAGAAAGGCTGTCCTGTGAGCCTTGAATTTAACATTGATTCTGAATGAGTATTTTTCTGCGAATTGTGATAGAGGTAACACCATMTATTTAGCTACTGTAGTTCAATAGTATGTATGCAATATGACAACTACAATGGTTTTATCTTAATGGATGGAGAAAAGCAGCCTCTATTCCAGTATTTTTGGCTTGCTGTGCCACTGAATGTTCTCATTTGGACACTTTCTGTCATGCTTTTGGAACAGAAATGACATCTATTTCTGCACTGCAGCAAGAATCCAAAAGCACTTTGAAACCTAAATAATGAAATAGCACTACAGTCCAGTAGTGCTGAGCAGTCAGTGGTCCAAAACGCTGTGCTGGATGGCATGAATTTATAGATGCAACTCTGACATTCTCTCTTGCWCACTCCTATGACAGGTCATGAGCTAAGCTGTAGCAAAGCTGTGGTAGTGGGAGATTTTTTCCCCCTGAGTGAGTATAAGCTGCTGCAGGTGCTTGGCAGTTTTCKTTCTAAGGAAGCACTGCATGTACAGCTGGGTCTGGTGCAGATCAAGACACCTACTTTCTTTGGAGATTGGAAATGAATGGGSAAAGCTYGTGGCTGTTAAAGCCCCCCAGGTACTTTTACAAGATTTAGGACTGAGCTCCTGCCCAGCTTGTACTGTGTTTCAAAATTCTGCATTTTAAAAGTGGATATAAGGATCTTGGCCTGAAGTTCTGTGAATTCATCTCTCCCTGCTGTGKTGTTATTGCATTGAGTAAGGTGTTTCCAACATGCAGAAGGAAAGTACTGAGAGGCTGCTGCTGGTCAAGTGCTGCWCTGGGAGACTTGGGCTGAGGTGTGGCAAGTGCTCATTGGGCTGTCTTATTTAGTCATGTAAAGTCAAACAGTGGTGTTGAGCCAGCAGCTGTTTGAGTATCTATCCTTCCAGCCAGGTAAGTGTGGTAGCTGGAGCGTATGCCTCAGCTGGTGTCACTTGAGTTTCACCAGAGTTGTGAGCTGGCTCCTGCTCTGGGCAGWTCTGAGTGACCATCACATCTGTTCTGCAGTGAGCMCCATTCTGCCTGACCCAGAGATTTRGCCACACTGGGATTTCTGAACAGAAAGTCAAAATACAGGAAAAGTGCCAGGAGCACAGACAGGCCTAGGTACAGCACAGTCTTTATGGATCACTGTCACTCCAGGCCCTTAATGTCTCTCCCCATCTTTCTTGCAGGCTCYCTTCAGGTGCAGCACCTGGTGTTTGTAGAACACTTGTCTGGTGTTTTTTACAATGGTCTGTCAAGGAAATGAGTTGAATTTTCTTGTCAAGTCTAATAGGCTTTTATATTGTCAAATCTATAGGCTTTTATATTCTGGCTTCTCYGCTGTGGGATTCATACTCAGAGACTTGTATTTGTGTCTGGATGCTTCCAGAAAGTGGATGCAGTCCCTGGATGTATAAAGAAAATGCCTATTCATCACCTCTTAGGCAATGGTAGCAGGGCAGGTGAAGGTCARGCCAGACTGGCATGGCAGCCTTTTCAGCATTTCCCCAGTTGAGCTGCTGCCAGGGTGAGCCCAGTCTCTAAATTTCCCTTGCATGCCTCAAGGTGTGCATCATGAGCTTTGTGCTTGTTTGAAGGACAGGATTGAGCTTGTCTCCTGTACAGTGAATGCCAGGTGCTGTTCTCTTTGGTGCACATTGGTGCCTTTAGGAGGTTCTGGAGTAATACAGACATGCTGGGTAGAGAAGGCATARAAGAGTGTTTTCCTTTCAAACATGGGAACTGGTAAAAAAATGTGGTTTGTCTCTCACTGCCTGTGTTCCCTTCAACCCAGGGAGGCTGTATGGAGCTGATGACTTCTTGCCTGTGTTGACATATGTGCTAGCCCAGTGTGATATGCTGGAGCTGGATACCGAAATCGAATACATGATGGAGCTGTTGGATCCATCCTTGCTGCATGGAGAAGGTAATYGTTTATTTTTACTAGAACTGCCTGAAGGACTAGTGAGGGGGTGTTCTGTTTGAGTAGGAATCCTATTAAGGGGAGACCTAATGACAGTGATGTTGATAGTGTAACCAGAGGATGTCAGCATCATTTCCACTGCTGGGCAGCATGCTGAGCACCAGCCCCAGTGGCTGGAAAATCTGCTGCAGTGTGATGCTTTGTGAGCAAATACATTGTTTCCAATCAGTTTTGACTCAGCAGGCAAACASATGCACTGTGCAGGTGCCCAGTGGCCTGAGCCTTTTGTGCCTGAAAATTTCCTGAGGGGATTTWTGGGGCAGCAGCACTCAGCAAATTGTGAGGCACATAATAAGACTTGGGTTATGTGCTTTGTGAAGACTTCTGGGGGACTTCCTTGCACCTTAGTGGAAGTGCTTTTGAGAATATTGCCCCCTTTTAATGATCTTTGCTTCTTCCCAGCATTTGCTTCTCACTAAGTATTTTTATGAGCTCTAGCAGTATGTTTCCTGAGGCATTTCTTGAATGAGGGCTAAAGTCTGCTGGAGGCAAGGAAATCTGCCTCTGCTGTTTCCATGGTAGTATTTTTAATAAAGAAGTTTTCTGCAAGGCCCTGGTAGGCCCCAGAATCTAAAAGGTTTATGAGGAGGTTTGAAGGCTCTTGCAGCCAAGTTTAACTGTGTGTTTAGGTATATGTGTGTGTTTCCTGTTCCTGCTGTGTCCTGGCTTTCTGAAATTGCTTTTCATGTATCCTCTTGCATGCTGTTATGTCTGGGAGAATTCATGCCATAATTCCTTCAATTTGGCACTAGTCTGCTCCTTGCTTGGTGTACAGAGCATCCTTGAGTGCATTGTTAGGAGTCTTAGCATGGAAAATACTTGAGATGTGAAGCTGGAGATCATCAACATACTTGAAAAGCAGAAAGGTTTATTAGAATATTAAGTCTTGTTGTTTTGAATGCAACAAAGAAAGTCTGTCTGTTGGTTGGGCCTGTCATTGGCACTAGCTCAGCTTTGCTGTGCAGAGAAATTTGTGTAGGGCTTTGGGGTTGTGCATTTCTACTGTAATGTATTGTCCAGTTTGTCTCATGGGTCTTGCATGAATTTTATGTGTTCATCATGTTGCAAAGCTAAAGGCTGAGAGGGAATGCTGTCAGCAATACAGAAAATACTACTGTGGGCATCCCATGCATCTCTGAATGCCTCTGAATAGACTGTGCTCTTAGCTGAGCACTCCCACCCAAATAATTGACTTTAAAAAGAAAAGACAGCATGTCTTTTGTTTCTCCTGGTTGCTGCAGACTGTTGCCTCCTGTTGAGACTCTTTTCCTTTGTGATCCACAGCTTCTTTTGTACATTGGCAACTCTGTTGTGGCTTTAATTTGTTCTCTACTCATGTAATAAAGGGGGAGTGTGCAGGACTGTACACACCATCTCCTGAATTAGTTGGACATTCTGGGGAATGCTAGGAAGGTGATAGATCAGTAGTTGTTTAAAAAATAAAGGCAACTCTTTGGGATGATTCCAGAGTACRAGTCTCACRCTCAGTTGTTGYTTTATTGCCACTGAGRRTGGTTGCTTTTAAGTTGATGAACACGGTTAGATTGTTTTTTACTTTGTTTCAACAGCCATGTTTGTTTCATCTGCCTCTGAAGCCTGGAAGAAACCAAAACACTGTCAGAAAATTGTTTAGAACAAAGCTGGTGTTCCAAGATTGGAGGAGTAAATACTCAGGAGTAAAGGAGTTACCAGAGTTGTTGGTTTTCCTAGCTTTTACAGAGATGGGGCAACTGAGAGAAGTTTTAAAAGATTTTATTCTCAGTCRTTTAAGGATATGGCTTTCCTCAGCAGGAGTGGACCCAAGGTTCCACTGTGTAATATGGAGCACATGCAACCCCTGCATGTCTCTGAGCAACTGAGAACACACCCTCCAGTGTTGTGCAGGCCAGGGAGGGTTTTCCTTTTGTGTGTAAATATTCTGGCAACTTTCATATCTATGTGTGTGGCTGGGTGCCTCTCTGTGTGTATTTATATATATATCTCAAAGAAAACTGCCTGCGCTTGTGACTGTGACCACTCTGAGAAGTTCTTCCCTTGCTGCCCTTCCCAGGAGGCTATTACTTGACAAGTGCTTATGGAGCACTTTCACTGATCAAGAACTTCCAGGAGGAACAAGCTGCCCAGCTGCTCAGCTCAGAGGCCAGAGACACTCTCCGGCAATGGCACAAGAGGAGGACGACAAACAGGACAATACCTTCAGTTGATGATTTTCAGGTAGAGCTTCAGGCTGAAAYAGAAAATGGGATGATTGTGTTGCTGGAAATTCCCATCTGAGAGGTATCATTTGTAGCAAATTCTCTTGGTGCTACAAGTGGAGTGAAACAGTGCTGAGATTACAGCTGGCAAATTTGCCTCTTCGAAGTCTTGGCACTCGCTTTTTATCAAACAGTTTYATTATGATGGTCTGAAGAAAACACTAAATAATAGAGCTTTCTTACCTTCCCTTTTAAGTAATGTAAAGYGAGGACAAACTGCATTGTATCTTAGATTCAGCTTTTTTGCACACTTTATTGTKCAAAAGATCAAATCCAGATTTCCAGGGGTATAAATCAGCCCAGCTGCCCAGTAGCCAGTGGTGGCTAAAGCAGGTAGAAGGGAGCAGAGATGGGAGAAATGTTCCCTAACAGTTTTGAAGTTTAAGCAGGCAGCAGAGTTCTGTGATATGGATGTCCTCACATTTTTTCTTTTTTGTCTTTTTTTTTTTTTTGTCCCCTGTATTTTGTACTGCTCATCCAGAGCAGGGCAGTACCTTCAACTGGAGAATAACAAAGCAGTGGTTATCACTCCATCTTCTGAGCCCAGGCCTGCATCTCTTCCATCTGCTTTGGACTGACTGTTAAGGTGCAGCAGTTTGTGAGCTGAAAGAGGGGAGGGAGTTGGAATTGGAAAGAGAGGATTTACTCCTTGGAGTTCAGCTGTCTGCAGTTAGGAAGAGGAGAAGCCATTACGAGCAATTCCAGTGCCCAAAGCCTGTCCATCTCCCTGGGATCCACGTTCTGTTCTCCTGACCTGTACTTAGGTGTCAGATTCCAGCAGCTGGAGTCTTTGTTCTTTCTGCCAAAASTCTGCACTTTCCATAGGAGCATCCAGCACCTTTATTTCTGCTTGGTGAGGAAATGACAGAAGATTCTTTCTGCAGGATTTTGTAGGAAGTTCCATCTTCTCTTTCTCTGCAGATGAATTTGGTCCAGGCTCAATGTTCGTTTGGATGCAGGAAGATGCAGGGGGCAGGGAGGAGCTGGCAGTGAGTGTGTCCAGTGCTTCTCCTGCTGCTGTCTCTTGCAAGAGAGAGCCTGGAATTAGTGGATCCCASCGCCCACGGGATGTGCTTGGCACAAATGCAAGTGTTTTGCTGTCTACTCAGAATGGCGATTTTCTCTCTTCTCTCTCTGAGTCTTGCAGTCCTGAAATGGAGCACCTGGCCTACAACCAGCATGGAACATATCTGCAGCTCCAGTCATCTTCCTCCCAGGGAATCAGGGTGTGGTCATGGCRTTTSTGTGCTGCAGTCTCACAGCCTTGCTGGCTCTTGGGCTCTGGAGRCTGTTTTTCCACCTTCCCTAAATGGAAAGAAAAGCAAAAACCCCAGTACTCTGAGGATGATGAAATACAGCTTTCTGGGCATCTGTAAAAAAACTTCAGCCTTTCCTTTTTTTTCCCAGCAATCCTGTCCATCTAAAAACTCGTGCTTTTCAAAGCAGGTCTTGTGTGTGGTAGCTTAATTAAAAAWTAAATCTAGTGTGTTTTGCCCTATTTAGGGCTGGGTTTTTTCTACAAGTCCTTYAGGTAAAAAAAAATGGCTTAGTTCTGTTCAGTCAGGTTCAGTCCCAATTTTTAAAATCTATTGCAGAGCTTTAGTGTTCAGTTTTCATGGTATCAAGAAATACTTGATTAGACAAGAGTGCTCTTTGGAATTTAAGTCATTGGAAGGTTCTTCTCAGTCCTACCTTTTAACAGCTTGTTTCYGTGAGAGGTAAACCTCTACCAATGGGGTTTCGCACACTTAATTTATTCAGCATACAAACCATGAGTGACAGCTCAGTCAATAAACAACTCTTTCTCCCTTTAATTTTTTCCACTTCCTTCAATCTTACTGCATTTTAGTCTTTAATTCCAGCTGKTTTTTTCTTTTAAAACTGTCTCTGGTTTAGAGACAATTTTAGGAGAGAACGCTCTGGAATTAACATTTTCTCTAAAGAAAATGGGTTTCGTCACTCCCTTCCCACCAATATGAGAAGAATTTCTTGGATGAAAGTGACAAAACCCATTTATTTAACAAACAAAGTGCCCACAGGGCAGGCAGAGAGAAAATTAATAACTGTCAAGTATTGAAGCTCCTCACTGCTGGTGGATTTCGAGTTCCCTCTTTAGCTGGCCTGGCCTCCCCCGAGGTCCAGAGCTGGGATGCAGCATCCAGCTCCCRCCAGTGGTGTGGTTGTCCAAAGCTGAGCCAAGCAGTTCCAAAGGAAGCCACAGAAGTCACTTGAAGGATTGCTGATGCAGTCCCAGGAAAACCTCTTGCCTCAGCTAACAAAACCAAGGTAGCCAAAAGCAGAAATGTGACTCCCTGTACGCCGCAAAGCCAAGCACACAGGGAGCGAGTGCCTGAACACAACCTGTGCCAGAGTTCCCCCAGCTCACAGCCCTCCCCTGGACCCAGCTTAGAGCTCCAGGACTCATTTCTGGGCATAAAGCAGACCTAGAGGAATACAGTGTTACCATAAAATCACCCCAAGACAAAAGCAAACAGGAAGCAGATGAAATTGCATTTCCATGTGGGCCCTATTTAGCATGCGTCCATGGGTGTGTGTCAGTTTCTACAGGAGAAGACATCCAGCTTTTGCCTCAAGATCAGGTGCATTTACTTGAATGGTGCAGAGTAAATTTTCTTTCTGAATCCCTATAAAGCTGTCCTGTGAAGGTGGGTTAGGCCAGGCTTGGACACCAGGCTGCAGCTCACGGGATGGCCGTAATGTCCAGGAATCACCAGAGTGTGTTTCACAGCTGGAGCAGGGAGAGGCTTGCTGTTTGTTGCTGACTTTTCATTTTTCAGAGGCTAAGGACTTTTTGACTTCCTGATGTCTGCTTTCTTGTTCACAGAACTACCTTCGTGTTGCAT
This sequence comes from Cardinalis cardinalis, assembly GCA_014549065.1. NCBI lineage: Eukaryota > Metazoa > Chordata > Aves > Passeriformes > Cardinalidae > Cardinalis > Cardinalis cardinalis. The sequence goes on from JACDOX010000093.1 coordinate 2,477,617, forward strand.
TCCAGGAGGTTACCAGCGGCTGTACGGGAAAGACTTTGCTAGTAAGGCCATACATCACTACGGAAGATGTGTGTCAGCTTTGTGCTGAGAAGTTTAAAGTGGCAAATCCAGAGGAATACAGGCTGTTTCTTTTTGTTGATGACACCTGGCAACAACTGACAGAGGATACCTACCCTCAGAAAATCAAGGCGGAGTTGCACAGCCGTCCGCAGCCCCAGGTCTTCCACTTTGTCTATAAGCGCCTTAACAGCGACCCATATGGGGCCATTCTTCAGAACAGCCACGACTCGGCTGCTTAGAACCAGCAACCTGTCATTTTTATATCTGTTCCTTGGTAATTGTTACAAACATCTTTGTTGGCTGCCTTCCTTAGGAGCTAAAACGTGTCTTAAACCTAAAGTGCCTGGTGAAGCACRTGCTGACGTTTCTGAGGTCGCTTACAGGACCCAGGGGCACTGTGCACGTGGCCAGCTATGCAGAATATTCCACCAGCATGTCTTGAGGAGACAGCCCATGAGCCTGCATTTCCTGTACCATGGGCTCTTTTGCAGCATATTCTACTGTGGCCTTTCACAGGTCTTGGCTGTAGTGTGCAAAATACGATTGTCTTCCACTCCTTGTTTCCCCAGCTGTCACTTGCATTTGAATCCGTGTGCGAGACGAGTGCGTCCGTGGACTGGGGTGAGCTCAGTTCTGCCAGCAGGAGTTTGACAAGACTGTCCGATGCAGGGCATCAGTTCACTCAGCATTACCTGGATGGTTGCATCCTTGTCTAATTTTTTTTTGATTACAGAAAATCATCATGTTTATATATATATATATATATATAAAATAGATATTTTATAGCAGTTGCAGGTAAACTGTCAGGGTTGGTTTTTGAAATATTTTTTTAACTAAAATATTCTATAATTATGCATGTGATTTTTAACATTTAATACACAAGAATAAATCTCTTGCTGGTTTTAGAGTCTTGCATTGATAGTCTGTGTGGTTTCTCTTCTTTACCTGTTCCAGGAGAATTCTTAGGAAACCTCTGTACCCTTGAGGCAGTTTTGCTCTCTGTTTTCAATTATATTCATTGTGACCATTTTATTCATTGTGCTGTGCAAAACACATCTTAGCTACTCATCACATTCATTCTGAGCACACTGTGTGTTTGGCCCTCTGTCTTTTCCTCTGTCCTTCTCTGTGCCCTACTCCTGTTCCTCTTTTATTCTGTGTGGTACTTTCCATGCCATTCTTTCTCACTGGATGCTTGTGAACCATTCCCTGTCCCTGTTCTTTTTTAATCCCTCTCTGTAATGCTGCCGATCCTAGTCTGGTTTTCTTTGGTTGGTTGTTTTTTGATTTTGGGGTTGTGGGTTTTTTTGGTTTTGGGGGGGGTGTTCTTGTTTTGGGGTTTTTTGCGTTGTTTGGTTTGGGGTTTTTTTGGTGTTGGTTTTTTTTTTTTTATGCCTTACTTGTATTTCTTTTTTATTCTTGGCGGCTCTGTGGTGCTCCCGTGTGCCATTGTTTCTCTGGTGGATCCTTGTGTCCCATTCCCTGTCCCTGTTCTTTTTTAATCCCTCTCTGTCATGCTGCCCATCCCAGGTTTTGTTGTTTTTTGTTTTGGTTGTTTTTTCAACTTCATTCTCCACTCTGCTCTTACTTCTCTTCCTGTGTCCTCTCTGCTTCCCCTCCCTCTTTCTGCCTCTCTCCTGTGACTGCGAGGCTGGGAAGGAACTTCTGGGGGTCCCTCCCATTCTTGTTGCAGCAGAGTCCCTTTTTGTGGGGGGWTGTACTCGTGGAAAGGGCTTGAATAAAGTACCATGCTGCTGTCCAGGGCAGTTTGACTCGTTCTGTGCCTTCTTTGRGGGGTGAGGAAGGAAGGCTGAGGGGGAAGCAGTGGAGGCTTGGGGATTCTGATGTAATTTGGGGCACCCCAGTGTAGCTAGGCTGTGATGGAGGGGCAGGGGAGTGGGGAATGAGGGGGGATCATGCTGGGTTACCTTCCCCCAGAGGGACCAAAAGCTGCCAGAAAATTCACAGGGAGGGTGTAGAATACCAAAACGTGTCAAGTTTTTAATTTTATAGGTATTATCAAAGAACAGGAATTTATCTCTAAAACCATTTGGAAAGAATCTATCCATTCTATTGTATACAGGAATGTAGGAAAYTTTGACTAGGGATGGGTAGTCGTTTTGAAACCAATGTTATAACSTTTTTACCTGGGTAAACAGGCTATAACATTTAAGTTAAAAACATTCAAGTGCCCTGAATCCACAGGAGCAGATGTTGGGGCTGAAGGRAATAAATACAAAAGGCTCTCCGGCACCTTCGGCCTCCGTTCCCTGCCTGCCGCAAAGCGCGTCCAGCCCGGCCCGGGAAGGGGGCGGTGCTGCCGCCTTGTGGGCAGAGCGCGGTACTGCGGMCCGAGGGCAGCGGTGAAGCGGAGTTCGGAGTGCGAAGGGACACGGCCGGGCTTGAGCGGCCGCCGTGCGGGGAGGTGGCTGAGAACAATGGCAGGGGCGGGGCCGGTTTGGGCGGGCGGCGGAGGCGCCGTCGGGACAGGGCTGCCATTTCAAGATGGCGAAGCGCCCGCGTACCMGGACCCTGCACGAGCCGGGTCGGGCTCCAGCCGCACTCAAGATGGCGGCCGCGGCAGGACTCCGGCCGAGGCGTCGCCGCCACTCGCGCGGCTCCGGTGCCGCTGACCCCGCCAACCGTTTTGTCCCGCCGGGAAAGGCAGCGGAAAATCGCGCTGAGAGCGCAGCATCGGCGTCGGGACCGGGTTGAGGCAGCCGATAAGAGAAACGCCTGAGTGAGGAGCGGGGGATGCTTAAGGGTACCACAACACAGATGGCCGGGRGTGGCTCCTGCCAGTTCCAAAGATTGCGGCGAGGAAATCCAGGAGAAATGGCTGCTGGCATCCTGGGCTTGCCAGGCAGGTTTTGTACTTGATTGCAAGGCAGTTTTCCTGCCTCTGCAGGGGGTGGAAACTGGARAGGGGAGAGGGAAAAAAAGGTGACTTTTACGCCACACCCAAGATGGCGGCTCAGCGCTGCACTCGCCCTTCCAATGATGGCGACAGTCCGCGTGTGCGCTTTGGGTAGGGAGAAAAAAGCGCGGTAGGGCAAATACCCCGCTCCGTCTGGTCGGAAAGTGCTCTCTCCTGGGTCTGGGYGGCATTGAGGTCGCAATTTATCGTTGTGCCTCTTCTGTTGTGACTAAGTCGGTGTTCCCTGAGCGGCTGCAGCTCCCTGCGTGCCTAGGGAAGAAGCCTGTGCTGGAGAATGGGAGAAAGGTCCCTGCTGGTTGCTGTGTCCTCGGTGGGCASAGAASTCCRGCCAGATGGGTTGGTGAGTATTGGAAATGTGAAAAATGCGTATTTTATGATTGGCTTTTCGCAARTATTAAAATGAATATTATGTATGTTGTGTTATAAAGTAATGCTGTAATAATTCTCTTAAGTAGGGTGTTAAATACAGTTTYAGGTTATAAAAAATAGTYTTAGGATAGAAATTATGCTATGTAGGATACTTTTTTAAAGAAAGGACTGTCACTGAGATAGCAGCCACAGGACACCTAAATCTTTCAGAGAAAAAGAATTTATTGCCCTCTTATCMGAATAAACCAACTCCTTCCTGTCTCAAAGGCGCTGTTAGGATTCRGAGGAAGAAGCTGACACTGACCAGACAGAATCCTGTATTTGAATGGAATTTATGSATCAYGTATGAGGTGTATGAATATGCAACAGGCTGTTGTTTTTAAGGGTTAATCCTCTGTCAACCTGTGGCCTTTTTCRGGCTTATGCTGCCCAGAAGAAGGTACYCGGACATCCRTAACTCTTTGTCTCTCTTTTCTCATATTGTCCTAATTCAAATTGTCCAAATTATTATTACTSTAGTTGTATTACTATTTTTATAAMCATTTTATTACTRTTACACTTTTAAAATTTTAAAAACAARTGATTAGCATTTTTCACAGGATCAATCTTGCCTCCTTTTCACTGARTTGTTGTAATGAGTCATCAGCAGGGACTGCTTTTAGCCAGCTTCAGTTCAGTTTCTTTTTCACGAATTTTTTGGTTGTTTTGAAATTGCCAAACCCTTAAGTTTGCTAAATTAACCCTGAGAAGGTTCTGCAAGGGATTGAGGATTGGATAGTTAGGATCTTATGGCCCTTCAAGGGTTGGGTTCACCCCCTGATCTTGGCGCCAAGGGAAACTCCAAGTTAACACGAACCAAAATGGGAAGCAGTTCCCTCACCAAAGTCAGCTCTCCAAACCTCTGTTCAGGAGCCAAAAGAAATGGGAATGCCCTTGSCAAAAAAGGTACCTTTGYGACAAAACAAGCTTAAAATACCTGTAAGCAGGAAATCCAGGAGAAATGGCTGCTGGCATCCTGGGCTTGCCAGGGAGGTTTTGTACTCGATTGCAAGGCAGTTTTCCTTCCTTTGCAGGGGGTGGCACCTGCATCCCACTGGAAAGGGGAGAGAAAAAAATTCCTCTCTTTCCCTGGCCCAGCCCTGGAGTGGGACAGCTTGCCCTTATCCTGGAGTTATCCTGCTCCTGCCCAGCATCCCTCTGGTACCTCATGGGCTTTCCAAGCTCCAAGCACTGATGGATCTAAACCAGGAGAACAATCCCTGCTCCTTCTCTTCTCCATCCTTGATGTTCCCAGGCCCTGCATCTCCCTGGCTATTCCCTGTCTGACTCCTCAGTTCCATCCCACCTTCTCCTGGTCACATCTGGGCCTGAGATGTGTTTAGCAGCAAATCCATTCCTTTAAAGGAAGCCAAAGAGCATCCAGCTGCAGAGAAGTCTTTAGAAAAGGAATGCAGTCATGCAAAGAAGGGCTCTGCCTTCCTGCATTTCATTTTTCTCTGTCCAGTTTTGGAGGGTTTCTCTCCGTGCTTTCCTGTGATCCAGATGTGTCCCTTCCTTTGTCCAGATCCACTGCCAAAGGATTGATGAGTGGGATCTGGGWTGAGAATGGTTCTGCTAAAATTGGGGAAAGAATGCTAGAAGAAAAATGAGCTTTCTTTGAATGTCTAGAATAAAAACACTGGGAAAGGGCACTTTTTAATTTGATTTGGTGCCACCTCCCCTTTTTTATGGCTAAAACTCCACGGTGAGCAATCCAAGCCAAAAGATGAAATGCAGGAGTCTTTGATTCTGCAATGAGCTTAACTTCCYTTTTCTCCTCTCTTTCAGGACAGGGAGATCCACTGAACTTGTCCTGGCCTTGCCAAGAGCTTTGGTCTTTGAGCTGCCAAACCCAAACTGGTCCTGATGATGGAGGACTTAAGAAATTACTCAATCCAACTAAATGCTAAAAAGGGAGATGGTTTGGTTATAAAAATATTTCTGCCTGAGACTGGGAAGAGTTAAAACCCCCAATTCTGCACAACAGCACAAGGATTTTTTAATTCTTTGCCTTTTTTYCCCCCCATTCCTTTGAGTGGGTTTGTTTGTTTCCCCTTGGAGACTGCACACACAATAGGCAGATTTTTCAGTTAAGCCATTTTTTCCCACTTTTAGTCTTCAGTGGAGCCAAGGTGCCAATTGTTTACTGCTTGATTTCTGCCTTCCCTTTCCTGCCTACAGCTTAACCCCTTTCTCTCCTTCCTGCTTTTTGGCCATCACTGGTCATGCAGATGATGCTAATGCAGATGGCTGATAAATAATTATCAAAACAGCTTGGGAATGGTCTGTATCAGGTATCAGTAACATTAAAAATGCAGTATATGGACCATCCACTTATAAATTTAGCAATAGTTGGATAGTAACTAATCATCTTTCATTTGAAGCCCTCTTCATGTGAAAGCATTTGGTTTTTATTTAAAAAAAATACTACAAATCACCAACAGCAGGCTTAAGTGAGCATGGAAGACTGACAAAGACATTGTAATGTTTTTTCTTTTAAATCCCTCATGATCCCATCATGTACTGGGGAGGCAGCTCAGCGAGTTTTAGCCCACAGCTGCCATCCTGTRCTCGTGTAGAGCAACCTCTCCARCTGTCCCAGCCTCTGGAAAGCACAGAAGAGGGCTTTACACAGATCARGGATTAAGCTAGACCCAGGCTGGGCTCAGCTCAGTCACCATGGCACTSTYAGAAGCCTTAAACCCTTTTTCTATCAGATTGATTGTGGCTGTCGTGCAGCCACTGTGTTGCTGTCAATGTGCTCCCCTGCAGCCTAGCCTGACATGGTGATCATGTGTTAAACATCAAACCAGAAGATAAAACAACAACAGATAAAACCCCTGTTCTGCCACATGCCTCACTCTGCAGCGAGAGGAGGATGAAAGACCCRGTCAGTTCTAGCTCTGTAAAGAAGCTACAGAGCAGTGATGAGTGCCTGAATCACATCCCCTGCAGCCATCAGGGGAGTGAGGGCAGAGAAAAGGGCA
>JACDOX010000093.1:2490280-2513502 GCA_014549065.1 Cardinalis cardinalis
CCTCCCAGCCCAGCTCCCCCCTCACCTCTGTGTGAGGCTGAGCATGGCTCAGCCTTCCCCTCCCTGCCGGGAGCTGGATGGTTTTCCTTGGGGATAGCGGGGATTACAGGCAGTCCCAGCGACCACGTCTTCATAACCCCAGCACTGGAACACACAGGCATCCAGGAATCCTAGAAAGAGTGCAGCACTCTGCTCAGCTCAAGCATCCAGCCTTGCCCCGTTTGATGCCTCAAGAAATTTCGCCATGCTCTTAGCTGGGACTTGGGCAGGAAAAGGAGAGTCAGACTGATGAAGCAGCAGAAAGAGAAATGGTGAGGGACAGACCGAGATACACGTGATAAGAGTGGACAACTTGAGCTGCTCTGGCTGCTTGTTGGTGTTTTCTCAGCCATGAGACGGAGCAGGAACTACAACAGAGCCCAGAAACCATTCAAACAGCTCTCCTGTTATTGATACATGCTGAGGACRTGAAGTCTGCACTGCACACCCATGGCAAAGACAGCCTGAAGCRCAGTGTCCAGCTGAGCTCTTCCTTGGCTCACAGCCCAGGAAAAGGTCTCAGAGCTTCCTACAGAACATAAACTGAAAATCTACCATACAGGATTTTGCTTTCTTTCCTGACCTTACATCCTTTTCCTGCTGAAATCAGCTCCTTCTTATTCCCACAGCTGTCATCAGAGACAGTGAGACTTTCCCTACGTTCCTGCTGCTTCTTCTTGCACACCTTACTGGGCTCAGAAGAAAGAGAACTCTTCTGGRTGGGAGGCAAGAGCTTGGCACGTAAGGGCACATAGGGAGTGTCCAGGAAAAATTTTTTGGGATCACCACACTCAGTCAGGTCTGCAGAGTGAAGACACAAAATATAACAGAGGCCACAATGCAAAAGTGAAGCACCTAAAGCTCCGTGTTTCACGGGACGCATTTTCCTGGCAACTTCTAAACAGCTGCACGGGGAAACACGCTCCTGCCCATTGCAGGGGGCACATGCAGGGCACAACTGTTCCCTGGCAGTGTGCACAGCCCCTCTGGGTTGGCACAAGACCCTTGCTCCTGCCAGAGAGGGGCCCAGCTCCCCCCTTGCCTCTGTGTGAGGCTGAGCCATGCTCAGCCTTCACCTGGTACTCACTGCCAAGGGCTGGACTGCCTGCCTTGCCTATAGGGGGGATCAAAGGTGGCAGCAGTGACCTCTGCTTCATAACCCCAACACTGGGACATATGGGCGTCAAGAAAACCTGGAAACAGCAGAACAGAGTGCTCAGAGAAAGAACCCAGCTTGCTCCCTTGGATGCCTCAAGAAGTTTAGCCACACTCTTAACTGGCAGGAAAAGTCAAACTGATGCAGCAGCTTGGCTCAGGATGGGGAATGGATGGGGAAACGGAGAGGGAGAGACCATGTCCCACATTTCTCAGCTCACTCATCGTGCTCACTAATCTGCAAGTGTGGCTGCATTCCCAGCTGGCACTGGCATCAAGGTGTTCTGGGGTGCCACAGCCTCCACTGGCCTTTAGCATGGCGTGGAGTGGGTTTAGATCCCTGTTCTCTCCCTGCCCCTGAGGTACCTCACAGCCAGTGCTGATCTCCATCTCTGAAGTCCCCACAAAGCCATTCTGAAGGATGTCCCTGGGCTCACAGCACAGGCAAAGGTCTCAGAGCTCTTCCTATTGCACATAAACTGAAAATTTACCCCACTGGACTTAGCTTGGTCTCCTTACCTTACRTCCTTTTCTCTCTGARCTCTGCYCCTGGGTTTTTCTAMTGTCCTCATCATAACTGGTGACATTTTTGCCAATCTCTTGCTCTCTGCTCAMTATCTTGCTTGGCTTGGTTGAAGGAGAGCTCTTCCGGATGGGAGGCAACGGCTTGGAGGGAAGGAGGATGCAGGGACTTGCCAGGGAAAACCCCTTGGCAAGAGGGGAGCCAGTCAGGCCTGCAGAGTGGAGACACAAAATGGATCAGAGCCTGCARTGCAAACCTGAAGCACCTGAAGCTCCGGATTTCATGGACAGATTCCTTGGAAGCTTCTAAACAGCTGCACAGGGAAACATGCCCTGAATGGCAGCAACTTGAGGCAGGCCAGGGCAGAACCCTGAGCCATTCCCCAGAGCTGCCCCAGGCACAGCCTGGCCCCTGGGCTGCCCTGGGACAGCAGGGAGCCCAGAGCCCTGTGCCCTCCAGCAATGGCTCAGCTGCACATGCACCCTCCTGCTCCCCTCCCTGCCCCGCAGCTCTGCAGCCCTGCAGCTGAACTGGGCTCCCACCTTTATCACCAACACATCTAATGGGTGAGACACTGAAGGGATTTTTCAATTTTTGAGACAATCTSTTTGGTTTTATTTTTCCTGGAACTAGGCTGTGTTTAATTCCTCTGAGCTGAACTGAGTTAGCAAGTCTGAAGGGAAAKATGGAAGSCTCCAATGGTAAGAGAGGAAAAAAGATTCCTTCTTGAGGCTGGCCTTGTGTGAATCTGCAGGAAATACCCACACAGCTGTGACTGCTAGCTCTGAAAACCACAAAGACCTCTCAGCCACCAGGCAGGCCCTATTGGTGTTTCTRTAGCWCTGTAATACCATTCCCAATGTTGGACCTGATCAGCAAACAGAGGAAGAACSKGAAATTTMTCTGTAGTGAGACTCARCGTTGAWGGCAGAGAAAGSAACAGGATTTGCATCTCATGACCATGCCCAGTTTGGGGYCAGCTGTGGCCACAGTCCCTGTCCTGGCTGACAGRAGGAGTCAYTTGGCCCCTGACAAAAAGGAGAAAGCAGCGTAAACTAACGAGACAATGTTGTGATGCCATGGGTGTCCCTGCAGGATCATCTGCAGCTGTCAGGCACCTACTCTGACACAGAGCCAGCACTGACCACCACGGACCAGTTTTCCCTGAARYCTGGGGGGATTTTTTTCCATTTGGCTCCAGCATTTCCGCTCCTTTCTATGTTCAYCTTKTCCTTCCGTGGCCTTTCCTTTTCTGGTGAAATCCATCTTGGAACCCGTGCCTCTGCCAGGCAGAAGGGTCAGGGTTTGAATCTGGGATGGCTCTCAGAGCAGTCAGCGCCGGGAGCTCGGTCCCAGCCTCGGCACAAGGCCGGTGACTCCGATCGCCGGCGCTCGGCACAGAGAGGCAGAGCCAGACGCGTCTGCTGCCGCCGGGGCCGTGCCCAGCCCAGCCTGCACCAGCCCAGCCTGGGGCTGCCCCTTTGTGACACGCTCCCCACGCTCCTCTGGGTTCCATGGCTGCAAAACCCCAGCCCAGCTCCATCCCCTTCCATTCCCTTCCCAAGGGCATATTCCCACTCCTTATTCTCTGTTTGCATCACACAGGGAAACGTGTAAAGCAGTGGGATCTCAGGATTTATAGGAGGCATGCAGCTTACTGACATCCAAATGTTCTTCAACTTTGCTCTTTTTTGCAGTGGCACTTTTCTGGCATTAATTCATTTCCTCTGAGCTACTGCTAAAAGAAAAGGAGCACAGCAAAACAGCAATTTGGATCACAATTCATTCTGACCTCAAACTCCTTTGCCTTCCTTTGGAAGTTCAGAGAACTGASAAAGTCCCAGACCCTTGACAGGACAGGTCTGACACCTACAATGGAAAGCCAAACCATCACACCTATTTCCTTTACTGAAAATATGAATACAGAGATCAGTGAAGACACTGGTTTTGGTAAAGGACAAGAAATGTGTTTAAAGCATGATTACAAGTAAACAAAATTCAATTAAAGGCTTAACATTAGACTGTACAAAACATACTTCTAGAGAGGTGGAGCTTTCCCTTTATAGAATTGGAAAAATCATGGTCTGTGTCTCCACCTGGGGGGAAAAGCACCCTGACCAGGTCTTGGCAAACTGAGTGGGGAAACAAAAGCATACTGGCCCTTTGCAATAAATGGCAACAGGTAAAATTKACTTTGGATCTCTTTTAATGAAGATACAAAGGCAGTCTGACAAACAAAATGTACATCGGTCATGAACACACAAAGGTTTAGAAAAATGCAACAACTCTGCTTTTCTGAATGAAGCAATTGCCCCCAAGTTTGTCCCGTGATCCCACTGATATCTGACCACTGATTGGTGAAGATCAGCTTGTCTTAAAGAGCCTTGCRGGCCTGGGGTACTTCAGAAACTTCCTCCTTCCTGGCATTTCAGGCACTGAGGRAAACCAGCACCAATTCTGTGTCTGAATCCCTCCCTGAGCCACAAGCCTGCTGCACACGAAGTAGAAAGCACTGTCACCACACAGCAGTGCTGCTGCTGATGGAAATGCAAAGCTCAGCTCAAGCTTGCAGTGAAGAGGCACCTGCAGCAGCTAGCACACACAGTGGGTAGAAAAGAAGAAATGGGGACTTCTCTGGATGGAAACTTTAAACTCTGGAAGGAAAATGTAAAATTTCTATTTCAATTTAAAGCTTTCTAKGAGCAGCCTACTCAGCAAAGCACAGTATCCTCCTTTCCATCAGAGGTGCTCTTTCCAAGCCCTGCCCAGCTGTGTTTTCCCCAGACTCAGGGTGCCACAGCATGGGCTGGGCACAGCTGTCAGCTCCAAGGGCCAGTGCTGGGACACTGGCAGAAGTGCAGCTTCACCCAGACACGGAGGCTGCCCAGCACAAGCYGTGTCCCCTGCAGGACACCGTGTGGGCAGCACAGCAGCACCAGCTGCTCTCTTGGAGTACCCCGAGCGGGCTTCTGAGCAGGTGGGCATCCCAAGCACCACAGCTCAGCTGTGGAAATGAGGTTTGTATGGAAAGGACCTCAAGGACCATCTAGTTAAACCCCCTCATCTAGCTAAACCCTCCCTGCCATGGGCAGGGACAAATTCCACTAGATCAGGCTGCTCACAGCCCCCTCCAACGTGGCTTTCAACATTTTCAGGGATGTGGCACCTATAACTTTCCACCTGCAGCTGTGAACTCCATCTGCCAGCTGTGCATTCATTGTGCTTCTGCAGCCTCCTGGCCAGCCTGGAATCTCCCTGGCAGCCATGGTCCCCAAGCCCATGCAAGCTGAGACAAAAGGGATGCAGGGCAGGGAGTGCACCCATCTCTCATTTTCCCTGAGCAGAGGAGTTGGATGGCAAATGTCCCAATGCACCAAAGCACATTGCTCCTCACACAGACAGTGTTTGTGAAAGTTCAGATGAATTAAACCTGTGACCACTGGGACAACACCCAGGGAAATTTCAGGGAAGTTTTATGTCCATAATATAAGAAATGCTTTCTTGATTAAAGGAAAACTGTATAATCTTGTTCAAAAGCAATTTTTCTTCCTCCACACTGTTATTTCAGACTGTGTGGAGACAGCTTGTTTAAACAAGCGAGTGCACTTTTTCTGTCAAAAACATTAACYCTTGTCTGCTTCCCACTTGAAAATTACTTAAGGAAGCAGGTTGTTTTTTGGTTTGTTTTTTCCATTGCAATGGCAATAAAGTACTGCCTATCTCCTAAAATATTAACATCCTGTCAAACCTTCAAACCTTCTGATCTTCAACTTCCCAGCAAGTCCACAGGGTATCTACTTACCTTATGTAAAATGCAACCAGTCAGAAGGATGGGATTTTTAACAAAGCATGGTATTCCTCACTGTATTATTCAGTCCCTAGAGTCATTTTAAATATTTTTTTCTTTAAAAAAGCAAATGCAGCTGGTGTCCTCAGAGGAACTCTGGGATCTAAGACACCACCACACCTGTCTTTRAGAACATATCATACTTCAAGCAGCCTGCTTCCCCTTGTGCTACCAGAATCTCTGCCGGCCAAAAAACTCCCCACACCTTTCCCAGTCCTACAGATCACCTATCCAATTCCCTCCTGCCTTCCCTGCCTCCAGTTAGGTGCACAAATTGGCCTTCTGGGACACAATTCCCCTGGAAAAAGCAGTGTTGCTCCAATTAAATCCAGGAGCAAGTAGCCCTGCTAGCCAATTCTTCTGTACAGCCCAAATGTAAGGAGCACTTCAACTGGAACGTGGTCATGGTAAAATGAATCCAGAAATAAAACACTGACTACATTAATTGCAATCTTGAAAGCATAGGAATGACAAAGGCTGTTCTTCCCTGCTGTTCTGAGGCTGCTGGTCTGGAATGCTGCTYCACTTTCCAAAAGGCACTTTTTTTAGAGGACTGTGCAGTTTGTGGGTTCCCACATGGCACTTAACTCTTTGGTAAATCAGCATGGCAGCAGTGCACTGAGGATATGGAGGAAGTCCAGTCATTGGGGGGCTTTCTGGCTCCTTTTTGCAGCTGCAAGTGCTGGTGCTGGGTTACCAAGGTGGGACACGAAGGAGCACAGGCTCACCATCTCTGGGAAGTCCCAGGACACGTGGTGGCAGCAACAAATCCATATGAGGAAAGGAGATATTAGAATAATGGGCAAAGTCAAGGAAGAATTATCAGAGTGGCCATGTCCTTCTCATGTCCCTAGTAAATATTATGCACATGAAACACCTTCTAGAATAGCCAGAATTGCTGAAAAGGCACCAGAGTTGCAGTGAAATACAGTCAGATATCCATGCTGAAGGAAAACATTGAAGTGYCTTCCAGGGCTTCTTTTAAAACAGCAAAAAGCATGGTGTAAAAAAACCATTTCCCTGCACAGCAACATTAAAAAGAGGAACATTAAAAAGAGCATCTGCATCTCGCTTTAGCTCATGTTAGATTTCAGCACAGCTCATGGAAACCCCCAGCAGCTGCTCCACAGCAGCCCTGAGCACAAGGAAAAGGAGTTCAGTGACGGTGGAAAACTGCAGACTGCTCCTAGCCCTGTGCCATCCCAAAACATGTTGGGGAGTGGAAAATCTTGTTCCCCTAGAAGGAAACAGTTTTTTTGAAAAAACACCAAGAGAGAACTATGCTGTTTGCCTGGTTGTTTGAGACCTTCCACATTTCCGAAGGAGAGAAATTCCAGAGCCGCCTGCTACGAGGAATTCTTCTCCTTGTATTTCTGGTARGCATCCAGTATCTCCTTGACAACACTTGGATCATCAAGGGTGGTGACATCTCCCATGTTGCTTGATTGCTCAGTGACCACTTTCCTCAGCAGCCTTCTCATGATCTTCCCAGATCGGGTTTTAGGGAGGCGCTTCACCACCTGCAAAGGAGGGGAGGATGCACCTTTAATGGGGCTCGACTCCTGCTGGAAACCACAAGGAAACCTGGCTGGACTACCCTAAGCCTGGCACACTATTTCATGGCCACAGCTCCTTTGAGGCTCCTGGGAAATGCATCATGGAGCACACGAGATTACATCCAAGGAAAGGGGTGTCACTAGCCATACATTTTATTCTTTTAAGTGGACTTTGTTCCCCATTGCCATGTGCAGAGTGAGTGCTGCAGGATGCACAGCTCCTCCAGCAAGCAGGTCCTGAACATGCTGTTAACTATTARAATCTAATTACACATGAAAACTTAGGCACAAACGGTGACACAAATCTCAACACATTACCAGAACAGACAGAAATATATATATATATATATTCAGCTTTACAGAGCAGGAATATAAAGCAACACAATTCTGCACATCAGCTGCAGGGTCTCCTGCTCAAGGGATATCTCCTGTGAGCTGATGTTTCTCTCTGCCTGGTATCTGTCAGCCTACACACCTTCCTTCACATCCAGAACAATCTTACATGCCTTGGCTATGCCTCCTGGGAAGGRCTTAGCAGCAAATTCAAAGGCTTTAGCAGAAATGTGAGCCTGATGAAGAGTTCTCAGACACTGAGCAGAGACACCAACAGATCTCACATTTTGCTGCACAATCAGGCCAAGTAGGCTACAAAATTCTATAGCATTAACTGCCATGCAAGCAAAGAGTTTAGRGGACTTCTCTGCAGGACTACCCCAAAACACAGGGAAATGGAGGCATTCCCTTGCACACCTGCACGTTCTGGAAGCTTCTCCAATGCACTGAGGATATCCTGGGGTGTTCCAAGTTGAAGGAGCCACTCTTGGCTGCTCCTGTTGTATTCTGTTGGCTGTGCCTTGGTGTCCCCCTTACATGCATGTGGCTCAAGCAGAGCCCTCAAAGAAGTGTCTGGTCACTGCCTCCAAGAAGAGAGAAATGGATGCAGGCAGAGCTTGGGGGACAGCTAAGGGGCAGCTTTGTGAATTCTCCCCATAACAAATAAAGGGAGCTGCTGAAAGGTGAGGAGGCTTGAGACAGAGCTTGGAGCTCATCAGTGCTTCCAGGACCAGGCCTGCTGTGCAACAGACACAGTCGGTGCTCTGAGGTCTGGTGTTGATGCTGATCATCACTGCAAGCCAGCTGGGCAGTGTCACTGCCTCTCAGTGCCTCTCTCACRTGCAGACAGACCACTGCACCTGCCCTCTCTCTCCCTGGATCCCTCCTGCCAGTTCTGTTTTCCTGCCAGAGCAGGATAGTTCCTGCCTCTTYATCCTGCAGGCAGGACAGTGAGGGTTGTGTGATGTGACCATTTCCTGTACCAGTTTCAGTCTCCCACTTACCAGGATGTGGTCAGGCACTGCATACTTTGCTATCTTGGAAGCCACTATGGTTTTGAGCTCTTCTTTGATGTGGTCTACRCGAGCTGTCTGCTCCTTTAGCACGATGAAAGCAAAGGCACCTGGGAGACAAGTGGAGCAGAAGCCACAAACATCACAATCTGGAAAGACCAAGGATGCTCATTTGAATGCCAAGGAAGGTTTCACATCATTCCTATGCACAATCTAGGGACTGGCAAGAAAACCATTCATCTTTTTTACAAAAGCAAGTCAAACTGCAGCCCTCAAATGATGGCCCAGCCTTTTCCTGGCATCTGTGACTGATGTCAGGGACAATGACAAGTCAACATAAATGACCAAAGTGTTTCTGGGATCAAAGTTTGGCCAGTGTAGATCAGCCATTCCCATTCTGTTCAGAGGACATTTCTAAGCACAATCCTATTAAAGCAAGTTCTACCATATACACGAACACTACGTGTGAAAACAGTTTAGGGGTAACAGCCAGGTTAGGAATACGTAGCTATTTTCCTGGCTATCTTTGACTCTTGGGGCTGCAGTGCCAGTCAGCCTAAGGATAACTGCCCTCCCATTCCCTCAGCAACTCCTAACGTGCAGGGTTAGAATTTAAGGGAAGTGTATGCAGATGTCATGACAGGACACTGCTTTTCACATACCTTCTCCTTTGATCTTATGTGGATACCCAACCACAGCTGTCTCRGGGACCTCAGGGTGATCAGCCTTCACAAAAAGTCAAGCAAAGAATACACAAATCAGAACTGCTGAAAGCCCTACAGGAAAGCTGGATGCCAAGGYCCTGCTGCAGGGTCAGGGAGTAACTCTGTACCGGCCCTGCTTTTATAAACAAAAAATAACCACCCACTGCTAAGCCCACTGCACACCAAGYTGAATTTGCAACAGCTGGAAAGCCTCTTTCTCTCTCTTTGTGCATGACTGTGGTCCCAGATGGCAACTGGCCACTGCCAAACCACAASCAAAACCAGTCTTGCAGTGCTCAGTGCTACAGAGAGCTGTGGCCAGCAGAGGTAAAAAGYGAAACTGCCAACATCACAGCCCACACTGGACTTGTGGTTGTAAGCGCCCAAAGCACACCAGAAAGCGGAAAGAATCAGATTTCTTCATTCCCTAACCCAAAATGCATTTTTGTTACTGTGCTGCACATCAGTGATTACTTCTGTTGCACTGCAGAGTTTAATTTAACATTCTTCCGCAGTAAGAAGTGCACAGACCAGAAGAAACCATGCATCTGCATCTCACACCCAAGAATGGATTATGTTATCTTAAATTAGCTTAAAATTTGAAAGTAAACATCATAGAGCAATCTAGGCACACAAATATATTTTCTTTTACACATGCACACATATATATAGATTGTGAGAGGAACTGGAGCCTGTAGCTATGGTCAGAAACTTGCACAGACAAAARAATTACTCACAGAGGATAATGTAGGATCCTGTGTTCCATGTGAACACAGCTCAGGTTCATCACATGTTACATTTAAGTGCCATTTGCAAGCAAGGCACATAATATAGAAATAAATATACAGGTCAAGCTTTAAATATAAACCCTCTGAGGACTCTTTGTTTTCAATTCCCAGAGATAATATTATTTTCTCTCAAAATGGCAGGCTAGTTTTGCAGCTGACATAAATCAGTGTTGCTTTGTGTTTAACACTGCCTAATTCTCAGGCATACTCAGCCAGTTCAGATAAGCAGGAACCACAGGTTTAGGGAGGAGAGGTCAGGTATTGTCACAGACATATTTTATGAAAAATCCTTTTGTTGGGATCTTTTCTCCCGAGAAGCTGAGAGGCCTCAGAAATGAAATATAAACARTAATTATCTGCTGCTGTGGAATGCAACAGGTGTATCTGTGATTGRTCTCATGTGGTTGTTTTTAATTAATGACCAATCACAGTCCAGCTGTCTCAGACTCTCTGGTCAGTCACAAGATTTTATTATCATTCCTTCCTTTCCTTTGCTAGCCTTCTGATGAAATCCTTTCTTCTATTCTTTTAGTATAGTTTTAGTGCATCATTTTCTTTTAATATAATATATATCACAAAATAATAAATCAGCCTTCTGAAACATGGAGTCAAGATTGTCATCCTGGGACCCCAGTGAACACCACCACAAGGTAGTAGCAGAGGGGAAGGAAGAAATAGGAGAGATATTTAAGGAGTGTCCACCAGCATCCAGAATATAAGTGCATCACTGAGAGGAAACAGCTCTGAGAGCTCAGTTGCAGGCACTGCCCACARTGTGGCTCCCCTCACTTGCTCATTTGCTGTCTCCTCAACAAGGGAGCTGTTTCCTCTTGCACCCTTGCTGTTCATTGTGCATCGAGCTGTGCCTATGCAGGGGCAGGGGTTTGAAAGCTGCTTTGGAAGGGTCACCCTACCCCACAGAATATGCCCTGCCAAGGGACCCCACCTGCTCGGAACTTACCATTGCATCTTCAATCTCTGCCGTCCCCAGCCTGTGTCCACTGATGTTAATGACATCATCCATGCGCCCTGTGATCTGGTAATAGCCTTTGGGGCTCCTGTAAGCACCGTCCCCTGTGAAGTAGTAACCTGCAGAAAGACACAGGGCAGATCAGCAGCAGCAAGTGTGCCAGTGTGTCGGAATCCAGGACATCCCTCTGGCTGCCCTGGATGGCTCCAGCCCCTGCCAGGGGGCTCAGAGACCTTGGCACAGAGYCCAAGACCCCTGTGCCTTTGATTTCGATCCATGGAAAAAATTACCAACCTTGTATGAGGAATTACAAGCCACGAAAGGTTAAGTAGAGTGATTGTTAGTTTGTCACAGGGTGAAAAGTAGAATTTTGGGGTTTTTAGAATGGGCTCGGGGTCCAAGATGGAGGAATCTGGAGTGCCTTGTCCTTTTTTCTCCTTCTTCCTAGCCTCCATCTCTGGGTGATGGTGGCACTTTTGGATTGGTTTAGAGTAGGAACTCACTGTCTAACAAAGGTGATGGGTGTTGGGAAATTATTGTAAATAATGTACACATAGTGTTTAGTATAAAAGATAACACCACTTCTGAAGGTGGTCAGTGTGTCTCTGACTGACCTGCTGAATGGACCTCAGCAGGCCAGGGAAAGAATGTTATCTATAACAGCAAATAAACAACCTTGAGAACCAGAACAGAAGAATCCTGACTCCTCCTTCAGCTGCTGGGCTGGGAAAAGAGACTCTGACTCATCTCGGGGTCAGCCAGGAGCACAGAGACTCCTGAGACCAGTGCTGGGCTCTGGTGCAGGACAGACCACGCTGTAAGTGGCCACAGGGCAGCTCACAGGCCTTCCCAAGCTCACAGCTGTGGGACCTGCCCTCCACCATTTCCCACCATTTCCCACTCCCCTCTGCCATCCCTGCCCTCCTCTGCTCCACCTGGGCTGTGCTGGCTCCTAAGAAGCACCTGAATAGCACCAAGATGGTGAAGCTCAGGTGTGGAGGTGCTCACAGGGGTGCCAGGATGAGGGAACAGACAAGAATCTTGACTCCATGTTTCAGAAGGCTGATTCATTATTTTATGATATATATTATATTAAAAGAAAATTATATATTAAAACTATATTAAAAGAATAGAAGAAAGGATTTCATCAGAAGGCTAGCAAGGAAAGGAAGGAATGATAATAAAATCTTGTGACTGACCAGAGAGTCCGAGACAGCTGGGCTGTGATTGGCCATTAATTAAAAACAACCACATGGACCAATCAAAGATGCACCTGTTCATTCCACAGCAGCAGATAATCATTGTTTACATTTCGTTTCTGAGGCTTCTCAGCTTCTCAGGAGGAAAAAATCCTAACAAAAGGATGTTCCAGTAACGTGTCTGTGACACTCAGGTCTCTGCCAGGATGGACAAATCCCTGCAGCAATCAGCAGCAACCAGGGGCTGATGTTCCTGTAGTGAAACCAAGCCCAGCCACCCAACCCAGCCATGCTCAGCTGGATTTACAGAACCAAGAGGGGCTCTCTAGGCTCTCTAAGAGACCATGCCTACGTCTGCACAGCAGCTGTGTGCTCACACCTCTTGGTGCACACAGTACTAAGGCAAAACCACCTCAAATGCCATTGGCCATCATGCCACAGGCTACTGGTCAAGCTCAGAACTGCTGCTGGCAGCACACAGTGGAAAACTCCAGCTGTTCAGCTGAAAGGGAGCAGCTCTATTACATTTTGTACATGGGAACACTGCCAGGTTTTTTTAATCACTTACACTAGGATGGATGAAAAGCCATTTTCCCTCCCAGCTAACAAAGATCCAGATCCCAGATAACAGCCACTCTCTAGCATGTGAATGTGGGAGAAACACTGCTAATCAGATCAGCTAAAAACTCCAAACCAGCCCATGATGAGCATGGAGGGTCTAAACCATTTGATGGAAACTGGAAAAGGCCCAAGGTTTCCTGGAAACTCCAGTGTCACTGAGGAACATCCTGTGACACAGATTGTGTTGGCTCTTCACCAAGCCCATGTTTGGATCTGAATTGTTCCAGTGGCACATCTGAGAAGCAGCAGGCAGCTACTGCTGTGAAATTTGAAGGTGGTTCTTGCCAGGACCCATTATTGCCCTATTCATGGACTTCCAGTCACGTTTTCTGCCCTTCCAGATCAATTAAACAACTATCAACTAAATACCAACAAGACATAAATGCAAATGTAGAGAGCAATGAGAGACTATGGGGTCATTCAATTTCTTGTACCAGTTTCCTATTCTTATTATCCAGCCCATTTTGTACAATTTTCAGGATTGCCTGTCTAATTCTTGCCACCCTGTAGCTTTCAAATCCCTTTCAGTTTCTTCTCCTGAGTGAAGACAGTTGTCTTGTCCCATGTCCTACAAAAAATGTTTCCCTGCCACTTCTAGTTACTTACCAAAAACTTGACCATATTTTAAAAAGGAAGGTTGTATCACAAGGTTAAGATTCAGTGATGCATGAGGCATTTCCCATCCAAAATGCCTTTTTCTAAGTGAGATACAAAGCTCCAGAGAAAAGGTACTTGGACTTTAAGGCTTGGGCATTAAAGTTTTCTAGAAAATACATCCATTTTGACAGCTAGAAAGGTCAACACTACCTAAAACCATCAGGGCCTGCTTGCAACCTGTGACACACACCCCAAGCCACCATGGTACAGAAATATCCGGTATTCATGCTGAACATTCAATGTTCAATAACTCCATGCTGAAAATATTCAGTGTGCTTATTAGTGCAGTGGAACTGCCTTCCCTTGGCACTTTCCTTACCTGGGTAGGCTTTGAAATAGGCATCAATGAAGCGCTGGTGATCTCCGTGGATTGTTCTGGCCATGCCAGGCCATGGCTGGGCAATGCAGAGTGCCCCAGACACATCATTGCCCTCTATAACCTCTCCCTGCAGGTTCAAGCACAGCAAGGATGAACAGGTGAACAAAAGAGGAATAATAAAGAGATTGTGTGTCATTGATCCACTGCAGACTGCCAGGGGAGGGTCACAAGTGGAGAAAATAAATGCAAACAACTCTTGTAGACACTTGCAATGCCCTGTTGAGAAATCTGTATGGACAACTGAGATACGCTCTCTCTCTCTCTCTATATATAAATACATAACTATATAAATGTATAAATATATAGATAAATATATAAATATAAATTGCTCATCTATTCCACCATTTTTAAGGAGAAACAAGCATCCTTCTGGATCCTGTTCCTTTGCCATCCAAAAGGTGATTAAAGCAGAAACGCACACCAGCTTGTCATTTGAGCACCCAGCACAGCTCCAACTCACATTCTCATCCATGAGCACAGGAACAATCCCAAAGAAAGGTCTCATAGGCATAGCTGGAACAATCTCAGCTTCCTCCTCTGAGGGCCGTGGGGCAATGCAGATGCCACCAGTCTCTGGAAGAAAAATGAAAAACAAAATGTATGTAGTCCATCCACTGCTGGGTGAAAGCAAATTCCAGCTCTTCTTAGGTCAAGAAGAAAACAGTGAAGGCACCTTGCAAGAAAGAGCCACTGGGAATGATTTCTGCAGGACCCAGAAGCACAGACCTGGCATGGGCAAAGCACTCAGCAGCCCCACTTCCTACCCAGAAGTGATTTTACAGGGAAAGCATCAGCATGTCAGGGGATTTATCTCCCTCTAGTGTTTCCACAGCTGTCTAAGGTTAGCAGGAAAAACACTTCAGGAGTCTGAATTACTGTTATTACAGAGTATGAGATTAACCCACCCCTTACAGGCAGGTTGAGCTTATTTTCTAGTCAAAATCGAACCTTTTAATCATCCTTTTTCATTCCTGCTGGGATGAACATTAAATCAGACTCCAGCCTTAATGAGGTCTTTTCTATTCTGAATCTAATTCAGAAACACAAGAGAGAAACAAAAACAAAGGAGAGTAAGGCTTTTAAAAATACAGCTCTATAAATAAAGGTATGTTCTGCCACATGGAGAGTGCATTCCTCTACCAGCTTTGCTGAGCTTGTGAATATTGGAACCAGGGGTTGGAATGGCTGATTTTGACCCTGAATTTGCATCCACCTCTGAAGAAGGGTCTCTGATGTCCTTAAGCTTTAGATCTCTAGCAAATGTTTTCACATGTGGCTCACACATAGAAGCATTTCCCCTTTCATCGATGGACATGCATTCACTTCATGTTTCTGTAACTTTTGAAAAGAGGAGCTTGAATTGTTCCAGGAAGAAGCACCCCAGACACCTGCTGACCTCTGTTGGCACAGACAAAACCTGCATCAGAACAGGGACCCTGACTGAGCTGAAGGCTGCTCTTGCTAAGCCACTCCTGGTCCTACATGCAGCACTGAGAGCTGTGTTTCAGCATGGTGTTTGCCACATCCCCAGCCACACACCAGGCAGCAAAGTCTCAYTCCTGAGGGAGCTGCATGGTAGCAAGGGTGCCTTAAAAATTATCTGCATGGTGAAGACCTGTTATAAATTGGTTTAGAAGTACCAGTTTTAACCCCTGAGAGACAACATCAAGCAAAGCTTCTAGGCTCTACCCTGCCCTTGTGAAGCCTTTCTATTCAGAGGCAGAGCTGGCAAGGAAAAGCTGTGTTTCCACGTTGCCTGTGCTGTCAGCAGGGTACAAATCCACCCAGACTTTGGGCAAGGGCAGCAGAGTGTGAGCAGGGGATGGGTGCTTTGAACAAGGCTCCCCTCTCCCATGGAGAGATCCTGGCTGGCAGCAGAGTGGAGCTCTCTGCCACCACAGACAGATTGGAGTGACTGCTCTGGGGAAATCTGTTCCAGAAGCACCAATCCAGTCTAAACCAATGTGAGACAATGCCAACAACAAAAGCTTCCATGGGGTATCCAGAGACGTCTTTCAAAACCAGCTTCTCTTCTGTCAGGACCCAGGACATTCCTCTGGCTGCCCTGGGTGATTTGGGACCCTGGCAAGGGGCTCAGAGACCTTGGCACAGAGTTAAAAACACCTGTGCCTTCAGTTTTAGTCCATGGAAAAAATTACCAACTTTGGGTGAAGATTTACAAGCTACAAGGGTTTGAGTAGAATGATAGTTAATTCGTCACAGGGTGAAAAAGTAGAATTTTGGGGTTTTAGAATGGGGGTTCAAAAAGCAAGATGGAGGAATCTGGGTGTGTCCTGTCCTTCTTCTCCTTCTTTTGTCCTCCATCTTCTGCTGTGATGGTGACACTTCTGGATTGGTTTAGAGTAGAGACAGTCTAACATAGGTGATAGGTATTGAAAAATTACTGTAAATAATTTTTACTTGGTTCTTACTTGCACTTAGTTCTTAGTATAAAACCTAACACCACCCCAGGGGCGGTCAGTGTGCCTCAACCCAACCTGCTGGACAGATCTCAGTGTGTCAGAGAAAGAATGTCATAGATAAGAAAAAAATGAACAACATTGAAAAGCAAAACCAACGAATTTCAACAACTTCTTCAGTCATAGGGCTGGAAAAGAAAAGACTTTCTAATACCTCGGGGGTCATCTCAACCACAGAAACCTGAGACTCTTCATGGCTGCTTTTTTTTGGTGAAATCAGTGACAAAAGTGGAAACACCTAGTGACTCTGCATCATGAAAAACTACACCTAAAACTCAAACACAGCTTTGGTTCTACTACTGTCAATCACAACAACCTTAACAGCAAGATCCATAGGAATTTTTCATCTGCACTCACYACACTATTAAAATTGCTTCTCATGATTGCTGTCTCACTCATTTGCCTCATCCAAAGACTTTAAAGTGGATTCTTAAATCACCATTTGCTGATGCCTGCCAGGCTCTATTAGCTGGCAACAGGTTGCTGCTTTGGAGAGCAGTGTCCCGTGGAGGACACTGCACACAGCAGCACAATTAACCAGCTATTCTGAAACTGTATAGGAAAGGTGACACTGCAGGACCACAGCCAGCATCCATCACTTCGCTCCTGTGATCTCTTCCCATGCTCCTTTTATGTTTAAATGGCATATATAATCTTTCCAGGATTAAATTGGCTTCCTCTTTATTAAAGCACCAACTGTAGAAAACGATTGATTCCACTTTCTAATAAAATCAATGTCATGAATATTTATCATGAATTATGCTTCCAGGAGCTGGTAACTGTTTACCTACAAAACTGTGCCTGGCTCAAGGCAAGACCAAGTACTCTGCACTAACAGACTGTTCAGTGGRTGTTTTTTAACCCCTCACCTTACAAAATCCCAGAAGAGATACAGCTTAATACAAGATATAACACTGTACTTTGGAGGAAATAGATAACACAGCATGAACACTGCACGTGCCAGTTAAACAAACCAAGAAGTGTTAGGGTAAAACTGGACTCTTCTCAATYACACCAGTGTGCAGTAACCAACTGCTTCTCCATGGTGTTTTCTTTCAGAGCAGTGGGGAAGAAAGCATATGATGAGCAAAGACCTAGCCAGTCATCTTCCCTTCTGCTCAGCATGTAGGAACCCAAAAGATTTAAGAAATCAGTAGGTGAAGTAGATAGAAGTTAACATTGCTGCTCTAATTTCTGAGGTGGTTTTATTTCAAATCTGAAAATTAAAAAAAAAAAAAAAAAGAGCCTGCAAGTCTGGTCTGGATTAAATGGAACTTGGTTGTGTGCTAGAAGAAAATTTATCACACTGAGATAGAGAGCCTGCTAGCAGGAATAAGGACAAAATCAGGAGCAGCTTGACTGGAAAGGAATGAATATGCTGCTCAATGGTAGTTTAAGACTATTTTTCAGCAGAGGCAGAATGCCAGCAGCTGTGCTCCTGTCTCCATGGCAAACTGGATCTCATGACTTGAGAAGGACATATTGCAAGACACCTCTAGCAACTCGAGTGCTGGTGCCCAGAAAAGAGAGGACTGGGTGCTGAGGAAGGAGCCAGGAAGGAGCTGCAGGGCTCCTTGGAGCACAGGGCCCCACCAGGCAGCACAAACCCCACTCTGGGTACAGCACATGGCCAGGGGGGCCAGGAGGAAGAGGCCAGCTCTGCTCCAGCTGGACTGGAGACAGCACTCACTGTGTCCAGCAGCTTGTACACACCAAAAAAMCCTCAACTGCTGCACACAGCTGGGCCAAGCATGTTGCCAATACACAAGGGCATCCCTTCTGAGGCATCAGAGCTCCAGGGCCAGTGCAGCTACAGAACATCAATTCAATCATGGGAGAAGGTGCTCTTCAGCAGCCCTGCTGGGTGATGGCCACTGTTCTCCAGCCACCTGGTGGGCAGCCAGCAAGCCTCAACTCACTCCTTTCCAATCTGCACCAGGTCCCTTTGACTGCACAGCTGAGTTTTCCATCCTGCCCTGACCATTCCCAGAAAGGAGAACAAAGCACACCTAAGTATAGATTGTGGCCATGTGGTGCTTTCAGTGCTTTTGCATGATAACACCATAACAAGGTTAGTACAGTTAGTAAACTGAAAATGAGTTTTGCAATTCAAGCTGACTATTGCCAGCTTTGCCCAGAAATTCAATCTCTGCCTCATAATTCTAGCAGCAATTGGCACTTTCCAGCGCTCAAAATATCAAAGAACATTTAGAGGAAAACAAAAAAACCAACACTGCTATTGCTTTTACATGTTGTAAAAGACATTCTGCACATAACATTGCTGTTATGTGCAGAAACTTCCCAGTGACTCTCAAAAGTTTATCCAAATGCCAGGAGGGTTTTTTTGACAAACTTGTTGGATCAAACTGAAATGTGTTGATCCCTTTGTCCCCACCAGCAGCCAGTCACTGGTCAGGGTCCCCTGTGCTGCCTCTTACCTGTCTGCCACCACGTGTCCACGAGGGTACAGCGCCCTTCTCCCACCACCTCATGGAACCACTGCCAAGCTTCCTTGTTGAGGGGCTCTCCCACTAGAGCAAAACAAGAAAGAAAACAACCTGAGACCCAGGGGACTGCAGGCAGTTCACTCTTCCTCTTGGTGCACAACAAGCTCAACACAAGATCTCCAAGCACAACGCTCACCACACTTTTCCTGGCATGCACAAAGGACTGCAATGCACTCATGCAACTGAGGATTGACTTTTTCCAGAAGGACCAAAAGGCAAGAAATTAATATCACTGAAAGTAATTAATCAATGCAAGTAATGTAATAAGAACCTCCAGAACAGAAAATAATGCAGGAAAATGCTGCTTGGGTCACCTATGCCAGTAAAATTCAAAGTGATGCCCTTTAACATTAGATAAATCTTTTTAGCCAAGAATGTGATCCTGCAAAATAATCTAGSAAACAGGCAATCATACAAAAGTTCAATGGACCCAAAATGTGATTTTGTTGCTTCTTCTGCTGAGAAAATATTTGAAAAGCCAGACACAGAGCCTGCTATATCATCTTTCTTCTAACCACATTCCACGTGATCAGCTGAGCTCCTCCGGCGTCTTCATTTCACTAGCTAGAACCCTTTGTGTTTTTCAGATGAAGATGTCATGTCCCTTACCTGAACCCAAAACCCTCAAGGAAGATCTGTCATATTTCTTCACCCACTCTTCTCCATAATTCAGCAGCAGGCGTATCGCCGTAGGTGCGCCGTAGAACTGATTAATCTTCAACCTTTGCACCACTTCCCAGTAACGACCTGCAAATCACACACTGGCTCTTTACCCTTCCTTCCAGCACTGACACACTGCTGCAAACGCTCAGCTGAAAGGTTAACAGCCAAAGCTGGAGCTGTTACWACTGTGAGTACACAGCAAAAGCAATGACAGCTTCTTTTTCCCTACCCTGGATTCACAGATGTTCCTGAGTGTTGTACACACATGATCCAAAGCAATGGAGCTTACCTCTCCTGAGCAGGCAGGTCACCCTGGACAGGTCTCTAAACCTCTTTTACCACATCCAGCCAAACCTTTTCCCACCACTTCCTCACCTGGGTCAGGGTACACTGGAGTGCTCTCAAACAGGACAGAGGTGGCTCCATTGCAGAGTGGTCCATACACAACATAGCTGTGTCCTGTGATCCAGCCAATGTCGGCCACACAGCCAAAAACATCGCCTTGCTGGTAGTCAAACACATACTGCAAAGATAAATGTAAGGCCAGCTGATTTCCTGCTGGAGGTGCTCAAAGGAGAGGTGCTGGACTGGGCATCCAGCTGGGAGCAGGAGAGTGCACGGGGCAAGTGGAGCCAGGCGTGCGGGCCACGGACACACAAAGACCAGCCCGAGGTGAGGAAGTGAATCAGAGGGACCAGCACCAGGGCTCCCAGGCTCCTGGCACGTTTGCAAACACACAGGAGGCACAGCTGTACCAGCAGCTGCTCAGCTGGAGCATCAAAGCTCCAAACAAAGCTCAGAGCCTTGGATACCTAAGGATGCCTGCTCCAGGTGCTCCACATGGTAGAGCTGATTCCAAGTTGCAGGGAAGCTGCAGACCACAGTCTCAGACCTTTCACCAATATCAACAGGTTTCCATGAGAGATCTGGAGAGATCTGGATCACCTACCTGGAGATAGGTGCCCATAAGACATTTACTGAGAAATATTCTTAGCTGCTCAGCTTCCCTATATGAGTGCATCACTTTCCAGATGCTACCCTCTCCTTGCTCATCAAATTCAAGATAAAGATCTTGGAGAACTCATTATCTTCTCTTGGATATGGCAGATGCTTCCCACTGTAAATCTAACTCCTCTGCCATATGGTGAAGAGGTCCTGACTCATAAGGAGTCAGGTGTATGGATCAGAACTAAAAAAAACCCCATGAGTGTGTGACAAGAGTGTCACATGTGAGTGCAAAGACCACAGAGATCACACAGGTCAGCTGATCCCTCTATCTAGAAAAGACAATTCTCACCTTACTTTTCCATGTGCCTTTCCCTCTCATGCACTCTGGAGTGCAGGTAGATAAAATGCACCAAGGTGCAGATCTATCTTCTGGACTAAGAAAGAGATGCTTTGGTGTTTATGCTGTCACTTAGAAAAGCTGACATTAAAAAAATGCCCTTCATGCAGAGAAGTCTGACACTTGAACATTCACRTCTTCTAAAAATTCAACCATGTCAGCCTAAAGAAAGAAAACCTTCACATGAATTGTGTGTGACTACAAACAGGGTGATACCACTAAAACCAGAYGGGGATCTTTCACCACAGTCCTCTCCTCATTTCACTGTTACCTTTTAATATGCAGACCTCTGACCAGAAGCTTCAAGAAGCAGTGTCTCTTTCCATTTTCATGAGAAAGGAGGTTAAAACATTTTCCTAGGTCACCCAGAAAAGCAGAACAGAAGTGCAACCACAAGAGGAGAAATACACTTTTTGTTCTTCAGACAACAAGTACTATGTGAAACGGCTGTTTTAAGAGTCCAGATCCTCTCTGAAATAAAAAGTGCAGCATCCCAATGCAAAATACTACAATAATATCCACATTACCAATGCCAGTAAGATTCTTTCCAGAATCTCCTCAGCTGCAAGTTTTGAGCAGCCAACATTGGCACGTTTTAAATGCAAGAGCAGCGCTGCCATTTCCTTGCTTTCATAATTCTRTGTTCAGGTTTGCATAGTATCATATTCCTCAGAACAAATCCTGGAGATTAATTACACAGCTCAGATGTTTTCCAGCTTGTTTACAACCAACAGGCCAACAGGGCAGCAAGCAGAGAATACAGCACTCCTCCCTGATCCAGGTCTCCCTTGTCAGCACTGATAAAAGGCAAGTGRACCTTTCTCAGAGGAGGCAGCTGAGTTACCTTGTGTGTGAGAGCAGCATACAGCAGGTATCCAGCCTGGGTGTGAACAATCCCTTTGGGTTTCCCTGTGCTGCCTGAGGTGTACAGCATGAAGAGCACATCTTCACTGTCCATGCTCTCTGGAGGGCAGGTGGAATCTGCCTTGGTCATCTCCTGAGAAAGAAAATGTGGTAATAATGGAAAGACTGGTTACATGGAGCTAAGCATCAYGCCCTCTGTAAGCAAGGCCACAGCATCCAGAGACAAGAGCCACCACTGCTGTTGCCCCTCACAAATGTCCATGGGTATATCATAGCTTAAATGGGCTCACCTGGTGGAAAGGCTCCTAGCACAGCATCTAACATTTCCACCAGAACYTCTGCTGGGCAGAGAAGTCAAGGAGAGGTACTTGCCAGATTAAATAACATTTCTGGGGGAATRACATCTTCTGGGGGAAAAATGGTAAGTCATAGCTGCTAACATTTCAAGCCTTTACAAGCTGCTGGTAGAAATCCAAAATGTGACTGCAAAAACTTGACAGCAGCAGCGAGGCTGGCTGGGTACTGCTTAGTACTTTCCTTTTCCTGTAAAATCTGCAGTGCTACAGTTAAACTGTGTGTTCACCTCCCTTCCCTGGCCCCAGCAGTGGATGACTCTCCTGTCCATTTGATCCTCAAATTCAAATTTTCTACCCAGAAGAAGAATGCTTTACTCTCCTGCCCCTGTCACACTCTCTTCATACTCCCCTGTTKGGCCAGCTGGGTGAGATCCTCTCCTCACCCCCACAGTCAGAACCACAGAAGGGAAGGATGCAATGCCCTGCTGGGTCAGAGCCTCTCTCATGCTCTGTCCTGTCCTGATGAATAACTCCTGCCAGAATTATTAGGTGGCCCCTCGGAGGAATTTCTTGGTACTGCCTTTTTATGAGAATACACTGTAAACACACTGTATTTACAAGTGAACATTACCATCAGTAGGTCCACTTGTTTAAAAGTGTCTGACAAACAAAGCTTAATAAAATAGGAAAAGTTCACAAAATATAATTATTAACCTCTGAGTTACAGCACTGCTGCTCATCTCAGGTATTTCTCATGACATTTCAGCACTGCCAATTCAGGTTGACAGTTTTTGAAACAAAGATGAAATCCTCATATGCTCCATTACAACATGAGCTTAAATTTTGCAGTAAGCCATTGCACAAGAGCTGGAAAGTACAGCTGCTGTAAAGATCAGCAAGGACAGTTAACATCAATAACTGTTTAATTMTTGTTTTGTTTCAGATCCCAAAACTGACAATGGGATGAGCTCAGCTCTTGGATCACTAAAATACCTCAGGCTGTTTGCAGACCAAGAAAAATAATCAGAACATCCTTTGTGGAGTAWGGAGTAAGACAATTTCTGAGTAAAGCTTCTCTTCTCTGTTTAACTTACACTAGTACTTCTTCCYATCTCATGTGAYCAGCACAGAGACTCTTGAGCAATTWTCTTGCCAGCAGATTAGCTTTTTCCAGGCATTATTAGCATGAGTAGTTCCTGTTTACTGCTGCCAGCAAACTGATAAAGCTGCTTCTGCATTAGGCTGGAATCCCATGTGTGCCAGCTAAACACATAAAAACAACT